>JAOXYA010000041.1:7903106-7924243 GCA_028565675.1 Sorex palustris
CCCCCGAGGCCTGGGGCGCCTTGTGGCATCTGGGGGGACACGACCCGGGGGACACAACCTGGTGCCACTGCTCCTTGCTGGCAACAAAGGGGGCGTCACTGGAGCCCCTCCTCACCTCCCCTGGGGCGAGGCGGGGGGGTTTCTGGGGGAGCTCTCATGGCTCTCCAAGGGCCTGACAAGGCCTGGCCCTGCCTGACCCTCACCCAGGACTGGGGGGACGGGGAAGCCAAGAGAGCAGCACACCCCCAACAAGGCCTCCTCGCCTGCTTCTGCCCCGTCTGTCAGGCCCTGGGTCTCCCAGCCCTACCAGAAAGGCCCAAAGGCTCCGCCCTCTGCGTGTGGCGGCAGCTGGGCGCTCAGGCCGCCCAACCTGCTCCCGGCAGCACCCGAATCCTGGCGGGAAGCAGAGAGGGGCGGGCAGGGGCTCAGGGTGAGGTGCGTGGAGGGAGGGGGTCTTCGGGGTGCCTCGACCGGAAGGCCGGGGAAAGGAGGGCACACAGGCAGGGCATGTCCAGCCTTCTCGGGACCCCCCAGTGCTCAGGACAGAGAGCTGTGCCCGTTCCAGGGCTGATGTGTGGACAGGGAGGGGCTGGTGGTGGTCAGGGAGGCCCAAAGTGGCCTGTTCTGGGGTGACCCAGGGGAGCATGGGGGCTGTGATGGGGGCGGGGAGGTTCCTCTCCAGGGGAGGTGACAGCTTATCACCTCCTCCCTGATGCAGTACAGCTGACACCGGGCGATGGGGGGTCACCTCCGTCTGGGGCTGGAGGCTGCGGGACCCTGCCGCGGTCCTACCGTGTCGAGGTGGGTGCGCTGGTGCTTGGCGCGGTCGCTGGAGTTGCTGAAGGCCTTGTGGCAGCCCGGGTGCTGGCACAGGTACGGCTTCTCGCCCGTGTGGCTCCGCAGGTGGATCTTTAGGTTCTCCAGCCGCGAGAAGGCCTTGCTGCAGCCTTCAAACTGTGGGAGAGGCGGGTGAGGGGCGCCCGCAGCCCCCGAACACCCCGTCCCATATCCCGGCAGGGTCCTCTGGCACTTGGTCTGCCCCCAGACAGTGCTCAGAACCCTGTTTTTCTCTGGAAAACCCCAGTGAGCCCAGAAGAAAAGGCACCTAATGAGAAATGGGCAGGGCCATGCAGTCTCTGAGTCTGGAAGCTTCTTTCTCGGTTGGTGTCTGGAAGGGCAGGGCCATCCAGGCATGGGCACAGCCTCAACTCCCACAGCTAGGGGCCAAGGCTCAGAGCTGAGCCGGGACAGACCCGGCCTGGTGAGGCTTGGGCAGTGCCCATGATCCGGTTCCCCTGTCCACAATTTCAAGACAATGCAGTCAACTCCAGGGCTAATCTGAAGGCCCCAGAGTGGACACCAGCACTCACGGGTTCTGCGCAGCTGGGCCACACAGCAGTGGTGGTGGGGCTGAACAGTGCCCACGTCAGTGCCCATGCTGGTGCCCACATCAGTGTCGATGTCCACATCAGTGTATATGTCAGTCTTTACACAGTGCCCACACCAGTGTTCACATCAGTGTCCACAGGTTCTCATATTGGTGCCCACATCATGCCCATATCAGTATCCACATTAATGTTTACATAAGTACCAAATTGGAACCCCTTTGTTGCCCCCATTGTGCTGACATTAATGGTATCATCAGTGCCCATATGGGTGCCCACATCAGTGCCTTCATTGGCACCATCTGGTACTGACAGTAATGCCCACGCTGGTGCCCACATCAGTGCTCAAGTTGACGTGTATGTTGATGCCCACATTGGTGCCCATATTGGCATACTTGGCATCCCAGATTCCTCTGGGCTGTTCAACTGTCCAGTGCCCACTACGTACCTGGTTCCATATTGGACAGTGGGCATTGTCGGGTTGGGACTGGGCAGGCAGAGACTCCCACAGCGCCTCCTCCAGGTTCTGCTCCCCCCACAGCCTCTGTCCCAGGCGCTCTGACCTGGAACTGGCATCCCCTTCCTTCCTGCAGTCACCCCAGAGGCTGGACGGGACACCGCCCTTCCAGCCCTGCATTCGAGCCCTCCAGTCATGTGGACTCCCAGCAACGCCTTGCAACAGCGTGTCTCTCATGTCACCCAGAAGGAAGCGTCACAACAGACCTTGACCCCAACCCCAGCTTTGCAAGTCCAGTTCAGGAAGCGCAGTGGGTGGAGGCAGCGGGCCTCGGTCCTGGACTGGGGCTTGTCCCTCTGCTGGCCCAGTGCCCATGGTGGAAGGACCAGCACTCAGCACCTGCTCTGATCAGGTACGCTCCCACTCCACCAGGTATGTTCGTATTAAACCCAGGTGTGCTCCCGTTACACCAGGTGTGCTTCCATCATACCAGGTGTGTTCCCTTTACACACAGGTGTGCTTCCGTTAGACTCAGGTGTGCTCCCGTTACACCCAGGTGTGCTCCCACTACACCGGGTGTGCTCCCATTACACCAGGTGTGCTCCCATTATATCCAGGTGTGCTCCCACTCCACTGGGTGTGCTCTTGCTCCGCCCAGCTGTGCTGCTGCCCAGCTATGATCCCACTTGCCCAACTGTGCTCCTGCTTCACCCAGGTGCTCCTGCTCCTCCCAGGCGTCTACCTGCTCCTCCTGCAGTCTACCCACCTGGGGCTGTGCAGGCTTAGTGCCCCCGCTCAGAAGGGAGGCTGTGCATGGTCATCCCAGGAGGGCTACAGCGAAGAGCCACCCTGGCCATGGAGACTAGAGGCGGGCAGGGAGGGGACCCGCACGGACACAGGGGCCGCTGTGCTCTGCGGGCTGCCCCCTCGGCTGGGCTGGGGATTGTGCTGCTTCTCCACCAGTCGCCGGGCCTTAGGCAGAAGGAAACTTGCTTGGGGAGTCACCAGGCCACCACCCGCCCCATCGTTAGCCCCCCACTGCGTTCCCGCACTGGCCTGGTGCTGGGCTCTGTGCACGCAGAGATGAAGACGGTCCCTCAGCAGCAGGTCCCTCTGCCCTCCGGCCCAGTGCAGGACACACACCGGGTGCTGAACAGACACACCCAGACTGGGATTTCCTGCAGGGGTGTCTCTGTGCATCAGGAGTCTCGTGGGCGAGCCCACTCAGAGGGTGGACCGTCTCCCCGGGTGGGTTGGCCAACACCCCTCTCCCGGCCCCTCCTGGGCAGGACACTTTCCCTTTCAACTCACCAACAATTTAATCCCAATGTTTTCTCAAAATCCATGATCCCAGCTTGGCCCAATATGCCCAATGCCTCGCTCACCTGCAGACCACCCAGCATACTCCATCATCTGCAGACCCCCTAGTATACTGCAGATCCTCCGCACACTGCAGACACCCCCGTGCACTGAAGCCCCCCTGCACAGACCCCCGGTACACAGCAGACACCCTGATGCACAGCAGACCCTTGTGCACTGCAACCCCTCAGGACACTGCAGACCCCCAGTGTACTTCAGACCCCCAGGACACTTCAGACCTCCAGGACACTGAAGACCCCCAGTGCACTGCAGACCCCCAGGACACTGCTGACCCCCCAGGGTACTACAGACACCCAGTAGGTTGCAGACCCCAGTGCACTGCAGACCCCCAGGACACTGCTGACCCCCAGGACACAGCAGACTTCCTAGTGCACTGCAGGCTCAGGCATGAGCGATCTCTCACACTGCAGGTTTCTGCTCCCAGCCCACCAGTTCTAGCGTCCTGAGCCAGCCCTAGCATGGTGGGTCAGAGGTGACACCTCCTCATGCACTGCACTGCCTTCCCTCAGGCCTGCATGGGGCTGGGGCTCCCGAAGGGGCTGAGCCCTCACTGACAGGCATAGGGCTGGTAAGAAATGCGGTTCCATGGGGGTCCCCAGCACGGAGCACACCTGCCTGGGGGACAGACTCTTCCACGCCAGCTTCCAGGTCTGCCCAGAAACCCCCAAAGTTCCCAGGGCTGAGTTTCAGATGGCAGCACAATAAGCAGCTGCCCGCAGGGTGGGGGAGGCTGGCCCCCTACGTGCTGCTCCCAGGACTGGGCTGGGCCGAGGGGGTCTTGCAGGAACCCCCAGGTCAGGCTACGTCCAGAGGCCTGGGAGGAAGATGGGGCCTGCCCATCTGGTGCTCCTGGTCCCTTTTGCTCAACAGCCACAAGCGGGGGTCAGCCCGGTCACTGCCCACCCACCCCCTCCCCCAGGACACCCTCGCCCAGCACCCAGAGGGCCACACAGTCCTGCCAAGGCCCCTGCGGGCACCTGCCCCCAGTGCTGCGGGATGCCCTGAAGTGCTGCACCAGCGCCACACAGCGTCCAGGTGTCCGAGTGACCAGGACAGGTCCTGAGGCATCCAAGCAGGCAAGCACGGCGCTCGGCGGAGCCCAGACTCTCCCCAGACGCGTGTGCAGGTCATCTGTGTTGTCCAGAGCAGCCCAGGCTCTGCTGCCACGGGGCAGCCATGGGCAGAACGGCTCAAAGGCCACAGAGAGGGGTCAGTCACGCCCCAGGAAGCCCCTACCCCAGCCAGGGGGGTGAGGGGCCCGCACCCTCTCCACTCTGCCTCTGAGGGATGTCAGTGTGGGGTCTGGGGTCCTTAGAGACACCTCAGTGCTTCCCGGATGCCACAGTGCCAGATTCGAGGTGACGAGTGAGCGTTTTCTGGTGACGCAGGGCCCCTTGGCATGTGCCCATCACAGCCGGCTCCAGGATGGAGGTGCCTTTCCAGCCCCGGGTGCTGGTGGGGAGACTGAGAAAGGCGACAGGCCTGGCTGCGGCAGAGCTGGGATGTGGCCTCGGTCTGGCCGAGGTGCAAGTCGGTCTGTGGGAGTCTCTCACCGCCCTGGGCTGGGCCCCCGTGCCACGGAGCCCGCCATGATCCCCGGCAGGCCACCTCCTGCACCCCAATCCTGGGCCTGGGAGAAGCCGTCCCCTCCTCCAGCCCCGCGGAGAGCAGAGATCCACCCACAAAAAGGAAAAGCAGCGGAGAAGAAAGCCGGGCCCGCGCCGTGCGGCCTTGAAAGGCTCGATCCCACATGTGGGGCGCGTTACAGAGGAAGATTAAAATAACGGGGGAAAATACCCCGGGAACCGTGAAGCCCGAGACCAGCTGGCGTTTTATAGTAACAGGCAGGGGGAAATCAGAACCTAATTGAAAAAAGTCCCCTGTATCCCATTACTGCTCTGAACAGCGCCCAAACCCGAGGCAAGAGGGCACAGGGCTGTGGGGAGCCCCCGCCTTCCCCTCGGGGCCAAGCCCCGGGACACTGCAGGTGCTGGTCATGCCCAAGAACCCACGGGCACCTGGTCGGAGAGCCTGCAGCTCTGGGCCAACCCCACTCGGGGACTGCCCTCTCTGAGCCAAAGCGATGGTTCCAGAGGCCCCCGGCACCCGCAGTGCGGCCCACCCAGCGCTCCCTCTGGCCCTGGGGAAGGAGCCGGGCCCGAGTGGACTGCGGGGTTCACCGTGGATAGCCACAAACTCAGGCGTGTCCCCCGGCCGCACCTCCGTCCTCATTTTTCTCCTCTCTGCCACGGAGCAGCAGCCCTTCGACGTCAGTGGAGGGAGGTCCCGGCTGGCACTGTGAGTGGCCATGGCTGGGGAGTGCCGAGCTCCTTGCCCGCAGCCAACAGGGCCTGGTTTCTCAGGCTCCAGCTAAGAAACTGGACACAAGTATGAGGAGAAGGTTGGGGGGGTGATGGGGCGGGGGGCGGGGGCAGAAACGCCTCCAGTTTTGGCCTTTGCCGGTGACTTGCTGCTAAACAAACCCATTTCTGGTTGAAGGGTAAAATATATTGGGTTACAGAAGCCTGGCCGGCCCTTCAGGCTTCAGCTTCTCATTTTGGTCCGAACGTTTAACTCACTTCCCAACAATGATTCAGACGAAACAGCAGCACACCGTTCCAGATCCTTCCCTGAGATGGCGACACAGGCTGCACTGGCCAGCGTTAGAGGCCAGCCAGCCAGGAGCTGAGGTCCACTCCTCACTCCGGCAGTGCCGCCAGCTGCAGCCCCCGCCAGCCCGGCGGTGTCCACGCGGGATGAAGTTCCCTGGAGCCCTGAGCATTGGTGGTCTTGGTGTGGGGGACGGGCGGGGGACCCCTGGGGGGAGGGGAGCCCTGAATGGCCATGCCCAGTTTGGATGGACACGTGGACTGTAGAGGGCCGGCGGTGGCCATGACAGTCACAACTGCAGGGTCCCTGACCCATGCCCCCAAACCTGATCTTCTTTTCCACATCAGGTCTGTGCACCTCTGATCGCCCCCGAGCGCCCGAGCTCAGGTTGGTGGCGGGTGCCAGCTGCCTGGACACAGAATTGGACACACGTGTGTGCACCCTTACACCACAGACCGACTCATGTCAAGAGACACATAGGCCTGCACGCGTATGCTCACATACACAGGACGTCCAGGCCCCAGACCTTGCCCATGGCACAGCGTACAACACCCACAACTGAACACCAAGCTGAACAGAGCCCCACGCGCAGTGTGAAGCTGGCCTGCACCCCTGGACACAGGTGTCTTCACAGTGGTCGGTGAGGAAGACACCCACATAGAAAACACACAGAAAAGGGCTGAAGACATTCCCTCACATCGGCAACCAACACAGTCACCCTGTGGATGGCGTGCCCGCACACCCTCTCCCCATGGCCGCACACCCTCTTCCCATGGCTGGGTGTGCCCCAAACTCCCTGTGGCTGGGCTACCCGCACACCCACTCCCCGTGGCCAAGTGTACCTGCACACCCTCTTCCCTTGGCCGGGAGTACCTCACACCCTCTCCCCATGGCTGGGATTACCCGCACACCCTCTCCCGTGGCTGGGCATGCCCGCACAACTTGCCTATGCTGGGAGTGCTCCACTGTCCCTCTCTCCATGGCTTGGTGTGTCTACCCAGCCTCCCCCCTGCAGCCTCTCCCCATGTTGCTGAGGTGGGAGGGGCTGGGCTCACTGTATCTCTGAGTTTCCTGCGGTGTCTGGCCTGGCACGCTCTGGGCGTCCATGGTCAGGAAGAACTCCAGAACCAGACAGCCAAGCTCACTCCCCTCTGCATGCCCTCACCACGTCCACCGCGTCCTGCCTCGAATCCTCTGCTCATTGGGTTCCCTTATCTGTCTGTGAAAACTCCCCGTCCTTCTAGGTTGGCTCCAGTCTCTGCCGCGCCCGCCCAGGCCCTGTTTCGCCCTCCCAGGCCCGCCCAGGCCCAGCCTTGCTCAGGGCCCTCCTTCTTCCTGCTGGCCCCAGGACCAAGCCAGGCCTGCACCTCCCCGCACCCATGTCCATGTTCACACGCAGCGTCCTAGGGTCACGCCTCCAGCCACTGCCCTGGCAGGAGCCTCAGGACACGTGGGGCTCCCTGGGCGAGGGGGAGCACAGAGCCGGGAGGTTGATGAGCAGCTTCGGAGGGAGCAGGGCTCCCGACATGAAAGCTCCTCTCTGACCTCCATTCCCTCCCTGTACCCTCATGCCCTCACTGCGGGCATCTCCCCCTGCGCATGTGCCCACATGTTGGGCATCTGCCCAGGAGCCTGAGGCTCAGACCCATGTCCTCCTCCTCCCAACCCACCCCGGGAACCTCCAAGCTCTCACCACACCATGGGGTGTCACTTCTGGCACCTGCGGTACAGAGGAGACTGTGGTCTCGGGATGGGGAGAGACGGTGTTCAGTACAGGGATCCATCCAAGGAGGGACAATGGGAAGAGTTGCAGGAACAGGTGCTCTGCCTCCTGTGGTGTGATCCCAGGTGCTCACCCACCTTCCCTGAGTGTAAAGCTTGGTGTGCCCACCCAGGACGGGCAGCTGGACTTAGGCAAGGCCCTGCACGTCACCCCCCAGACCTGACCCCCGTCCCTCTTCTGGAAGCAAAGCTGGACTCCTTCCCTGTCTGCCCTGAGTGGGCAGCGGCAACGTGACCCAGGTACCTCAGCTCAGAGCCCCCAGGAAGGCCCACGTAGTGTCAGGCCCCACCTTCTCACGCACCCCCACTTCCCACAAGTGCTGGGGCAGCAGGAACCATTGAGGCCCTGGGGGTCAGGGACCTTCATAGTGTACAAAGAAGCTCCCGGTGCTGGGATGGGCCCCAGACTCTGTCCATGGCACCCCACTGCCGGGACCCAGCAGGTCAGAGTTGGGGTGGGCCTGCCACAGAGGCTTGAGAATGGCGAGGCATGCTGGCCTGTTCCCGCACTGATTGAGGTGCCCCGTGGGCCGGTCTGGGGTTGGCCTCTGAGGGCCCTTCCAGTGGGGTCAGGCTGCCTCACCCCCAGCCTCCTCCCACTGCTAGGTCAAGGTGGAGCTTAGTGACATGGTGGACGAGATGGACCTGCCGGTCAGAGGAGAAGCAATCTCACACACACACACAACACACACACACACACACACAGACACACACAGAGAGACACATGTCGACCTGTACACAGACACACAGACAGACACAGAGACACATGGACACATGCACATAGACACACACACACAGAAACATACAAACACAGAGAGACACATAATACACATAGACACACACAAACTCAGATGCATCACATAGATACATGCATAGGCACAGAGACAAACATATACAGACACACACAGACACACACACACAAACTCAGATACATACATAGACGCACAGATCAACATACAGAGACATACACATAGACACACATAGATGAACACACAAAGAGACACACATGGACACAGGCACGCACACAGAGACGCACACACACGCACAGCACCCAACCCTGCTCCCAGACTCGCCCCTGGAGCTGGGAGGAGCGGAAACAGGCCACCTTCTGGGCGCTCATTCTGCCCACCCGCTCCTTCATGGCCCACTGCCTCATTGCACCCCTGGGAGAGGCAGCTCCAGGCTGCTGCTCCTCAGAGGGGTAAACTGAGGCACTGATGGTGGAGGGGTCGTCTATCGTCCTGCAGCTGGGAGACTGAATGAGGACGTGCTGGCAGGACAGGCAGGCCCGGCCACCTGCCACCCTGGGCTCCCATACACCGTGGCCCTTGGCCATGAGGGGTGCCTTGCTCGTGGGGTTGTGGAGGATGCCAGGGCCAGGGTGCCTGGGCAGTCCCTGTCCCCGGTGGCCCCAGTCTCAGGGAGGACCGCAGGCGGAGGCCCTGAGCACGGGGAAGCAGCCCTTCCCTGCCTGCAGGTCCCCACCGAGCGCTGCCTGGGCCGGCACACACAGCATTTCCTGCTGCAGTCGGAGAACGAGCCACCCCATCCGCCAGCCTCGAGATGGGAGTGTGGGGGGGCCAGGCACGCAGGGCGGGAGGCCGGGCAGGAGGAGCCGGAGGCCTCACTGGGACTTGGCCCCCAGGGGAAGCAGAAATGCAGTGACTGGAGCTCCTTACATGTGGGCAGGCTCGGACCCTGCCCTTCACCCTGGCGAAGCTGTGGAGGCGCTGGCACATTCCCAGCGGCCCCCAGCTGGGCCTCCGCCTCCTTGGGGCGGAGCTGGTGGACCTGACCACCCTCCAGATGGATGCAGCCTGCAGGGACGCTGCACCTAGTGCTCAGACGCGCCCACGGAGAGCCAGGCAGAGTCCGGGCAGAGGCTGAGATCTGCTCTTCCACAGACAAGTGCAGCAAGCAGGAGGCAGCTTCGAGGGCAAAGTCGGCACCAGCCCGGCCGGGGCCGGGGCATGGGGAAGGGCACTGCCACGTGGGCGCCCCGAGGCACCTCTCCTGTCCCCACTTCCAGTCCCCTTTGTGGCCCCAGGGTGCGAAATGCTGTGTCCTTTTCTAACACAGACAGGAAACAGTCAAGGTCCTGGGCCCCAAGGGGCAGGGGTGACAGGAGGCCCACCCTGAGTCTGGGGGCCATGCCCAGACCCTGCCAGAAGCAGAGGGGCCACAGATCTCGAAGCCACCAGGTCACAGAAAGACAAGACTGAAGTCCAAGAGCAAGTTTCACATCTCCAGGAAAGGACATTAGCAGTGGCCGCTGCCCGGCTGGCTTCTGGCTCCCGGAGACCCCCAATCCCCTTCTCTCAGCCCAACACAGGCGCAAGAGGCGCTGTGGGCATAGCAGGGGAGCACCACACCCGCCCGGGGGTGCTTCGGGCCCAGAAGGGGGAGCATGGCCCTCGGCGGGCCAGGCAGGCTGGTCACATGCGCGGGCTCCTTCTTTCTCCTGGGCAAGAGAGAATCACGCTGCGGCCGCCCCACCAAAGAGCCACCAGATAAACGGGACAACAGCAGCCACGCGAGGCCCCCCGGCTGGGACCAGGCGGGCGGGAGCGGAGCCCTGCCCAGATGTGCCGGCAGAGGCGCGCCTGACTCCGGGGAGCCTGGAACTCATTAGTGTTATGTCAAGAATCACGTAAAACTAAAAGATCGAGCGCTGGCTTCTAAATGCAAGAGGGACAAAAGGAGAAGGATGCCATTGTGCTGAGCCCTTCCGCGCCCACACGGGCACCAGCACGTTCCAGAAAACAAACGCGGGGCCTTGCACGGGGCCCCTGGAGGGCCCCAGGCTGAGACGATGGCCTTGTCCCAAGAGAAGCGAGGGGGGTACCGGGGCCCAGGGGCGGCTGTCCAGGGCACCTGCCCCACGCAGGGCCCCAGACATGCCCATCTGGCCACTGTCCCCCACCCACGCGGCTCCGTCATCCATCACTCAGCTGCAGCTGGCGGGCCCAGATGTCAGGCTGGCCTGTCACCGTGTCACCATCCCACCCCGGGAAGCCCCTCCTGCCCCGGCCCCCAGCCTGCCACGTCGCCCAGCCCCAGCACCCGAGAGTGGCTCCTGGAATCCCCCCAGGGCTGGTGTGGCCCCAACACAGCTCCTCTGTGCAGAAGTGCCCAGCTGTCCAGCTCTCTCCGGGGGACATGGAGGCAGAGGGCAGGGCTTCCAGAACATTCCTGAGGCTTGCCCTGCCCCTCCAGCAGGATGATGGTGACTGTTTCTGTTTTATTGGGTTCGGGCTGTACTTGGGGCATTCAGGACTACTCCAGCTCAGGGGCTGCTCCTGGGGGACCAGGCACCCAAGGGTGAAGCGTGTGCTCCAGCCCTTTAGGCTGCCTCCCTGTCTCCCACCCGCTCAGGCTCCTTCAGCCAGGCTCCTCATTCCCGGCACAGTGCTCTGTGCTCACCCAGACCCAGGCACGACCCTGCCTTGGTGCCAAGCCGGAGCCAGCCACAACCACAGAACTACTCTGAGCCACAGCACCTCTGTTGGGACAGCAACGGGACTGAGGGTCACAAGTCGGAGACCCGGGGGAGGGGGCGATGTCACAGGTCAGAGACTGGGAGGTCAAAGGTGAGAGACTGGGAAGTCACAGGTCAGAAACTGGGAGGTCACAAGTCGAAGACTGGGGAGGTCACAGATTGAAGACTGGGGGGTGGTCACAGATCTGAGACTGGGGGTCAAAGTTTGGAGACTGGGGGTCACAGGTCGGAGACTGGGGGCATCTCAGCATCTAGTGGGACCCACCTAGGATGGGGAGAGTTGGCATCAGCTCCCAGGGACACTGCCCATTCCCTCACCAGCCCCTGCAGACAGGGAAACTGAGGCTCAGAGGCAGCGGCCAGGGAAAGGATGAGACGGCAGCTCCTGACTCCAGAGCCTGGTCTCCCGTGTACACAGGCAGAGGGGAAGGGATTCAGTCCCACCCTCCTCCCACCTTCCTTCCCTTTCGTCTGGCCCCTCCCTTCTATCTCTTCTTCCCTCCCTCCCTCCCTCCTTCCTTCCTTCACTCAGTAAGTGCTTACAGCCACATGACACAGTTTACTGGTCACAGAAAAACAACAACAAAACTAAATCAAGTTACTGAACCGTCACCAAAGCTGGGCTCTGCTGAGCAAGGCTGTGTGCATTATCACACATGGGCAGCACTGGGAAAGGTCTGGAAAACACACTGCCCTGGGGGGTGGTGCAGAGAGCAGACGTTTCCTGCCTTGGCAGTCCCATTCCCTGAATCCTGCTTCTCCAGTAGCGCCTCTGGCTGCTTTAGAGATGGTCCCTTGGCATGGGGATCCTGCCTGGCAGATGGAGGTGCAGGGCCAGGTCCCCTCCAGGGTGCTGCAGGGGGCTTTGGGCAGGCTGGGTCTCAGGACCTGGGACACCCCATTCCAGTAGGACGGGATGCTCTGAGCCAGATCCGTGTCGGACACACCCATGGGACGGGGACAGGGGATGAACCCTCGGGGGCCTGGCATCTGTCTACATATGCAGGGACCATGCGGTGACACTCTGAGGGCACAGGCTGAAGGAAGACAAAGACCATGGCATCAGGCCCGAGAGACAGGACAGGGTGCGTGCCCAGCAACCAGCCTGGGCTGAGCCCTGGCACCATGTATGGTTCCCCAAGCTCCACCAGGAGTGATGCCTGAGCACAGAACCAGGAGTAAGTAAGCTCTGAGCACAGGTGGGCCATGGGGTGAGGCCCCAAAATGGAGGGAAGGAAGGAAGGGTCAGACCACGGGGCGACTGTCATGGACAAGAGACCATGGACACACCCCACTGAGATGTTCCCCATCTTTGGAGGAAACGCTCAGAACATTCTGGAAACCAAGTGCAGGGCCAGGACTCAGAATAGGTCTGACAAATCCTCTTCCCTGCCTCCCCTCAGTGTCGAGTCAGCCTGAGGCAAACAGGGGTTTGCAGAGCACAGAGAGATTCCTGGGTCACAGGTCCCTTCCTGTAGCAGGCGGAGTGGCAAGAGCCCAAGCGAGTCCCCTGGGGATATGAGGAGGAGCAGGAGCGAGCACTGGGCCTGGCACACAGGGACGAGGTGGGCCCCATGTATTCTGTGATAAGCGAACAAAACCTTGGCCACATGGCTCCTATGTTCACTTCTGCGCACCCAGGCCACATGGCACCTGTGTTCACTTCTGCACGCCCAGGCCACGTGGCTCCTGTGTTCACTTCTGCGCATCCAGGCCTCATGGCTCTTTTGTTCACTTCTGCGCGCCCAGGCCACGTGGCACCTGTGTTCACCTCTGCGCGCCCAGGCCACATGCCTCCTACATCTCTGCCCCGTGGCCTTCCTGCCTGTGTCTCGGCTTAGGCCACTCCTGCTGAACCAGGCTGAGCCGTTGCCCTCCCCCCGCCTGGCACCACTCGTTTTCCCTCCCCGGCCTGTGAGGTGGAGCCTGAACACAGGCTTGACCAACACTCAGCACTGCCTCCTTTCCATGCTACCACAGCCCTGTCCAGGCCTCAGTTTCCCCATCTGTAAAATAAAGGTGAGGGGACTGCAGAGGTGCCCCTTCACCCCACCCCTTCCTCCGGTGAGGTTCAGGATGGAAGGGCCCAGGGCCTGCCTGCTCTCACCAGCGTGGAGCTTCCCCTTTGCCACCAAGGGAAAGTATGTGTGTGACCGCCCCCCCCCCCCCGTCCATGCAGGACAGCCCTTTCCTGGTTGCCCATGGTGTGAGAGATAGACTCCTGCCCCAGGCTTCTGCCCAGGCCCCTTGTCTGTGCGGGGACCATGCTATCGCGTTAGCGTTGGTCCAGCTCCAGCCCTTCCACTTTGGCCACAACGCTGGCCTGGGCAAAAGCTGTCCCCCCGGGCCTGCTGCAGTTGGACAGTGCTGACCTGCTCTGGTAGGTGAGAGGCAGGTTGGCCCCGAGGGCAGGCATAGGGTGAAGGCAGACCCACATACACCGCAGGCCTCGTTCCTGTACGTTTGGTAAGATCTTTGTTTCTGAAGCTCTCCTGCTGCGCTGTGACTCAACCCTACCCACCCCCACCCAGGGTCTTCGGCATATTCATCTGGAACACTGCACCACTCTTCTCGTCGTGGGGTTGAAAATGTCTTCATTGCCTCAAAAGAAGTCCTGTGCGGAGCTGGAGCAATAGCACAGCGGGTAGAGCTTTTGCCTTGCGCGTGGCAGACCCGGATTCAATTCCCAGCATCCCATATGGTCCCCTGAGCACAGAGCCAGGAGTGACCCCTGTGCATTGCCGGGTGTGACCCAAAAAGCAAAAAAAAAAAAAAGCCCTGCGCTCCCATTTCTCCACCGTACTAAGCCTGGGCGCTCACCAGGTGCTTTTATTCCTTCTTTCTTTTTTTTTTTTCCTAGCGATTTTTCTCTTCTCAACACCTGGTGTAAGAAGTGAGTGCAGCTGGTTCCCCTGGGTTGGCACTGGTGGGGTTCCCCCAGCTGAGCACGCCTCGGCCCCTCCTTTCCATGGAGAAGTGACAGCTCCTGGGACAGACAGGCCCCCTCGACTCAGCATTCAACTAGACTCCACTTTCCCGTTACCAGGAGCCACTGCTGTGAGCACTCTTGCAGTGAATGCACGTGGACAGGCCTCTGACCTGTCGGGGGAAGACAGGGAGCAGCTGAATGAGGACGCCGTGGGTTACTCAGTGCTCAGTTGTTGGTGGGATTCTCAGGACTGTTGTTGAGGTAGCGCCACCTGCCTTCCGCAGTGTAGGAGGGTCCCACTTCTGCAGGGTCCCATCCCTGCAGACACGGACATTTCCCACAGTCATTGCCAGAGGCATTCTGGCGCTGTAGAACTGCCAGGTCTGGGGCTCTGAAGGGCCTTCCTTGGGAGGACAATGATGGGAAACATCCTCCACATCCATCCATCTTCTTCAGAGAAAGGGCTTTGCAGGCCTGCGCTCAGCTTCCAATCGGCCTGTTCCCCTTCTCATGACTGAGTGGTAAGGACAGTGAGCGCCGAAATGCTGTAGAAGGGACGGGCCCACGACAGCGCGGGATTGCAGAAGCCACGTCACGTTTGAGCGAAAGCAGCAACAGCGAGAATGACTGAAGCTCTCTTGCAAGTCTTTAGAGCTCTCGTCCCACCTGTACCACAAGGCTGCTGCGAGTGTATGTGGCTAATACTGCGTCCATAATATAGATGAGCAAATAGAGTCACGCTCAGGAATCTTGTCTAGGCAGAGTGGAAATTCTGGGCCATATGGGGATGCCCCTGGGGCTGCTGTGGAATAAGAGATCTCTCCAGGGGATCTGGCTCTGCTAAGGGTTACCAGGGGCAGCCATGCCCACCTTCTGAGGCTTCTGCCCCCTTAGCTCCCCACCAGCCACCGGGGTGCTGGTGGGCATTTATTCAGGAAGGATTCGGCTCCTTATTGCCTCAGAACTCAGCGGAACTGGAAGGGGATTCTTTTCCTGGAAGATTCTGGAGTTGGATGCGAGTCCCCTTGGGCCCCTCCCCAGAACCTCCCTTTCCTCCCGAGTTTGAACGATGATGTGACTGTCTCGGACACAGAGGAAACCCGGTGGTGAACACGCTGGTCTCACCCCAGACGCAATCTGCTTGCAAGACTATGACGCCTCGAGGAAGCCCAGAGCATGACAAGCCTGCGAGCCCCAGAGACGCGCTGGGCAGGAAACCCGCGGGCCTGCGGGACACCGAGAGCCCGGAGCCTCCTGAGCTAGGGAGACGCAGCTTCGCAGGGCACATAGCACTTCCGGCTTCTCCTGTGTCCACAGCAGCGGGGCCACGGGCTGACCCAAGCTAGACAAGCATCCCCCAGACCAGCACAGCCACTCTGTTCCCTGGGGAGCGGACAGGCCCGGGAAGCATCTGCACTGCTGGCTGGGAACCGGCTGCTCCCGCGGTTCGGTTTCTAAAACTTCCCGCGTAGGAGCGGTCACATTCTGCCTAAGAAACGCCAAGCTCCTACTCTCCGGGGTGCCGGGAAGTGGAGGTTCTTCCTAGGCAGCCCCTGACAATCAGCCGCCCGAGGCCCAGCCAGAAGCACCACGTGGGCGGGCAGCAGTGGCCTTTCCAAACCAGTGTCCGCCTCTCAGCCTCCAGCTGGGCCAGCCCCGGCGACTCCTTCCCCCATCCGGGGCTCTTGTCCATCAGGTGGGGATCAACCTCAATTGGCTCCTGGGTACTGGGAGGGGACGTCAGCAGCAGGTGGCAGCTGGAGCCTGGCACCAGACTGGGGCCCCAGGACCCTGGGAGCACGTCCCAGAGTACTCGAGCACCGCTGTCCATGCCAACAGGTACGCCTGCCCCAGCTATACCTGCCCCTACTTACCCCCCCCTCCCAACACCTTCCCAGGGAGCAGCCATGCCTGCCCCCCTCCCTTCCACTATCTCTGCTGTCTCTGTCTCTGCTCTGTCTCTGCTTGGGGCACGCCCAGCCCCACCACGGCCCCGCCCAGTCCCCACACATGCTGCCTGCTTTCCAGGGGTGTGGGTGGAAAGCCTCCTCTACAGCCCCGCTTCCTGACTCTGCTCCCACTGTCCCTAGATACTACACTGTGCCTCCATGTCCCCATCTCCCCTCTAGGCCCCGCGAAGGGACTGCCCCGGACACCTTCCAACTCGCCTGCTCATTGCAGGAGGGAGAGGAGGTCACCTGAGCCACACACACACACACACACACACACACACACACACACACACACTAATTCCCCAAACAAGTTCTCACTCCCAGTGACCATTTGTTCTAGGTGCCAATATGTCATGGTGGAAATCGATTCCGCCTCGGTGTTATTTGTTTTTATATGGTCACTTTGCCTGGGAGATGAGCTCCTCGTCGTCAGCCCTCTCCTCTAGGCCCACGGTGACTTGTGTGCCCGTGGGTGCCCCCATGCCTCTCCCCCGGTGCCATGTCTCTGGCCATGAGTCCCAAGTCCAGCCCGGGAACCCCGGTGGCATGGGACATCCCTGTGGGAGGAAGGACAAGGGGAGGAAGACTTCCCAGCCTATCTTGGATGGCCTCGATGCTGCATTGCCAAGAGTTGTCTGCTGTACCGGCTTATGTTTCTTAGAAATCATGGCACACTTCTGTTATTCTGAGGGGTGGCCTTGGTTATTGAAGGGCGGCGACTAGTAGTTGTCTCTCAGAAAAGGAGTCATTTGCTGGGAGACGGTGGCCGCCCAGCCCTGCTCTGAAGCCCACAGCTCACTGAGGGAGGGGGTGCCGATGGAGGGGGTGTTCCAAGGCCCTGTTGGTTCCGCAGGCTAGGATAGCTTCAACTTTGAGTTGATCCAAAGGGTTCGAGTTTCTCCTCTCGAGGGGATGTCCACGTCTGTGGCTCCCTGGCTCTACCCAGCCCCGCAGGGACCCAGGCAAAGGACAGCACGGCAGGCTTCCGCTGGTAGCTTCTGGGGTCCCTCTCACCCTCTGACCCATTTCCGCTCAGCGCCCCCAGAAAGGAAGACAGTGGAAGTGGTGTGGGAGCCGCCTGCTTTGTAGACCCGGAGTGAGCAGTGGGGAGAACATAGCCAGGAGGCCAGCCTGGCTGCAGGGGGCTGGAAGGCACAGAGCTGCCTGCTGGCGTGCAAGAAGGAAGGAGAGGTTTCTGGACCGGGCCCAGTCTCTCGGCCCGTAGGCTTACCCTGACCAAAGAGTCGTCCATGAGCTTCATTTTGCCAAGTCCCACAGTTGATGTGAGATTTTTTCTAAACAATAGTTAATCCGTCTTCAGTGGTGGTTCTCCCCTTTGGTTTGGCGGGGTCCGAGCTATTTATAAAGATGGTCCGAGTAACTGGGAGAGCATCTCGCAGATCCCCCTTCTGGTGGATGGCAGGGCCCAGTGCTTTGCACACAACATATGTTTACATTTTGAAATCACAGTGTAAGTCTGCATGAGAAAACGCTTGCCATTTCACAACATTTAAATGCTCCATTTCCTGCCTTTTTTTTTTCTGTCTCTGGAAAGTTTGGTAGGAGCGGGATGCATGGGCAGATTCCGAAGTCATCCTGCTTCACTTGGGAAGATACTGTACATGCACTGGGTAGGTGTCTTTGTTACTCAGGTAAACCCAGGAGGTATTATCACTGTTGTACACAAATTATTATTGGGTAGCACATACAGATGGCCAATGCAATATGAAATTAGGTTCCCATTCAGAAGTTTTGACAGGAGCGCGTCTTACCCATATTGTAGGTCTCTGCAGATAGGATAGATTCGCTCGTTGGGCCTGTAGCGTATTTTCCCCAAGTTGATTAGATTTTAGAGAGAGAAAAAAAGAGTGTCTGATTTTCTGCTCACATCATTTAGAGAAATTATACTCCCAGGCATCTCCTGATACTGTCGGATGAAATATGTCAAGATCTTGGAGGCATTTAAACCTGCGTTGAGATTAACTGTAGTCTCCTCGGCTACTTTACCACAAGCAAGGGATTGTCAGGGCTCTCGCTGGGTAATAAATGCTATTTTTAAAGTAGGATTTAGATGATAGTCAGCTGATTTTGTAAGTATTAGCAAAAGCAGACAGCTTGGGCTCCGAGCCGGCCCGAATCACCCTCACATTTTGTTTTATTTTTGGCAAGGGAGAAGCAAGAAAGCAGCTCAGGTCTGTATTTTAAGCGAGGGTCTTTCTGGTGAAGGTAGTTGCACGTTCAGTGTCCCCTGATCCACGGTGCTGCTTTAGCATTGATGCTGCATAAAGTAGCAGGAGATATTTTGGAAGTGTTTTCTGAGTATGATTCACTATAAGTCCTGTGACTTGAGCTATATGGGGGCTCCTATTAATGGATTAGGACATCTCAGCAGTATATTTATATAGCATCCTGCTCGCCGGTGATCACAACACAAGCTGCTTGCGAAACGTGATGGGGAGCAAACAAGCCCTAGCCTGGTGCTGATATTCATCTGTTTTCAATATCTTGCGACTGTGCTCCGTGTCTCGGGGAGGGCATGTTAAATTGGAGTTTGCCAAAAATAGAGTCCCTGAAATTTAAATGAAGTACCATTAAATCAAGAAACAAATCTTTTTTTTTTTCTAATAGTTAACCAATTGCCACTGTGCCTCGCTCACTCATTAGGGCATCTCTCAGGGCTTGTCAGCGCACTGTCAAAACTGCCCCTCACGTTCTGTTTACATTTCTATCTTTCATCCTCAACTGTGGTTCCTCGCCGGAAGGGGACATGGTCCTTGCATGCTCGAAGGCTGCATTCCCCCTGTTAATGTTGACGGTGACAGAGGGCAGGAGTTGGTGCCTCAGAGCAGGAGAATCGTTTCCCCATGCCAGGAGGTGGAAACACGTCAAAATCGGCATGACTGCGGCCGCGTTATGTTCATGGGGAATCCTCGCATTGCCCTCACTTCCTGTCTGACAACTTAATCCTTCCTTAAAATCAGCAAAAGAAACCCCAGGTACCTGGGTCTAAAATGGCGTAACTGTTGCTCCATCCACCTCCTTGTAAAAACAGGTGTTTTTTTTTTTACACCCCCACAAGAATGGGGATTTACGATGAAATTTGCTTATAAGTGGATGGTCATGAAGAGTATCCAGATGAAATGAGTACCTAAGTGAAATGAGTCAGAAAGAGGGGGACAGACATAGAACGATTGCACCCATTTGTGGAATATAAAATAACATAGCATGAGACTGACACCCAAGGAAAGTAGAGATAAGGGCAGGGAAGATTGCCCCATAGTTGGAAGGCTGCCTCATGAGCTGGGGGAGAAGGCAGCTGGAATAGAGAAGGGAGCACTAAGGCAACGATGGTTGGAGGGATCGTTTGGGATGGGAGATGTGTGCGTGCTGAAAGCAGATAAAGGACCAAACGTGATAGTCTCTCGGTACCTGTATTGCAAACCATAATGCCCAAAAGTAGAGAGAGAGTATGGGGGAAATTATCTGCCACAGAGGCAGGGTGAGGGTTGGGATGGGGGCCAGGGATACTGGGGACATTGAGGGTGGAGAATGTGCACTGGTGGAGGGATGGGTGTTCTATCATTGTATGACTGAAACTCATACATTGTATGACTGAAACTCATACATGAAAGCTTTGTAACTGTAGCTCACAGTGATTCAATAAAATATAATAATAATAATAATAATACCTGTCACCTGTCACTGTACTCCTGTAATTCATCAATTTGCTCAAGCTGGCCCAGTAACGTCTCCATTGTGAGACTTTGTTGTTACTGTGTTTGGCATATCGAATACATCACGGGGTAGCTTGCCAGGCTTTTGCCGTGCGGGCGAGATACTCTCAGTAGCTTGCCAGGCTCTCCGAGAGGAGCGGAGGAATTGAACCCGGGCCCATAGGGTCGGCCTCGTGCAAGGCAAACGCCCTACCACGGTGCTATCGCTCCAGCCCTAATAATAGTAATAATAATAAAATAAGAATGGGGATTTCCTCCAAGAAAGTTCTCCCTCCGCAGCCAGCCTGGCCTTCTCCTCTGAGCAACTCGGACCACGGCGACGTGGCTTCCACCCTCCCCGGGCCCACTCTGAAGGCCCGAAAGCGCTAGGCCAAGTGCTCAGGCGGCTGCTCACAGGGAAACAGTGTCGGGCCGGGAAAAATAATGATGATTGTTATGGCCCTGTCTTTTCCGCAGAGGTCTTCCTTGCTGAAATATTTAAACACCCGATTATTTATTCACTTGTTGTTTTACCCTGTCGCGCTCCCCAGCAGACCCATCTCCTCAGGAAGGTGGGGAGGAGGACTTTGGGACGGTCCCCTCCCGTTCCACCCGGTCCCAGAGCCTGGGGTCTCCTGTGAGGGCCTCACCCAGGTCCCCTGGGGCAGCAGCTCCTGACTCGGTAGAACTCTGGAAAGTGGCTTGTTTGTTTTTCCGGCGTGAGAGCAGGTCACGCACAGACCAGGGTGCTAACAGACGCTTCTGAAAGCTTGCGCGGAGCCCAGAGAAATGATGAGACGCTGAGGACGGGTGTCACCTGCAAATGGAACTCTCCTTTGCTCTTCATTGCAAGCAGGGGATTCTTCATCAGATGCTGAAATGTGTTGAGAAAACGTTGCCCTCACTTTCTCACCAGAGAGAGTATTTTTCTCTCCTTTCTAGGAGCTAGTGACGTCTGCCCCTTGCCTCCCTGCCTCACTTACCTGGGGTCGCACCTCAGGCTCAAGGAAGCCAGGAAGACACATTTTGCTCTCAAAGTTTTACTAATTACTCAAAGAGAAGAAAGAACCGGCGATCCACATTATTTCTTCATTTTACATTTCACTAGCACTTGTGCAAAACTCTGTCAATCTCATCTCCTAGGGTCATACATTAGAACCAGGAAATTTGAGGTCGGGGAGGTCAGAGGGGAGGGGATCCTCCTGGATTCAAATAGCCTCAAATACCCCCCAAATTTGTGAACTGTCCTGAGTGGAATGTACCTGTGGCCCAATACAGCAATCAGAGTGGAGTTCTCTATTTTCCTCTGTTTACAGGACGATCATGATCACGATCATCCTGTTGTTCGTCGATTGCCTTGAGCAGGCACCAGTAACGTCTCCTTCGTCCTAGCCCTGAGATTTTAAAGTGCCATATTCAAGGCCCTTTCA
>JAOXYA010000041.1:7952979-7964450 GCA_028565675.1 Sorex palustris
ACAACAAAGTCTCCAATGGAGACGTTACTGGGCCCGCTCGAGCAAATCGACGATCAACGGGAGGGCCTTTATTCTTATTATTATTTATTTTAAGCTGGATATCTCCATATTTTGATGACTTGAAGACTTATTCTATTGGCTTATATAGTTTGGGGGATCAGGAGGCATTCTTGCAATGCTTGGGTCTAAATCCTGGACTTGAGCTCATGGATCACACCTAGCATAGTTGAGGGAACTTCTTTGTGGTTCCAGGATCACATTTTAGTTGCATGCAAAGCAAACACGCTACCCACTGTACTATCTCTCCAAGTGGTCTATAATTTGAATAACATTTAGTTGATCTATGTTTGATATCTATTTTTCGAGCAATGACAAAAAAATGTACTCGAGAAGCAGAAATGTATGTAAGGAAATTTGGCCTAAACTTATATTTGGAGACTCTAGCAAATTCAGGTCACTAGTAAATTCTCATAAATGTACTAGTAAATTCTAGCAACTTCAGAGTTAGTCTGCATTTCTGGTAAAGTTATGGGATTTCTGGAATTCAAAGAAAATGAGATAATCTCTTATAAAAAAGTAAAAATATAATTCAAAAATAACAATAAAGGAATTTCTTATCCCTCATTCCAATTAAGTGCAAACTCGTGGGATGTCAAGCATTGATAACCAAAAAATAGACTACCAAATAAACACAAACTATTTTTTGTCCTCTGACCCCCCACAAATAAAAATAATTGAACTCATCAACCACACCACATACACAGTTATTAACTAAAAAAATAAAATAGTGTAAAAGTTTTGCAGTGAAAAATAAACTTTCTAAAGTTAAACTCCTAAAGTTAAGTAGAATGCTAAATGCTGATACAGTTTCAATTAGTATATATTGTATATTTCATGGTGCTATTTCAAGCATGAACTATAAAAAATTAGTGAGCTGAAAATAATAAAAGATAATTTGAATTATGGTGATGTTGCTATTTCCCTTAGAATATTTATACTATATTTGCAGTTTTATATTCATCATCATTATTGCCAAATAGCAATAGCAAGATCAGAAACTAAGTTCATTGTTTTCCTGCATGCATATTCCCTTCCAGTTGAAAAAGTTCCATTTTGGTAATATAGTTACAATTACAATCCTTCATTGGAGAGACAAATGTCAATGCTGTGTACTAAAATTTTTTAACTCTCAAAAGTATAGCAGTTAAGTTTCATTGTATTGTTTAATTCTTATTACCATGAGGGAATTTCGAATGATATTCCAAAATTCAGATATGAAAAACTATTTCACAGAGCCTATTAATATCATGTTTCTTTTTGATAAATAAAAACATCCCATGAACACCCATGAATAATATATTATATTTATGTTTTATATTTATAATCTTTTATATTTATTCTTTATTATTGAGTACAATGTATTGCCTAAGAAAGGTTTTTGAGATATTTTTTGTATTTTATTACTTTTCATCGGAGAGCCCGGCAAGCTACCGAGAGTATTTGATATGCCAGACACAGTAACAACAAAGTCTCCAATGGAGATGTTATTGGGCCCACTCGAGCAAATCGATAATCAACGGGAGGGCCTTTACCTTTACCACTTGTTATGAATATCATGGGTCGCACAGTGGCGAAAATGACTTTGCCCTCCTGGAATTCTAAAATTTTAAATGACTGGGGTTCAGAGACATCTCTGCAGCGAGCTAATCAGTTCTGAGATTCATTGGTGAGTCTCTGGATCAAGGTCATTAATGTGCTTAAATGGCACTGGAGGCAGTTCGTGGGTGTGACAGCCGGGACACTGTAGAGGTGGGGAGAGAGGGAGGGAGGGCCTGTCCCCAGTCCCTGGTTCCTCATACCTGGGTTTTTCTTCTGAAGTTTGTGGCCACCGTGGGGGCGGGGGGGGGGCGGTTCATTTGGAGTAGGCCGAGAGAGAACACCTGCTCCATCTGAGGTGCCCCGGTGAAATCGTCTTGGTACAGGGTAAAAGGACTTAGGAGCACAGATCCTGGGCGTTAATCCTTCGAGTCCTGCTTGAGTCTGAGCTGGAATCCTGGTGTAGCTCTCTGCTCCTGGGGTCCTTATCCAGGAGCAGGGCTGGCCCTGGGACTTCTCAACTCACTCCCGAGGAAGGTAACCTGGGCTAATGCCTAGAAAATTCCACTCTAGTCCTTGACATGGCGCTAGAGAGCAAGCCTTTGTTTCCCAATCCTTACTTTTATTTTATGGCTTAGCAAAATAAATAATTAGAAGGAAGGGAACTAGCAGAAATTTGCTCCATCCACATGAACTGAACCGTTGCATAGGACTCCAAGACGGACGGCTTTGCATGTCTTTGATACATGTTGTACCTTGTAAACCAGCGCAGAGTGTGCTGTAAATAGAAGTACACCATAAAAAAACGAGCCCGTTGTTTAACTCCATGATTAAATGTCAGTGACATGGTGTTTTGTCTCTTTCTCCGGTTAGCTATTAAATACAGTGTTGTGACTTTTAACTTACCTTTTGCACATCCATTGTTTAGTTGAAAAGTAAATTCTTTTTTGTATTACAAACTAAGGTGGGGTTTTCCCCCCCCTTTTCCATTGCAAACTGCTGTAGTTATAGACAGTTCATGTATTTTCACTTAAGGTGTACCTTGTAATGCATATTTGCCCTGGATCTGAAGATCCATCTTTTCCAGCGGACTCATTTTAAACTCTCATAGAACTAAATGACTTCCTTGAAGAACAAGTTTCATTACTTGGCAGACCAAACTGGCAGTGGTCATTCAGAATCCTGAGCTGGATGACAATCGTTTTTTTTTTTCCAGAAGCACAACAGCTTTGAAATAAACACATGCATAATTTATAATAGGAAATTGGCCTTAAAATTGGTGGAGATCGGTTTGAAATTGTCTTGGTCCCTCTTTTTTTCAAAAATCGCTTCCTTTTAAGAGGTAAAAGTGGCATTTATCTTGACATTCTCTTTCAACTCAAAGTGTGAAGGAAGAAAATTCCCTAGAGCCAAACTCTTGATCTTGGCTGAATTACTAGCCCCATTAGGTATTGTTTATTTTTAGGGGGAGTTCTTGTGCTTTCGCCATACTTCTAAAGAGCCTCCTTCCTTTTTGTTTGCTGGGTCTCTCAGAGGACCTGGGTGCAATTAGGAGCAAGGGGCTCTTGGAGGAAGACCCACGCCAGAAGAGATGTCCTCTTTCTTTCTCCCCAGAGAGTCAGCTCTGGACTCGTGGCTCTTTCTGGTCCGCCGGGAGTCCAGTCCATCTGTGCCCAACATCAGGTCAAGGCCCCGTGGCCGTCATTAGTGAGGTCCTCCTGCTCATCCACGGAGAGGCTGGAATTGACAGACCATCTCAGGCGCTGGGCAGGCCTCCACTGCCTGTGTCTGAGCAGGATGCATTGAGGATAAGTTACTTGTCATGGTGGAATTCCTCGTCATTAATCACCGAGAGGCCGAGTTCCTAGGTAAATCAGTGAACCTGTTGATAAAGTCACATCTTGATAGAAAAATGTACCTTTTGGAGGGGAGGTTGACGTCCTTTTGTCTGCTGGCCGGGTCAGCAGAGTGGCTGCGTGCACACTCAGGCCCGCGACCGAGTCTCATTTTGATAAGAGCGATGGCAGGGTGGGTCTCCGCAGAGCCGGGTTTGTAGAAGCACGAGTGACTGTCTGTGGGAGCTGTGGAGCAGGCGACATCCCCTCTACCTGCAGGGGCTGTATTACCTTATCGGGGCAGAGTGCATTCCATGGGGCTGATAATTAATCCGCCATTCCTTGCCTCCTGCTTTCTTATCTGGTGGCTCTGTTCGATATAAATTCCTGCATTTTCCATTGCACTGCCAAATAAAAGCCATTTGGAGATGCATGCAATATAAAGGGGGAAAAAGCTTATTTTTGTAACTCCTCTAGAAAGAGCTCAGATTCCATTTTGAAGAACAGCGTTCCGTTTCTGTGGCCACATTTGCTTGGCTTCCTCCATCCAGGGCTGGAAGCCTGGCGTGCCGGGCTGGTCGCCACTGGTGGGTTTCTCTTCAAGGGGAGCTCTCTGAGGTTTCTGCTGTGGGCCCTCGCCCTCCTCCACCCTGTGGGCCCCACCCTCCTCCACCCCTTCCCTCTCTTGCCTTCCCCCCTGCGTGTTCCTCTTCCTGCTGCAGAACTTTAAAACCCAGAAATGGCAGCGTCGGGAGAGGTTATTAACTCGAGATTCACATCCTTAACAGGCCAGCCAATGTCTTACTAATTGAGGCTTGTATTTCACTGGATTAATTCCAGGGGCTTGATGTTCTCCCACGGTGCGGCCAAGTCCAGTGTCCTTTCTTTCCTGCAAAGGAAGGGTCTTCGCTCTGGCCCCGCCGGGTGGTATGCGAGTCACGCACACATCCTAGGGTCCCAGCCGGCCGTAATTTCATTTGGGGACAAGGGAACACTGCAGCACAATGAGCTGGGTCGGAGCTAAATGTTTCAGATGGAGGAAGGAATATTGTTTTAATTAAACTGAATTTGGCGCCCCTGGCAAAGTCTGCGCTTAATATATTGAGGTATGTGTGAAAAATTACATGCATTTTCCTAAGTCCTTCTCCCTCCTACCCTCATCTTTTGCTGAAGGGCTGTTGTTTGGGATGTTGTGTACTGTAGAGGAATTCTTTCATTACTGCCACCGGACAGCACAATAAAATCGAGAGCGCCCTCCCCGTTTCCCCGGCCCCCAAAATGTTTCTCTCCTCCGTGAGAAGAAGGAACTGTTCCGTCTTCTCTTTTATGCCGGAAAAACAAAAGAGCACAAATTCTTAATGCATTATCTAATACAGAATCCCTGGGACAAATCCCCAGGCTCTTAGCTGTTTCTCATTTAGAAAAGAAGAGCGGTTGTAGCGTAAAGTGGGCCTTGGATATTCAGGCGGAAATCAAAGCTGGGTGTAGGATTCCCCCACCCCACACCCCCACCCCTTCTTAGCCTGGCACTTACCTGTCTTGGTGAAGCATTTGACTTGGGGTGGGGGGTGGGGGGTGAAAGGTGATAAATTTGTCCCATTTCACTTGATAACACTTTATGGGCACCGACCCCACCCAGACTTCGTTTTTGCCAGCTTTAGAACATCTCTCCCGATACTGCTCTTGGAAATTAGCAGCAATGCACCTCATTTTCTGCCGTGTGGGTATTATTATTATTATTATTATTATTATTATTGTTACCCAGAGCCTGGCAAGCTCCCTATGGCATATTCGATATGCCAAAACAGTAACAAGTCTCACAATGGAGACGTTACTGGTGCCCGCTCGAGCAAATCCATGAACAATGGGAGGACAGTGCTACAGTGCAGCATTATTATTATTTTATTGAATCATGAGATACAATTATAAAGCTTTCATGTTTGAGTTTCAATCACACAATGATTGAACACCCATCCCTCCACCAGTGCACATTCTCCACCATCAATATTCCCGGTATCCCCCTTCTTCAACCCTCCCCCTGCCTCTATGGCAGACAATTTCTCCCATACTCTCTCTGCTTTGGGGCATTATGATTTGCAGTACAGATACTGAGAGGTTATCGTGGGTTCTTAAGGGTCGTCACCAAAGGGTCTGGTCAGCGCTGGGACGGGAGACACCAGAGAGTGGTCTGGTCAGGTCCTGGGGATGTGTCTTCTGTCCATGGTTTCTAAAGGGCGGATCCGTCTCCCCTCTGGCTTGAGCTACTCCTCCAACAGGCATCTTTCTCTCCCGCCTGCCACCCTCCGAATCTCCCCCTTCCTTGGCTGCTCCAACCTGCTCACTCACTGGGGCTCCAGATTTGGCCGCTTACCCCCCGATCCCTTGACCCTCCTTTTGCCCTGCACTGTGCGGAGCTGCCGACCGCCTCCTTTGTTGTCCGAGGGGAGGAATACCCGTCTAGCTGGCCGGCATCACCTCTCTCTCCAGTGCTCCGGCAACCAGCCTGCAGATCTCAGCACTGCTGCTCCCATCCTAACCCCACAGAGTGTTTCCTTGCCCCAGCAAACCTCCCAGGCTGCCTTCCTGGAGAGGGCGTGATTCCTTATATCTCTTCATCTTCATCCCACCCTTCCCAGCCTTTTGCCCACCCGTGGACCCTTGGTCAGCATCCTTGGTTTCCAGGCCGACATCTCCCAGGCAGACAGAGCCCTTCTTAGTAATCACCTAACACCCACTTCCCCCCAGCATCCCTCCTTTCTCCAACATCCCTAGGCTCTGGGTGTATCTCTGTGAAGTCCAGACCCTCGGGTTGTGACAGACTCCCAAGTTGCTACCAGGCCGCTGCTTCTCCTGTAGCTTGCTTCCATCCGCCCCGCGTTATTATCAGAGGCTGCAAGACAGAATAGTCACAGCTAATGTTTCCTGAACTATTACTTGGTGCCGGTTACCGTTCTCAGCGCTTTACACAGAGCCTCTCGTTTTAGCTCACAAAGCAGGTGTTATTCCCACTTACAATGGCATGGCTGGGAGTTCTAGAGGCAAGAGATGTCAGGATCACTGGGACACACCATCATCGGTCAGGGTACGTGGCTTTCGCCTTGGCACATGAGGGAGGATATTGAGGTGGGGTGAGAGTATGAGGATGGGTGGGGAGAGGGAGGATTCAATGGGTGCCTGGGATGTGTTTCTGGGGATGAAAGTTGGCAAGAAATAGAGGGGAAGTTCCGCTCAGCCAAAAGTCCCAGCCCGCTCAGTGTTTAACCCCAGAGGCCTTGCAGCCATCTCCTTCTTAGTCATCTGTTCTGATTCTGCAGCTAAACCCTGAGGTTCTCGAGGAAGGAGAAGGTAGTTTATTCTTCCTTGTCGACTCAACTTTCTGCCTATGGTCAGTTCTCAGTGAGTGTCGGAGATTGGGAAAACATTTAAGGGCCGGTGAGATAACCAGCGGCTGAGGTGCCTTGCAGGTGGCTGACCCCAGTTCTTTTTTTTTTTTTTGTAAATAAAGTTGTTGTTTTGCTTTTGGGATCAGACCCATCAATGTTCAGAGGTTACTGCTGGCTCTGCACTCAGGAATTACTCCTGGCAGTGCTCAGGGGACCCTATGGGATGCTGGGATTGAACCCCAGTCGGCTGCATGCAAGGCAAATGCCCTACCTGCTGTACTATCGCTCCAGTCCCTATAAATAAAGTTTTATTAGAATAGATAACAGGTATTTGTCTCATACTATCTATGATTTTTCCCATATTACAACAGCAGAGTTTCAGAGTTATTATAGAGACCACCACATTCTCATAGATACATCTTTTGGGTCCTTTATCGAAAACATTCACCCAACTGTGCTTTAATGTCTATTGAACTTGCTACTATATTCTGTAGGGTTTTCTTTTTTTTCCCCTCCTAATTCTTCTTCTACCTTAGTTTTTTTTTTTTTTTATCTTGTGTTTGGACCATACCCAGCTGTGCTCAGGGCTTACTCCTGGTTCTATACTCAGGTCAGTCCTTGTACTACTGTGGACCCTATGGGGTGCCACCAGTAAGCTGACCCCACTTATTTCCCTTGAATCTCATAAGGTCCCCTGAGCATCTCCAGGAGTGATCCCTGAGCACAGCGAGGAGTCCACCCTGAGCACCACTGTGCATGGCCCCCAACAGAGTGAGTGGAGGAAAGTTCTCCCTCCCTCTCAGAGAAGCCTCACTCCCAGGAGCCCGCCCCAAGGAGCACACAAGAGACCTAGGAAGAGCAGGAACTTTGTTTGGGGGCCACCCCCGGAGGTACCCGGGGGTCTCTCTTGGTAGTGCTTGGGACCATATGCTATGCCAGAGATTGAACTGTGGTCAGCCATGTGCATGGCGTGGGCCTCAATCCCTGAACTGTCTCTCTGGCTCCGGGAGCCGGGACTTGCAAAGGCCCCCAGTGGGCTTCTGCATGCCCTTCCCCCATCCCCACTGGCTCATCATTCGGATTTCCAGTCTGCCTCAGGATGCGTGCAGAAGGGCTGAGGACTCCTGGATTCCCATTGTCTCCAACATCTTGCCGTTGAGCAGAAAATAACTCACGGCCGCACAGCAACTGTTACTGTGACTATCATTCTTATTTTTTTTAATTTATTTATTTTTTCTTTTGGGGTCTCACTCGGCGATGCACAGGGGTTCCTCCTGGCTCTGCACTCGGGAGTTACTCCTGGCGGTGCTCAGGGCACCATATGGGATGCTGGGAATCGAACCCGGTCGGCCGCATGCAAGGCAAACGCCCTACCCACTGTGCTATCGCTCCAGGCCCTGTAACTATCATTATTGATGAAAAAGTTCAACTCTCATCCTGTCGTCTGAGATGAAGCCAGGTCGAGCTCTCAAAGAGCTGGAGCAGTTGCTTTGCTCATACAGATCCAGGGTTTGGTCCCCAGCACCTCACTCCCCCCTATCCCCCCACCTCCCCTGCACCCTCCACCACCATCCCAAGCTGTGTTGGGAGTGAGCACTGAGGGATGTGGTTGAGAAGCTGATGGTGAGAAGCGGCCAGCGTTGGCGTGCAGCGTGCATCTTGGGAACTCCTAGCAAGTGTGTTTGGGCCGGCCACAGGTCTCCATGACCGCTGGCCAGCTCTCAGGACAGCCATCCTGTAGAGTCACACTAATGGGGTCCACCCAGCTGAACACACAGACAAAAAAATTTGTCCCCGCCACACATATTTCTGTGGCCGGCGCTGGGCAGGCATTGTTTTGCTGGTCAGCAGTATGTTCTTGTCTACTCAGCCTGGCTATTGGCTACCAACTGTGAGGTGCTCCCTTGCTGACAAGCTTCCTCCGTTCTGTACTCTGCCCTCAGGCTTGCAATTTACTGGATGCAATCTTGTTGAGAAAATGTGGTCTTTATTAGTGTTCGGCACACATCGACTTTTCTTTGTCCGCTTCTGCAGAGCCAGGAAGATGCTTAGTTGCCCGCGCAGAAGCCGGGGACAGATGACAGTATGAGGGCAGAAGAACGGGAGCTCCCAGATGCTCCGCACCAGGAGGGCCGGCTTCTCAACAAGGGAGGGGCTTCAAGCCGACCGGAGAGCATCAGCTTGAGAGCCTTTAGCGACGTGGCAATCAATGACTAATTATCAGAAATACACTTGTCAATAAAAATGGAGCAAGCTCGTTCCTCAGCACAGGGGAAAAGATAAATTGATATGTAGAAGACAGTTTTTTTTGCACTCCAGATGTGTCAGATGCCATCCAAGACAAAGGGCGTGGGTTTGGGGGCCGGCCAGTGGCGTGAGTGGTGAGGCGGTGGAGACCGCGTTATAGATTCCGTGGGGAGGGTGCACACCTCGTCCACTGTCCGTTCCTCCATCCAGCCCCACCTCGCTTTGTCTGTTGCCTTGGCTTCGTTTTATTGGGCTGATGTATTTTGCAGAGGGAGCAGTGCATGGCATCCCACGCCTTCCCTTCCCTTCTCCCCTACGCCGGCTCTTTCACAAATGCCCACACACACACACTTTTTTTTTTCCACCCCCCACTCCTAATCCTGCTGGTGCCTATTGTTTTAAACAGTTCCTCGATTTATCGGCGCTCTTGAGTAGCTTTTTAAGCACAAAAACAAATGCTTTGCAAGTAGAAATTAAATGCCAGAGAGTCTGTAAAAAAAAAAATACATATATAAATCATAGTCCTTTAAAATAGTCATCCTATAAAGAACTGCAGAAAAGCGAAATTAATAAATACTAACATAAGCATTAAATATTCACTGCTTGCTACTTCTGAAATGGCACAACAGCATCATTTTTTAATGATGGGTAATGATAAAACACATCAATTTTAAATAACCTGTTTTCTTCTTCCCTCTTGCTGGAGCTATGAGTTGGCAAGCTTGAAATTAAATACAAGTAATCAGAATAACTAAGTTTCTGCTAACCTTAGTCATGGACGAGTCCTTTCCCCCACGTTTCCTGGATACTCTGTGGCTATTTGAAAAGACTGGTAAATTGAAAATTTGTGCTAATGGGATCAGCTAGCATTTAAAGAAAAAATACCTCTCTGTTTGTGGAAACAAGAAATGTACACCCTTAAGTAGCCAGCTTACCATTATCTTCTAATGCGTTCTTATTTGTCTCCTTATTAAGGCTCCCTGAGTTCTCTAAGCATCGTCAGGATGAACCTTTAACTACAATGCAGCTTACTCCTTTCCCTCTTCTTGCTAAAATTTTAAAACCACCATCTGAAGGGGAAGGATGTAGCTCAGTGGTAGAGCGTTTGCCTTGCATGTGTGCTGTCTGGGTTCGATTCCCAGCTCAGCAAAACAAACATCTTTCACTTGGAGTTGTGCTTTATTTATTTGTTCCTTAGACACAAATTTAATTAACCAATCATTGTCTTTATTCGAGATGGGAAACAAGTGTCCGTTTCCTGGGTCACCTTGCAGAGCCGCGTGGGCTGGGAGATGCTCAGTGCCCTGAGTCCAGCCTCAGCGTGCCCGAGGCCCTGGGCACCATCCTGGCACGGCTCTGTTCCCCGGGCACTGCCGAGAGCGACCTCCAAGCCCAGCACTGGGAACAGTCCCTGAGCACTGCCAGGTGTAGCCCCAGCCAAGGAGCAAACAAACAAGCCTGGAAAGCCATTTATTTCAGCACCTATTTCCAGAGAGAGGGGAAGATCAGGGTGTCACGGGGTCCTAAAAGGGTCCTTAGGCCTGTTGGTTGTAGGAGTGGCGCCTGGGCTCGTGAAGGGGGCCCTGTGCATCTCAAGGGTCAGTCGTGACTGACCAGGCAGGGAAGGGGTGAAGAGAAGAGAGGGGGAGAGGAGGTGCCCTCAGGGCGCCTCGGAAGAGCTGGATCCCTCCCCGGGGGCTAAGCTGGTGGGGCCGAGAGATGCTATCAGCTTTACTGGGTCCTGGGCAGAAGTGACTCGTGGGAAAGTTTCTGTGCCTGGAGAGAAGTGGACCTTTCCGAAGGGGTGTGTGTGTGTGTGGTGGGGTGGGGTGGGGCAGGGGGGTGGTGTCACTCTCTTACCTCTTGGGAGCTGGTTAGAAAGGTGGTGGGTAACCCCATGGAGTGGTGGAACTGGAACAGGAGGGAAAACGTAGCTCGTAGCTCGGGGCCAGGTTGGGCAAGGGCGTGTCCCGGCCGGTCCCAGGAAGGACTGATGAAGGAACCGGAAACAATTCAAGACAGGGAGAGCACTGGAGGTGCAGAACCCCCCCTCCATAAATACCCCCCCCAAAGCCCTGCCTCAGAGGTGGGCGGGGCTGGCTGTGGAGCAGCAGGAAGGGGTTAGAGAGCCGAAACTTCCCCCTACCCCCTTCCCGAGGATGCGTTGGAGCCGGTGATCCGAACGGGGACAGAAGCACTTCTGTTGTGTGTCTGTACTTCGAGGTGCCCAGCTCAGAGTGGCTCGGGCAACCTGGCGCTTTTTTTTTTCTTTTCAGTGTTCCAACCCCATCCCTCCACCAGTGTACATTTCCCAGCACCAGTGTCCCCAGGTTCCCTCCCATCATCCCCTCCCCACCCCCCACCCCTCCCAGCCTGCCTCTATGGCGGACACTTACCCCCCTCACATGTC
>JAOXYA010000041.1:7967043-7977127 GCA_028565675.1 Sorex palustris
GGAGGAATCGAACTCGGGTCGGCCATGTTGGCTGCGTGCAAGGCAAATGCCCTACCGCTGTGCTATTGCTCCAGCCCATATAACTCTAAGTAAGTTTAAATTTCATTTGTGTTTGGTTTTAGTTTGAGAGTCATCCCCAACTATGGACTTGGGGAGTTACTTTGGGGAATGTTGGGTGTTGAAAGTAGACCCACACAGCTAGAGCATGTGCTTCTGTCCTTTGAGTTGCTTTGAGTTGTCTTGCCAGCCCCTGTGTTCTTCTTTTTTTTTTTTAATCTTTTATTTTTTGGATAATTCTGGTAAAGAACCAGTTATTTATATAAACCTGAAAAAATTCTGAGGTATAAGTAACCCACTTGATAGTAAGCTAAAATAATAATAATAATAACAATAATTTGCTCGAGCGGGCCCAGTAATGTCTTCATTGTGAGACTTGTTGTTACTGTGTTCGTATATCTAATATAATAATAATAGGTCTGCTTCTAGTTATTACACTGAAAAAAAAACTGATATTTTGAGCTTGGATATAATCATCAAAGAAATGTTGCCATTGAATTTAATCCTTTGGCTAGGAGGCTAAATAGAAATGAGAAATACACTGGCTACAATTAAAATGCAGGTATGAGATTCTTGCTTGTGTTGGGGTCAGGATTTTAATAACTCATCTTTTGAACTGCTTTCTTCTGTCTTTCACCAAATCATAGAGCAATAGTCTTTGCAAGTTCCTTAAAAAATAAAATCTCTAATGGAAAAAATGATGTCCAAGCAACATTTAAGACTTTCCAGAGAGCCTTCAGAATTTATTGGAAGAAGAAACAGTCACTTTCTGTGCAAGAGTAGTTAGCAAGAACCATTTTCATGCTGTTAGTTTGGGACAGGTGGGATAGATTAATGTTGTATACATACAAAATCTATTGAGACTAATTAAAGATGCAGATCCACATGGAATAACACATCTCAGTGGATCTTTGGCAGCCAATCCAAGCAGCACATATAGTATTCACACCAAGCATTTTTCAAATGGAGCCAAGGATGGTATTAGGGAAACTTCTGAAAACTGCCTTGAAGATCCTAGTCTCCTGGTATTGTGCGGTGTCTTTTAAGGGTCTTTCGCTCTCTCTCTCTCAAAAAAAAAATAAATAAATAAAGTTCTTCTTAGAAGTGAAAGGATTATTTCACCTCGAATCGGTACAAACCCACCACAGTATTGCACACGGAGTTGATGGTACCCAGCCCAGCGTCTTCTAAAGAGAACTTCGATTTAATTACTTGGCAGTGCCTATAATAATAGATCTTGGGCCTCTACTTCCTGGAAGGGCCTCCATTTCTAACTTGGTGTGCGGCCCGGTAACGATGAAGCTGTACTAAGGACCTGTCTTGTGTGTAATCCAAGGCGTGCGAATTAACACATCAGTCCCTAAGCCTTTTCTCCCTCATCCAGATTGGCTTAATACCCTTTGGTGACTTGATCATTTCTCACAAATGCTAATGAATAGTTCGCTGTGACACTGTAGACAAACACAAGCTGCTGGTTGTGTTCAGGTGTTTTTCCTACCTGCTAATGAATCTACTCCCAGTGGCTCGTCGGGAGCTGGAGTAAGCAGGGCCTTGAGGTCTAGCCCAAAAAATGATTTATTAACTAGGTGTTAACCCCCAGCAGACGGGCTTTTAGAGGAAGTCGGGAGGTTTGCTTGCATCCAAGGTTCAAGAGGAAGAAGGATGTTTTCCACACAGAAGCCGAATCATCACGAGACAGTGTTCCACGCTCAAGTTTTGCTTGTTTCTGCAGGAGCGAGGAGGGGTAGACAGAGTGGGAGCCTGCTCATTCATCTCTTGGCCAAAGGGGCATAGACATTTGTCCCCAAAGCTTTCTCTTAAATAGACATCGGATCGGAGCTTTGCTGGCCCATCAGCTGCCCAGCCGGTAATGGGCTCCAAAGAGGCGTCCTTTTAAGACTTAAACCAATAAAGCGGATCCTGTAGTTGCTGAAAGGATGGGAGGGCAGGGGGATGCTTGGAAGGAGAGGGGGAGGGCAGAACCTATGGCGAACGGATTAATATTTATAGGCATCAGCATTGGTCTCTTACCAATATTTATAACTCCAACCGTGGCAGATTGTGGGCTGAATCAACATTTTTCCCCCCTCTGTAAAATAATAAATATGGTAAAGTAGCTCTCAGAACTGCCTTTATCATAGGGATAAATCAGGACAGTTTGTGTTGCAGGAGAGACTTAAAACTTATAAATATGTTGCCCTTTAGGCTACTATTCATCAAAGTGTCTGATATGAAATCTAGACGAAAGGCTTTTGTTATTGTGGGTCTGCTTATTCCCTTTTAGAAGTAAGGAATCGGAGAGAGTGCTGTCATTTCAGCTCGGCCGGCCTGCTGAGTTGCGTACGCGGAGGGCCCTTCTGGGGCGTATCGGAGGAGCGGGAAATAGGGCAGTTGAGAGCTGCACACTTTTCCTCACCCCAATCCTCGCCGTTCCCTTCCACGAGGCCGACTTCCCAGCAGGAAACCCTGCGACGAGGAAGGGCTCCACAGATGGCCTCTTGTGGCGCTGTGGACCAGCTTTCTAACATCCTCGAGCAGGGAAGTCGGTCCTGAAATGCCTCAGAAGGGGAGGTGACTTTGCTTCTTGCAGCTCCCATCCCGAGGGGTACCCAGAGGCACAGCCTAAGGTGATGGGACCGGAGCAGGCAGATAGATCCTTACAGAGCTGTTCATGATTGGATTTCGGTCATAGTGTTCCAACACCCATCCCTCCATAAGTGTACATTTCTGCAGGACCAGTGTTCCCAAGGTTCCCTTCCATCATATCTCTCTCTCTCTCTCTCTCTCTCTCTCTCTCTCTCTCTCTCTCTCTCGTTGTTTGCAATATAGCAGGCCTAGTCTTCCCTGTTTTTGCTTTTTGGGTCACACCCAGCAATGCTCAGGGGTTGCTTCTGGCTCTGCAATCAGAAATTACTCCTGGCGGTGCTCGGGGGACCATATGGGATGCCTGGGATCAAACCCAGGCCGGCCACATGCAAGGCAAACACCCTCCCCGCAGTCTTAGTCTTGATGGTGTAGTTGGATCTGAGCCATCCTGTGCCTTGGTGGTCCCTGAAGCTGAATGTCTTGCCTTAGGCCAGGATTGAGGGCCTGACGGCACCCCCCATTACCTTCCTAGGTGGGCTTGCCTACGGAGGGTAGGGTTGCCTGCCGAATGCAACCTGGCATAGAGTTTGTGCTCAGCAGTTTGGCTGTATGTGGGTTCTCTCCCTCCCAACTCCCCCACTGTGTGGTACAGCGCCTAGTTTTCAAGAATAACTAATTGGGAGCATAAACCTCCCTCTGCCCTTGAATGGTCTGCAGTTTTGGAGAGCCGGCAGCGGAAATGGAGGCCCTACAAAGCGGGCATTGAAGCGTGCTGCCGCCAGAGAGAGAGATTGCCACTTGGCTTGGGCGCGCGGCTGCTGTGGCACTGTTCTGGGGAGAAACACCAGCTTCCAGGGCACGGTGGTGCTTTTCTGACGGCAGCGGAGGACAATTCCGAGGGCCAGGGCTGACCACTGCGGGTGTCAGTCCTGGCATATCCGGGATCCCGGAGAGGGTTTGTTCAGGTTTGTTCTGCGTGCCCAGGCCCTTGGTTACACACTCAGGTGGGACCCGGTGGCATTCCTAGAGGGCGGGGGCTGTCAAGCGTGGCACCCCCCCCCCCCCCATCGACAGGCTGCCTTCGGGCAGGAAAGTGCTTTTGTACCTGCTCCTTGCTGGGTAGCAGGGGCCATGAGATCCAGGCTGGGGCCCTGCAAAGGGCAGGGCAGTCAGCAGCGATCCAGGGCTCTGTCGAGGTGGCAGCGGGTGGACTTGCCAAGTCAGATTCCTTATGCTCTATCCACGTCAGAATGACCAGTCTTATCACCGGTAACTGACTCTAAAGAGGGGCTCAGGCCGGCTGGCCGGCGCTCAGGGTCTGTCTTTATCAGATACCTTGAAAGCCGCTTCAAGGCACAGGCCCGTGATTGCTAACACCATTATGAAGATTGACAGTTTCATCAAGAAAGCAAAGAGGAGAATCTGCAGACAATGAGCAGAGGCCCAGCTGCCCGGCCGCGCCCGCCCTCACGGGCACTCCTGGAGCCAGGCGGGGCGAGCTTCCCCCACAGGCCTGTTCACAAACCCTCACTGTTGGCCTGCTTCAGGAACTTGGGTCTCCAGGGGAACCCTCTCCCGAGCATTGACAGCTGACGCAGACTCTCTGGGGAGGCTGCTCCCTCTGGCCAACATGTGGCAGGCGTGAAGGGTGAGGGGCCTTTGCCTTTGCATGAAGAGGCCAGGCAGAGAACAAGACGTTGGCAATGCCCAGCAACTTGGGCACAGCCCAGGCCGACATGCACTCTGCGAATCCTTCCTTGCGTGCGTGAACCAGCCTGAGGGGCTGAACCGGTGCATCCCTCAGAATGGCTCCGAAGGGAACCGGGAACATCCCTGAGTTCCTAGTGGTTACCCCAGCTCACAGGTCTGGGCTATGAGCCAGCAGTTTATGGAAGGGCAGTGGTGGTTTCCAGGCCGAAGCCCCTCTGCTCCACTGGCAAAGAACAACTGGGGCGGGTTTGGGAGAAGTTGTAGTGGAGAGGCGTCTTCTGTGAGATTCCAGTGCATTCGCCATTTAGTTTTAGGTGAGTTTAATCACTTTGCTAACAAGACAAGTGTCATTATTCCGTCTTGTGCCCTGGAGGTGGGATTTCGACTCCGGGCAGTGTGCGGTCAGTGAAGAAGTCTGACTTCCAAGGAGGCTGTTCCCGAACCTTCCCCTTTCTTGAAAGTGTCCTTCCCCAAGGTGGATTGATAAACCCTCCGCCCTGCTCTCTTGCCTTTGAGCCATCCTCTTTTTGGAAGGAAGCGATAGGGTTACCGGATTTCTCGCGTAAGGGAACCTGGGCCAAAAAGAGCCGATTTTAGGTTAGTTGGTGTGGTCACCAGGGAGATGCATCGGAAGTCAGAGTGTGTTTCTGTTGTACAGATAACCCCCGTGCCACCTTAGAAATGTGTGATTTCCAACCTGGGGCTCAAAGAAGTGGTTGTTTGATTTATCTCCCGCAACGGTATGGCATTCTCTTCTTAAGTGGCATTTCATTCGCAAGCCAGGCACTGTAAATTTGAACTGAATATGTAAGTAAATATCCCTCAAGGAGATAGCAGCCTGGCTGGCCTCCCCTAGCCCCTGCCGCTGACGGTGCCGCGCTTGGCTTCTGGAAGCGGCTGGGCACCTGAAATCCACTCGCTTCCAAAAGGTGTGCAGAAGCCGGCCAAGTAAACAGAGGAAGTTGGTCTGAGCCGGAGTCGAGTCGCGGAAAATCACCTCCAATCGAAGTCAGATGATGGTTCTCTCTCCTCCCCTGGCCCTCTAGCACTTAAACGTAGACACGATCCATGGCAAGTTGGCACGCCCGGCTGCTGTAATCGGAGTCGGGGCTATGGCAGCTCTGGGTGTCAGAGACAGACAGAGACACATTCTCATCACTGCCCGGCGAGAGTGCCCCTGTGCACGGTCGTTCAGCTCGGGGGCCGCCGACGTGGAACAGGCAGTTGCTGAAAGAAGGGAATAGGCCCAGAGTCACAGGGAAACTTACATTCGGGTTCATTATCGATCACGTTGTGGTTCAAAACCATCGCCTGCGGTTTGGTGCGTCTGTAGTCCTGTTCTGACATTGAATTTTCACCTAATGCAAAGGCAGACTTCAGAAACTTTTTAAACATTTATATATGCAGGTAGTTAAAGGGGGGAAAATCCCTTTTTTATTAAGACACAGAATGCATGTTTATCAAAATTCATCTCAGATTCCATTTAGAAATAGAGCTGTCTTGGGTTTGAAAGAGCTTACCGAACTACAAAGAATGACAGATATTACTGATAGAACAAAGTTACGAGTGATGAAAGCACCCAGGGAATGTGTATCCCCGAGTGGGTCTAAATTAGCTGTGTTTGGTTTGCTTCAGATTGCCTTTGCATGGGGTGTGTAGTTCTTGGTTTATCTCCTGGGGGATGTTTGCTCCTTGGCCGTCTCTGGGGCCAGACCTCTGTGCCTGATGGTATCTGCCCACCAGCCTTTGGCGGTCAGCTGCGGCCCTCTCATCCCCTAGAGATGATTCTCAGGAAGCCATAGGCAGGAAGTTAGATAACGTCCATCCAACAGTACATCTGGTACCAAGGACCTCGCTAAGATTTTAGAAAACGAGGTTGTTTGGGTTCCGGAGTGTTACTTCTGCTGCCCTAGGGGGCATCTGTCAAAGCCACTGCCAAGCAGTCTCCTGATAGCGAGGCATAGCTGACGAGGGTTAGGTTTTTGCCTTGAGGCCCATGTGCGGTCAGTGATGGAACCAAGGTGCCCTGGGCCCTCTGCAGATGCTCCTGGCTGGTGCTCACGGGTCAGGGGCTGGAGGCGAGGCTGCCCAGCTCCACCTGCTTGTCTGTGCTCTCACCACCTGCTCCTCACACCTCACTGACCTCACAGTTACCTGCAGACTCACTCGGCAGATTGCAGGAGCCGCACCCCAGATTACCCATAGAGGAGGACTGTGGAAGGTGTGTTTCTCGCACCCCTACCATGGGAAACCATGACCCAGAGCCCATTCCCAGACGACTCCAGTGCCGGCAGCCAAGTTGCACAGGGCCTCTGCTGTCTGTTTTGGCGACGCCGGCTCCTAAGCCACTTCCGGGACTTGGGCATGACGCTTCAGAGTTGATCAGTGAATGCCCACTGTGTTCCCAAGTAAAATGAAGTCTTTATAGCGTGTGTTTGCCACTGGGTTCCCCGATGAAGATGTTTTCTGATTGACCTGATGAGCTGCTGGTCCCCAAACATCTGCTAAGACAAACCACTCTATGGGAGAGAGAGGCCTTCGGGCTGCTGACATGAGGCTGGTGGAGAGGGAGGACTATTTTCCCACCAGTTTAGGGGAGATGAGTGTTGAATAGGGCAACACACACACACACACACACACACACACACTTTTACTCATGTTATCTTTGTGCATGTGAGCAGGGCAGGGCTCAGCGGCTGGTGGGAGAGCCCAGGAAACCCCCGTGGCTTGACCTGTTGAGAGCGTGGACACCAGGTTTTCTTGCAGTCTCCAGAGGAGAACGCCAAGGGCCTGCCATCACAGTCGTTGCATCTTTTCTTTTTCTCACAGGAAAGGAGAAAATTTCAGTGTTGACACTGACTCCTAAAACTAGGAGGCTGTTGGGATTCCTTGCTTATAGAAATTGGCAGAAACGTATTGTCTGAATAGAAGCCCTCTGGCCAGGGGCTGGGGGCCATGGTGGGGAGGCCACTCTGGTGTACTTTGTTTCAGGAGCGGATACAGTCTCCTCATTGCCGTCTGTTTCCTGGCGTTCTCATTCCCTGACTGATAGGCGCATTCACCTGCATGTCATTCCCTTCGGAGGGGAAGGAGCTACAACCAGTCATGTCCCTTCCTGCCATTCCTGTGGTAAACGGAGGTTCCCCCAGCTTCTCATCATCTTGCGTTTTGGGAAATGAGGATCGTGGTTCTACAGCAGCTAGGGTTGAACCCTGGTATTCGGCCCTGGGCAAATCAGCATCTCCTGGGACCATGGCATCAGTTGTCCACACTCACGAATTTTTCCACTCTGGTAGATGACATAATGGAGACTTAAACTCTATAACTTGCTCAGGGTCACCAAGCGCATCCAGGTGGAAGCAGGATTTGTGCCTGGATCCATCCGCTGCCTCGCACATTGCCACAAGTCTGGGAGCTGCCCGCATGCTGGTGGACGCACGAGACCTGCGTTTTGCCTTCTCTGTGGTCTTGGGGGGTGGGTTCACCTGTCCTTGGGCACCCCAGTAGATGGCAGAAAGAGAAGGGGTGAGTGTGGAATAAATGATTGTGCCCCTCTGGATTTGCCCCCAGAAAGGAGCCACATTTGAATGTTTGTTTTTCCTTAATTGTGTGTGTTAAGTAAAGTGATTGGACAAACAGTCCTCTCCCGCTTGCTAATCTGCTATAAATCAACCTTCAGATGTTAATAAAACAAGTCAAGACTGACAAAGGAAATTCCATTTGTATTTTAAACTCCCAATTCATCAGGGTCTCTCTTCCCTTAGATCTGCCGAGAGTGTGTCCTTGGTCTTAATATAGCTGGAAGATAAAACGCAGATAAAAAGAACCATTGTCTCAAAAGAGCATTAATAAGAAATGACTGTTGATCCTAATTGAGTAGTATTTAAACATATGGGGTGGAGGTAGCAGTCAGCAGGGAGCGTCTGAGCCGCTTGGACTTGGCCCCCCCCCCCTCTCTCTCTCTCTCCTGCCACCCACACTATTATTACTCTGCCCTCACCTCTCAGCTGCCATCTAAGAACGTGAACTGTCACTCTGGGGTTAGAAAAGCCATCTCTAGGCGTTGGATAGCAGACCGTCACACCTTTTGCTGCTGTTCCCATCTTTAAAGGATGGGCCATTCCTCTTTCTTTTTCTAACATTTTCTCTCTCTAAAGTGTTCATCAGACCCCTTTTTCACCCCATCCTTTCGCTTGCCTGTTTCCACTGGTTTCTGATTATCTTGGATTTAAGTTCTCCTCCATCTCAGTAAGCTGTTAGAGCTCTCCAAGGCCGCAGGCGGATGCCTTTTAGCAATAATATGAATGACTATGGTGCTGGCATTAGGGACCAAAGAAGGGGCCCATCCATGGTCTTCTCCCAAACCCACAATGTTGATTCAGTGGGGAGAAAACATCAAACAGACCTGAATAGAGGGCACAGTCCACCAAAGTGAAAGTCCACCAAAGGAAGGCTTGCTTGCTTCACATTGTGGGTAAGGTGGGAGACTGGAGCACTGTATGCTAATTCCTTAGTTTTGGTGATGTCCCATGATGAAATAAGTGGTCGTTGGAAGAGCTGGGTAAGGAGTTTATATGAACTGTAGGTACTCAGTATCTTTGCAACCTCTTTAGAACATAAGGTATTTTTGACATCAAGGACATATGATAATTTAGGTAAAGAAATACAGAATCAGTCTTCACTCATACATTTGGTTATTTGTTCATTCACCAAAGATTGTTCCAGAATGCTGCTGGAGAACGATGATGGTTGGCATTGCTGGAAACAGTGCCTGGGTCTGAGGACATGCTTAGTTATCACTTACTTGCTTCTCTCTTATCACAGCCTGGTGGGGCAGTGGAAGTTTGAACAGTTACTAAATAAGACCAGTACTGTGTGAGGGGAGTGGGTGGGAAGCCCCTGGGAAGTGGGCTTACACCCAGTTGCAGAAGACCACGGGGACTCCCTGGTTGATTGATGGCTCTTTGTCACACGATTAAACCATTGATCACTCTTTCCCTTCAGATGGGCTCATTGTTTTCTGTGTGTGTGAAATACTTTGGGCTTCAACTTTGAAGTTAATTTCATCCGCTTAGATTTCGGATGCCTTAAAAGTAAGAATAGGGCTGTGGGATTTATCTGTGTATGCTCAGATCCTAGGGGACCATACAGAGATTTTTGTATGGAGTAAAAAGGATCTTCAGATCCTTTGAGGATTTTGAATTAATATTTTGAGTTTTATTTAGCCACAAAAATATGTAACAAAGTTTATAAATATTACAGTGATTTTTGAATCATAAAAATACATAGGATGCGTGAAATGTTATAAAGATATTCTCAAAATATGGTGAAACCAAAGGGAATATGCAGAGGCTTTCATTGCATCATTTATTTTATAAAAATAAAATTAGAAACAACCTGCACTGTACTGCACTGTCCTCCCGTTGTTCATCGATTTGCTCAAGCGGGCACCAGGAACATCTCACAACAAATTGTGAGACTTGTTGTTACTGTTTTTGGCATATCGAATATATCACAAGGGGCTTGCCAGGCTTTGCTGTGCAGGCAAGATGCTCTCGGTAGCTTGCCGGGCTCTTCGAGAGGGGCGGAGGAATTGAACTTGGGTCGGCCATGTTGGATGCATGCAAGGCAAATGCCCTACCCGCTGTGCTATCGCTCCCTCCCTGCACCAAGGCCCTCCCCCTCCCCTTCCCAGCCCACCCCTAACGACCCCTCATCGATTCCACATTAT
>JAOXYA010000041.1:7996900-8013051 GCA_028565675.1 Sorex palustris
GGAACTCTGGTGGAAGGAAGTGGTGGAGGGATGGGTGTTGAAATCTTATATGCCTAAAACTCAACTATCAATAACTTGGTAAAATATAGTTCCTTAATAAAAAAAAATAGAAATAGAATGTGTTACTAGGCTGTGTACAAAGGGAAGGGGCCTCTTGTTAGGTCAGTTCTGGTGTGGAGAGAGGAAGGCCCCATTCGTTTGGACGTGACTGTACCCGTCCGTGTCTCGAAGAGGCGTCCTTCCGCTGGAAGACTCCCTGCTCCTGCCTGTTAGGCTCCCTGTGGTGCCTGAGGCTCCCTGGGGCAGGTCCCATGACATACGACAGACAGCCCTCGCATTTTGAATGGGGCCCATTTGATTCCTCCTTAGTGCTCTTGGCGGCCTGGTTCACCCGAGGAAATAAGGGTATTGTCCTTTCTGTGCATACCTGAAGCCAAGCCACCTCGCTTGCTTGGCAGGAGTTTCCTTCTCCTTGTTCCCTGCTCAAATCTGAGCATTAGCCGCTCCTGTCAGCAAGACTCTGAATTCTGTGTTTGTCGTATTAATCCACTGAGAGGGGGAAAAAAATGATCAGCCTTCGTTTTCTTTCCTGAGCACTTTTCCTCTTGCTGTCCTTCTGCTCAGGGACGCTCCTTCCCCCGAGCGTCTCTTGGATCAAGCCGGGGCAAATGTGCCCTTTGGCTTATGCCGAGCCCCGGGGATTGAGTCCTCACCCCTGCTTAATTCCCTGCACCGGGGAGCTCGAGGTTGGGGTTCATTTGGGTTTACTTCTCGAGCACCAAGATTTTTGTTTATCTGTGACTCTGATAAATTTCCCTGATCCCTCTCGTTTCTCTTTTCTAATCCTCTACCAGCGGCGGCTCTATTTTGAGGTGGATTTGGCTTAAAGCCATTTTAAACACCCCTGCTCCTGCTTCCCCACTGTGTCCTGCCAAAAAAGGGTCCTTCAGCAGAAATATGATAGCAGGTGGAAATCCTCCTTGTGCTCCTCTAATTGCATCTCTATTTATGCGCTCACTCTCTCTCTCTCTCTGTCTCTCTCACTCTGTGTCTCTCTCTCTCTCTCCCTCCTCACACCCCCCCAGTAGTATTTCTCTTTAACCTTTGTGGCTCATGTGACAAAGTTCTTGTTCAGAGAAGGAGTACAACAGCCTGAATTGATAATTGATAGATAATTTCCTAGTGAGCTCCTTAAGAAAGAAGACTGTGAGCCTGCCTTTTCTCTCTCTCTCTTTCTCTCTCTCTTACACACACACACACACACACACACACACACACACACACACACACACCATGCATGTCATGGTGGCTTAATACCTATTCAGATGACATCTAGAGAGGTCCTGGTGATGGTTCGGGTAGCAACTCCCATTTGCTCGGCTTTCTGAGAGGCTCAGACACATTGCTGACTGCTTCAAGTTCATTCTCTTAGCCCTCCCACTGGCCCCAGCTCTCTCCTAGCATGATGGTGGCTTTTCATTCCTCTCCCCATTCTGCAGGCGGGAAGCTGAGTCAGGGATTTTAAATCATTCACCCAAGATCAGACCGCGAAAAATGCAGGCTTTCTGGGCCAGGGATCGAGTGCAGAAGTGAAGGCACTTGCCTGCACGCTGCTGACCCCAGTTTGAATCCCTGACACCCCATATGATCTCCCGTTCAACACCGGGAGTCACTCCGATATGATGTTCTGTTCAGTACTGGGGAGTCACTGCTCTGTGATACCCTGTTCAACATCGGGAACCACTCTGATATGATGCGCCGTTTAATACCGGGGGAGGGGGTCACTCCTGACCACAGAACCAGGAATAGCCCCTGAGTGCCACTGAATGTGGCCCCAAACCCACCCTTCTTCCATCTCCAGAAAATCACTTTTCTCTCCCCCTTCCTGACTGGCCAGTCTGCATTGTGCCCTCAGACACTTTTTGTTCTGTGATTGGGGGTTGTTGTAATTCTTACACACCCATGCCCCCTCCCTATCACCCCCATCCCCCACCCCCACTTCGGCTTCTTAAAGTCTAGGTCAGTATCATCTATTTCTCGGTCCCCTCCTATACCAACTGCAGAATTGGACACTTGACAATTGCCTCATCCTTTGCTCCCGAATTGAATTCTGTTTTCCTTCTACCTGTGCTGTGGATCATTTAGGACATTTATGAGGTGCTCCGGCCATTGTCGCTCAGCTTCAGAGCAACAAACGTGAGCGTAGCTGGAGATAAGCCTCCTATCAATGGGTCTGAGAGCCTTGACTCTCCGATGCCATCTGAAAGCCATTTCCAGGAGGGCTGCCCGTGGGCCCACTCAAGGACGGGGCCTGCTATAGAGGTGCCAGGGGCTTCTGTGATGGGGGTGGGCGTTCCGGAAGCCAGTTCTCAAATGAAAAGCCTGCCGGGCTTTGGCCAAAGAGTCACCGTCGGTCAGGGCTGTGTCTCCGAGCTGCCTCGGAATCGGGTCCATGGCTTCTCCCCTCACAAGCTGGGCTCGATGGCTGAGCCTCCTTCTGTGAAGTGACCCCTTGAGTTTTCTTCTAGGTGACCAACACAGCTAAAGGGCAGAGTCTGCCCATCCCCAAGTGTGAGGACCCTCCACTGTGCTCGGTCCTGGAGGTGGCGGCGGTGGCCAGGTCGGCTTCCCAACTCTTGAGAGCGCGTCCAGGTTGGGTTTCAACATAGGCGACCGCTGGATCGGTCTGTGTTGGAGGCGCCTTTGATGGGCTAGTGGAGGGACTTTTGCCAGCCGTGTGGCCTGTTACTGCTGACAGGCTTCAGTTTCTTACTTTCATGAATGCCATTAACCAGAATTTAATTGGTGGCCTTCTTGTTCTTTTTCTCTCTTCCCCGATAGGTGATGGACAGAATTTGTTTACAAAAGACGTGACAGTGATTGAGGGAGAAGTTGCGACCATCAGCTGCCAAGTCAATAAGAGTGACGACTCTGTAATTCAACTCCTGAATCCCAACAGGCAGACTATCTATTTCCGGGACTTCAGGCGTAAGTTTCCACCCTGGTTTTTCGGTAGATGGCCAACTTCCCCCCCCCTCCCCACCCCCACCCCCAACTTGTTGTCTTGATAAAGAGATTGCTGTGGCCTCCTTTTTTTCCTTTTTTTTTTTTAATTTAGTGTTAGATGCTGAAAGTTTAGTCAATTCTTCAGCAGGAAAAAGAGACATGCAATCATCATCTTTCTACTTAATAGAAACCGTGAATGGTCTCTTTCAAAAGTAAGGCTGTCGTGCTTTGCAATAGGAATTGATTGTAGTAATTCAAGGTGAATTGCAATTGAGTCCCAAATACTTAGCTGAACCAAACAACTCAAATTGGGGGAAAGGCAAGGAAAATAGACCGCGCAGAAAGGGATTCTGTTTGGCTTGCAGATTGAAGTCGCCCCGACAATCTGGGTCTATAGAGAGACAAAGTCCAGTCAACCGACCAACCCACCCCCCTCGCCAGAGCCCCAGGGAGCCGTGCACTAGATCTTTCCAAATGTGGCCACAAGAAATCCACTACTCAAACTCCCGCGCTTGTGCTTCTCAGTGGTGTTCAAATAAAGCAAGCCCCAAAGGCTCCGAAGATAGCCTCGGAGGCACTGGTGCCTAACCAACGCAGGTGTCTCTCTGAATCTGTCTGACCGGCTCTCCCTGACCCCTCAGAATTTCCCTGACCTGTAGGGACTAGAGACTCACTTGGGAAGTGGAGGAAGGGACAGGGAGGAGACTGCCACCTCCTCTGCCAAGGAAGTCTAAGGCTAGCCTAGACGGGTTTCAGGTCTGTGCCATGATTCCTGCCAGGGCAGAGCCCAAGAAGCAGCTCCTAAAGGGCACTTCCATGAGGACGTTGTCACTTTGATGCTCTGGTGCTGGACAAATGGCCTGGCAGATGTCAGGCTGGCGGTCCCATCTTTGCTCGAACCAGATATGCAGACACACGCATTCCAGGTTCAATGGGATTATTTTTTGATGAAACATTTTAAGGGATTTTTTCAAGCGTTTGAAAGAATGGAAGGTGATATCCTAATCTTCTCTCATCATTTAAAACCACCATCTTTCTAAGGCCCCCGCTTTTTCTGTATGCTTGGGTTTGGGGGCACGCCTGGCGATGCTCAGGGGTTACTCCTGGCTCTGCACGCAGGGATCACTCCTGGCTTGGCTCAGGGAACTATGTGGGATGCCGGAAGTGGAAATCCCTGTAGCTGTGTGTAAGGCAAATGCCCTGCCTGCTCCGGTCCTGTTTCACTTGCCTTTTATTTTTTTAATTTTAGTTATTTAGTTATTTATTTCTGGCTTTTTTTTTTTATCCCAGACCCATTGATGCTCAAGGGTTACTTCTGACTCTGCATTCAGGAATCGACTCCTGGCGGTGCTCAGGGGACCATGTGGGATGCCGGGATCAGACCCACATCAGCTGCATGCAAAGAAAGTGCCTGACCCGCTGTACGAGCTCACCAACCCCAGACCTCCACTTTCTTTAGGGATGACTTAACGGCCTATAGGTCCTGCTCCCTGAAGGTTTAGGACTCAAGTGGGACTCCTCGCCCCTTATCTTTGTACCTCTTTCCGAAAGAAAATCCAGACAAATGGAGCCAGAGGAATAGTACAATGGCTAAGGCACTTGAGCCTTGCTTGCAGATGACCCTGGTTCTGTCCCTGGAGCCCCATCAGGGGTGATCCCTGAGCACAGTAAGCCCTGAGTACCGCTGTATGTGGTTCAAAAGCAAACAAAGCCCAAACAATGTATGAAAAAGGGCCTGATGGCGTTTGATACAGGAGCATGTGTGCTTGCACACGCGGGTATGCACTGTGTGTACATCTGCACTGGTGTGCTGGGGATTCCATTTGAACAGGATAATTCATCAGAAGGCAACTACTGCCCACACTGAACTAGTGACTTGGAAAGCAGATAGCAGCACCCAACAGGGACCAAGAGATTTGGCATCGGGTTTCTGCTCCACAGCTGCCTTTGCTGGGTCATCAGCATCCCTCTCATCGGGGAGGGCGGGCAGATGGCACTGGACCCCCCTCTCTCACCAACTCCACCTCTGTGCTTTGCTTCACAGCTTTGAAGGACAGCAGGTTTCAGCTGCTGAATTTCTCTAGCAGCGAACTCAAAGTGTCGCTGACAAATGTCTCCGTTTCTGACGAAGGAAGGTACTTCTGCCAGCTCTACACTGACCCCCCCCAGGAGAGCTACACCACCATCACAGTGCTGGGTAAGGGGCTCTCCACCCCCCCCCCCCCGCGGGTGGCCTGGGGAACCCGAGGGGCTCTCTGGCTTCTGCCACCAGATGGCTTCCGGCAGCCAGGAAAAGGTTAATGGTAAATTTTACTGTTCAAACTAGTTTTTTTTTGGGGGGGTGGGGGTGGGAGGGGAGGAATCACCGCCCATCTTGCAGAATTTTAAAAATAGCCTATTTCACCAAAAACTCTAAGGAATGGCAATCAGCAGTCTTTATAGATTCCACCTGCTCTTGGGTTTCAACCCTTATGCTTCAGAAGCAAAGATCAAGAGAATTTAGAGCCCTCCAATGAATCACTCACCACGTGAAATGTCATTGCTTCTAAGTCCCAGGAATTTTTCCCCCCTTCTGTACAGGAGAAGGGGAGGCAGGCTCCCACATCTGTACCCCGTGGCAGAGCTCTGATATGAAATCCGCTTAATGATTTTTTCCTTCTGAGTTACATCCCATTTAATATTGTCGATCCTCTTCCTTTGGCTGTGCTCCTTCCCTTGTTTATTGCTTCAACTCTAGATGAGGCTGTAAAAAGCAAACCATATAAACACATTCGTTGCCACAAATTGCTGCCACCATTGGACGTCCAAGAATCAAGAGCTGTTGGCTCGAGGGAATGATGACCAATAATTAGCGATGGGCAGTTGACAGGCTGCCCGGTCCACCTTTCATGAGCGTGCAGTGTCTTCATGTCTGCCCAACAGACTGTGATTTTCAGCAAACTCCCAGTCACTGGGTCCCCATGGTTATGTGTTTATTTGAGTCAGCAGATAGTTTCGGAGGTGGTCCAAGTTAAGTTACCTCTTAGACAAGCACATACGCCTGTGCATAGCACCAGCTGGTTAGGATTTTTGAAACTGAGTTTTCAAGGACGTACCCTGTAGCGTGAGGCAAGATCTCTGATTTACACCTTCAGGAAGATGATGAATCAAAGTCTATTTGACGCGGCAGGCTGAAGCTTTCCCGTGTAATGATATGAAGATTAAAGAGAAGGGATCAAAATGAAGGACGTTTGGGCTTGGTTTGTCTGGACGTATATGTATTTATGGATGGACATATGGAGCTTCTGCCTCATTACTTTATTTAAACACAGCTGTAAAAGGGAAAATGGTTTTTTTTAATTCATTAAACTAAAACATATTCCTTAGGTGTGCATATAGGTTCTTGATGAGGATAAACACTGATTTTTTTAAAAGCCATGTTCAATGACTGGTAAAATTTCTCACACGATCTGTGTTGATGCTGACAGCTCTCAGACGCATATTCTTGTCTCTTTAATTCCTATTTGACCTGCGGAAGGAAAAAAAAAAGCAAGGCGGGGTTTCCTAGGATGACTGTCTTGGTGTTTTGCAGACGTGCCACTCTCGCCAACAAGTGTTTCTGTGCTTCTGTTGTATAGAAGTGTTTGAAGCCACTGGGGCTGATTGGTCTCTAGCTGCTTGGACTTCAAATTTTTTACGGCCCTCCCACAAAAGTGACAGCCGTAACAGAGAATAGACTTTGAGACTCGAGTGTTCTGAATGTTTCACTGCATGTGCCTTGAAGTATGAATTTCTTGCCTTCCAGAAAGCACATCAACAGAGATTAGTCATCCTGCCAGAGTTATAGAGTTACAACAGCACACATCAAGAACCACAGACTTCATGATAGCCTTGACCATTCCACTTCACAGCCTCTGAGTCTCGTGGCCTGGGCTGTTGTCAAGAAAATCGGAATGCTGTCTTTTTTAAGGTGCCCCCAGCCTGCTCCCCACCCACCTCAATGAGCATACCTTTTGTTTCCAGGATCCTATCTGGCCAGTGGCAAGCAGTTCCTGCTTGTCATCTTTTAGTGTCTGGTTCCTTTGTCCTTAGATCAGCTGGATTGGGCCATTGGTTGGCTGAAGACACTGGGGCTTGGGTGGCACATCCCTGCACTAGACTTTGGAGAGGCAATATGCTTGGGATTCTTTTGAAACTCCGATTATTCTAGAAGTATTAGCCTTCCGCTTGTATTGTATAGGAGCATTAAGTTAAATATACTTGAAAGTAATACGCCTCGATACTCTTTTTGTAGATATTATGCATTCATTTAATATTCTTTCCATTGAATTTACTCTAGGATTCCTTGACGGAGTGAAATTGTTGTCATCAGTGTTTGAGTCTTTCATATTCCGGAATCTGACAATTTCCTCTGATGTTCATGCATTTAAACCTTTTTCCTAAGGTTTAGAGTTTTCAGATATTAAAAGGCATGAAGAACAATCTATTAGCGTCTTCATTTCCATCTCGAGTTCTCTGAAAAGGATTCTGCACGTACTTACACAGCTGCCCCACTTCTTGATTGGTGGAAAATACTCTTGTAGTGCATGAGTCCTATGAGTTGTTTGAAACATTCAGCAAAAATTTTGGCATAATATCAGACATCAAGATGAGTATTTGTTGGGTTCTATTATGTTCTTACCAATGTAAAAACGTGCTTATAATGTTTCCAATGCATTTGGGTGCCGTGAAGGGATTTTTTTCACTCCTTCCCAGTGGGTTGAGTTTGTTTCTTTCTCTAGCTCATCATGGACGGCTTTGTTAGTGTTAATGAGAGGAGATGAACATATGAGAGAATCTGTTTCTTTAAGATTAACGCAGTTAGTGATAATAGTAGGTAATATTGTTACAGTCTTGTCCTTCTAAAATTAGTGTTAGCTCTTAAGATTCCAGGAGCAGGAGAACCCAATTATTTTTAAGGGTCTTGGAGTAAGATTTCACGTACTGATCAGCTTTAAGACTCTTTTGTAGTAATTAACATGACTCATCTTGATATTGCTGATTTTTTAAAACATTGTAGGCGTTATGTTTATAATTAGCATACTTAGAGACTTGAGGTTCTCTTTCTTCACTATTTCCTAGTAGTTCCTTCTGTGTGACTCTCATTCAGATTTTCATCTATATGGAATATCTACCTCCTTTGGTGTAACTGTGACCATTTTCACTAATGGCTGCAGAAAGCTTTAGCTGTGTCTTAGTCTACCCATGTAGAAGCATATGCTCTGATTAGTGGCAGTTTTAATTCATGTCTTCTTACACATGACGTTTTATACTTTACTCTGAGTCTTAGAGTTTTCCCATTAGGATGCTCAACAGAAAACAGCACAGAATTCTAAAACAAAAATTGACTTTGAAGTTTTCTTGTCCCACTGCCCTTTTTCCATTCCAAAGAAAGAGACTCAAGTCACCTCATTAACATTTTTCCAACACTTTCTTGTCCAAAAAAAAAGAAAAGAAAAAAACCACGAGAAAAATCAACTTTCTAACTGACATCAGCGAACCACTATGACTCATGCTTGCCAGTTTTATTTTATATTCGCACACCAAACAACTCCCACATCCACATGACTGTTTCTTCTCATTGCAGTCAGAATCAGACGTATTGTCCACAATCTTGAGCAAATCACGGGCGTGGAAATAACTCATTTGCCTACTTCTAGTCATCTTTCTAACATGTTGACGTTTTCCACTTGTGTACTGTAGCCATCAGGTTAAAGGTGACATCTGCTCTTCAGGACACTAATCCTGCAAGCTGGCTGTTGGTCAGGGAGTCACTCACAAGGGGAAGGGAACTGTAGAGAAAATCAGCTACTACAGAAGAGGGATTCCGATGAGCACCCCCAAATAGATCATCTAAATCTGAACCTTTTTACTGCCAGTCATCCTCTCAGCAACCCCAACAAAATCAAGAGGCATGGACCAGTTTTCTCGAGGACATACCTGGACCCACACCAGTTGGTGTTATTCCTAATGTGGGAACAGTGTGCCGGACGCTCCTGACCATCTTCAGCTTATGGAAGAGATCAATACGTCTTCCACAAGAAGTGCCACCAAAGAGGGATTGGCATGGAGGTTCGGAGTAGCCTGTGTGGGGAGACCACATGTGTCCTCAAGCTCCCCAGGAAAATGGAGAAAATGCAGAACAGGAATATTCGAGAGAGACCATCCTTGACATAACTGCTGTCATTTAATAGTCCTGCATCTGTTCCCCTCATGAAACTTCCCAAGTTCCCACCAAGTGACCATAAAGCCATTTTCCCCAGAGTGATAACGTGAGGTCTGGCCTACTCCAATCTATATCCTTCCCAGGAATGACCTTTTCTATCACAGTGACTTTTTTTTTTTGGTCTCTTTGGGGCCTATTCCCAGCAGTGCTCAGGGCTTATTGCTGACTCTGCACTCAGGGATCACTCCTGGCAGGCTCAGAGGCCCATATGGGGTGCTGAGGATCGAACCCAAGTTGGCCTTGTGCAGGACAAACACCCTTCCCTCTGGACCTTCCCTCTGACCTCATCACGGTAACTTTCGGTAACTTGGTCCTCTGCAGCATTTCCGAAGAAAGCCACCTTTCTTCACCTGAGCTTTCTATCCTGCACTCTGAGTGTCCTTAAATGGAACGGTCTCCCACTGGCTCCCTGAGCCAGTTCACATCATTGCCTGTCCTCGGAAACGACCATGTCACTTTCTTCCTGTTGTTGGCTCCACCTGGAAGGGCATGATTCTTGTGTGTTTGCCCTGGCCACCTTCGTTCGCCTAGTGGTCAGCCCTCCTTAGCAGTTTCCTTTTTATCCCTCTCGCTCTGTCCCTCACAGCCCACCCAGATCTCAATTTCTCTAGACCTGGGCAGCTCTCTCCTCTGACACTTGCTCTAGGAATAGCATCGTTTTCCATATTCCTGTTAGGCGGCACTCAGAATTCAGCCGTGCTCCTTGCTGCTAAACATCTCTCTCGGTGGATCCCCTCTCATCTCTTTAGGAGTGTGTGATGAAAATGTATAACCCAGCTGATTGTCATCTAGCAGCGAGCCAACGTGGAGGGAGGGAGGCAGGAGCCGAAATCAGCCCATTTAGCTCTGTCACTGCCTTTCGATGTCTCTTAAAATGCTGGCAGATGTGCGGCATCCAAATTGGATGTTCGACCATCTCTCTTTATGCTTATTTTTCTTCAAATGTAAGCTGGGCTAGCTCTCTGCCATGTTTAACTGCTCATTTGGGCCGTATCACTTGAGCAGCACATCCAATTGCGCAAATGTGTTGTTTTGGAACAAGGCGAGGCTGCTTCTGCTCTAATAGTTAAAGCCCACTCCCACCACACACTCTCCCCGAGAAACAGAAGCAGCGCTTGCAAATCGCTCTCCTTTCCCCTTTCCATAATTCTCTAGGAGTTTTCAACTGCTTCAATCAAATCCCTCCTCTGGCATCATTTTCGCACTGGACTAGAACGGTTGGAAATCCCAAATATGTGATTTAATCCCATAATTTATTGAAGCAGTATCAGAGATTTATTATTCAACTTGATCATCAGGATGGCATATTTATACATATTTAATTTCTTGTTTCTCTTCCGCGTTGAGAACTGTATTAATCATCACTCTCAGAACGGGCAGCTTCCTCGCGGTGGTCAGAGCATATGTTCTTGGGTTTACTCGCCTGGATTTGATATTCTGACAGGTTTTTATTTCAAGATGCTCTGTCTTGAGGTGAGACCGTGCCTTACAGAGTTTTCAGTCAACTCAATTTTATGAAAGATAATTTTTCTTTATCATCATCACCATACTCTTAATGGGAGGTTCAGCATTGCCCCCTCCCAGTTGAGAACACATATGTTTAATATGCTTCGAGCAGAATGGTTTTAATTTGGATATATAAATCTGCTGGTAAGCACTTTACCATATATTTCACCCTTGACTTCCAAAATTGAAGAATTGGGTTCCATAATATGGGAAATTGCTGCAAATTAACTGGCATTTTCTAGTCCTTCATCTACATATCCAAAGGATTTTCTTACTGCGCCATCCTTTGGACGTTATGAGTAAATTCTAGCTCTCTGTGAATAATTTTAATTGAATGGAACTGGTTCTGAGGCACAATTTTCCTGTGTGTTTATGGTGAGTGATTCTTTTAAGGGGCTCCAAGTTTTTTGATCTTTGCTGGTTCACATTGAAATCTTTCATATGAAAATTGAAATTCAAGGGTCGAGTTCAATGAAAACTATCCCTTTCAGGGACTTCCAGGTAGGGCGGGTAATTTATGGGTGTGCATTCCTTTTCCTAAATATACTTTCGATTGAGAGCTAATCTGTCATCTAGAGTGGTATGACTTGGTCACTGATAACTTCACGGGGGACCTGATAAGATCATTTTCGAAGAGAACATCTAAATGACATGATCCTTGCATAATTGCACTTGATTGGATGATGACTTTGTACTCCCACTTTGGTCTCTGTGGCAGCCGCGTGTTGGGGCTGGTTTCGATTTCCCACCGGGAGCCGTGTCCACGCCTGCTCCTCCCGGGTTAAGAAGAGCAGATCCCCGAAACCATGCCCTGTGTTTCAAAGCATGCTTGTTTTGATTTGTAGTCCCGCCACGGAACCTGATGATCGATATCCAGAAGGACACTGCCGTGGAAGGAGAGGAGATCGAAGTGAACTGCACTGCCATGGCGAGCAAGCCAGCCACCACCATCAGGTGGTTCAAAGGGAACAAGGAGCTCAAAGGTGAGGCCCCGGCCGCCGCCCTGCACTGAAGGAGTTGCGGGGTTGTGCCAGTGTGGAAGTCACAGACAAAGACGAAACACTCCGGGCCCAGGAGCACGCTCTCTGTGTTGCTGGCAGCACTTCCCACTCGTGGACACAGGCACAGTTTAGCTTTTCCCGTTTACGTCCTCTGTCCACACTCTGAGGCCGCATGGTGATCTCTGTGTTTCCTTGATTTTCACTCTGAGGTCCCCAAAGAGGTAGGCCTGTCCACTCGCTCTGTCAGCCAGGGAGAGCAACAGGCAGGTGGCCCTTCCTGGCACCCCTTGACCCTCCGTCCTCGTTCTGCCTTTTGCAGAATGTGCAGTTCTCATGTTGGCACGTTCAAAGTGGACGTGAGAGGTAGCACAGAAAGGGACCGGGCCTGTTTCACTCCTTGGCGGTACCTGTCCCTAGTGGTTCACCGGGCACTGCAGAGTTCAGGCTGTCCTCCCAGCTGGAGTGTCGAACCATCCACCCAGTTGGAACGTTATATCATCCACCCAGCTGGTGGAAAGTTGCTGGGAAGATCCCGGAGCCCCCTGAGCGCCACTCAGGTGACCCCAAGATCTGTCAGTATGTGGCAGTTCCCCCCACTCCCGTTCCCAAGAGAGAAACTTTATCCCCCCCCCCCCATCCCAAGTCACTGCACTGTCGACCGTGTTGGCCACATGCCTTCCTGGGGGCGGGGGTCACACTAAGTGGGCCAAGAATCCCATCCTCATTTTGATTTTGTGGGGCCCCTCAGTTCATCAGCCAGACACTGCGCTGCCCTTTCTCAGGCCTGTTCTCTGGCAAAGAGCTGATGCTGTGCCGGCAGCACCAGGGGTCACTCGGTGAAGCTGGGCTTCCTTTTGTGTGTGCCCACCCATGCCCCCACGTTCCTTGACACCGACGATTGGTGCTTGTGACCTTGATCCTGGATGCTGCCCATCTCCGTGGGACCCTTTGTTGCCAGTTGTCCTGCATCCCTCATTGATGCCCACTTTCAAATCCTCCTTCTCCAAGACTGCCGTACAGGCAGTGCCCTGCACAGAGACCTAGCATCCCTGCTGTTTGGTGTATTTCTGTCTGGGCGCCCCTGCCATTGGGCTGTATCTCTGTCTCCTCTCAAGGGGTGAGGTGAGGACTGGGGAGGTAGTGCCAGGGGCCTGAGCCCACCCCAGGTTCAATCCTCAGTACCATCTGGCCTCCTAAGCATCATCAAGAGCAGCCCTAGAGATCCCCAACATAGCAGTATTGAGTCAGCAGCCCTGCTGGACGTGTGTCACCAGCAAAGGTCCCTGGAGGAGTTGGGGAAGTGGGGTGGCAGTGGATTCTGAGCACCACTCTATTGCCCCCTTGTAAAGAAAAAAAATGGAATCGGTTATTTTCCATACTGGGGGATTCTTACCAGGAGGAAACAGGGGCATGTTTGTGCTCCAGATAGTCTCACCCACAGTCCGTTCTGCGTCTGTGCTTGTTGAGTGAACCCAGAGCGCCTATAGGGGGGAAAAATGGTCCTTTTAGAGAGGGGTGCAGGACGATAAAAATCTCCATCTCAGGACAGATGCATCTCTATGGAGAACAGCTTCCAGGCAGAAAGCCTGCTCTAGCTCAGCCTCCTCTTGCCTAGGTATGGCTGGGGAAGGAAGGAGTCTCTCATTTCCACTCTGCTTTTCTAAGTGAGCTGAGCCATTAAATGTGTACCGATAAGTACAAAACATTAAAAGAAAGTTAATGGTGCGCTGTGTCCCCGGGAAGCCCGGGGTTCAGGAAAGGGGCCGCCCGGGCCTATTCATCCCTCCGGAAGCCTCCCCTACCCCGTGTTCTTGGACAGCCTCACCATCTGGCCCCAAGCCTGTATCTGACTCCTTCTTCCCACCGGCTGCTGCTTTTTTTTTTTTTGTGGTCTTCCCAATGTCTGAGAGTTTAAACATTTCAATTACAATTTCAATTATGTAAATCCATTTAGTTACTTTCCCTCTTAATTGTTGCTAATGGGGGTGGGTGAAGGGGGTTGTTTATATCTCTATCAGTGATTGAATTACTTAGGGGTTTTTTTGTTTTGTTTTGTTTTGTTTTGTTTTTTTGGATGATGTCCTGGGATTTTGCAGCCACATGACGGACCTAGGAGACGTTTCAAGTTTAGATGTTTGTGGGAGTGAGAATGTTTCTTCTTTCCTCCTTCCCAATGTCTAAACCGGGAAAGTTCTAGCTCCCCGCCCCAGTTTTTTTTCCCCCCTCCCTGGGTGGTTGTAGGATTAAAAAGACATAATATATTTAAACTAAAACTTGTTTTGGGGAATGGTTTTTTTTTTTTCTTAAATAGGGTGCTGCAGAGTTGAAAAATAGGACATTGTCATGTATCGGTATCATTACTGGCAGATCACCTCATCCCAAGTGATCTCTAAGCCCTGCATGAAAATTATAATATGGTGGGTCCTGAGCAATAGGTCAGCAGGTGGGCCTTTGCCTAGCACGAGGCTGACCCAGCTTCGATCCCTGGTACCCAGCAGGACTAAGCCCTGAGCACCTTCAGGTGTGACCCCCCAGTCCCCAAATAATGAGTGAATAAAACAATACTGTTGGTTGGAGAGAGACAGTCCAGGGGTTAAGGCATCTGCTTTGCAGGTGGCCGACCCAGGTTTGATCCCCAGCACCGCCAGGATCCCCCAAACCCCAAAACTAAATGAAGCTAGAAACACAAGGATGAGGGCAGGGGAGGGGGGATGCTCCCCCAGAGTGATGGAAACTCACCTTGCTCTGGTTCTTGCTGCCTTCTGTGCCCCCAGGAAAGTCGGAGGTGGAGGAGTGGTCAGACATGTACACGGTGACGAGCCAGCTGATGCTGAAGGTGCACAAGGAGGACGACGGGGTCCCCCTGATCTGTCAGGTGGAGCACCCCGCCGTGACCGGGAACCTGCAGACGCAGCGCTACCTAGAAGTGCAGTGTGAGTACCTGGGCGTGCAGCGGGACCCCAGAAACACATTAGGGAGCCCCGACCTGCAGTGGGGTACCTGGACATGCAGTGGGGATCCCTGGATGTGCAGTGGGGGTCCCCAGATATGCATTGGGATACCTGGAAACACTGGAGAGTCCCTGACCTGCAGTGGGGGTCCCTTGACATGCAATGGGAGTCCCCGGCTTGCAGTGGTCAGTGCTCTGGCAAAGTGTCCCCCTCACATAATACCCCTCCCCCCCAGAGCAGCATATATATATATATATATATCACGGACATTTTCCCCTCACAGTTTCAGGGCTCAGACATCCAGGGTGAAGGCCCCACCTGGCCAGGAGCCAGTGATACCCAGTGCCCCAGCCCTCAGCCATGCCGGGGTGGGGGGGATGCCCCCATGTGGGAGGGACTCAGGCTTCTCTTATCTAGCATGATTATCTTACCCCCAAAGAGGAGGGCTCTGCCCTCTTCACGGAAGAACTTTCTGGAAGTCCTGCCGTCTCATGGAACATCAGGGTTTCACTGTAGGAACTTGGGAAGATGGAAACACACAGACCTTTGGAGGACCCCAGCCCCGTATTCCGAGGGCATGGGATCGCATTCACCTAAAAAGGCTTCATAAGCCTTTGGTTTAAAAAAACAAATTAAAAAGTGTTCAATGGATATTTTACTGAAACGTTGCCATATTACAGTGTGCCAAGGAGAATTTTTGGAAACACTACATTTAACCCCAAAGTAAAAACCTTAAATGATTTCAATCTGTTCTTGCACGCCACTTAATTACATTTTGTGACTATTGACTACCATCATTTCTATGCCAGCTTCCCATTCCAGGCTAATTCCCCTGATTTACCCCCCCCAACCCCTCCCATCCCAAGTGCAGAATCTTCTTCATAGGAGGCCTCGCATTTTCCTGCCGCCTCGGGACTTTGTTCTCAATTACACCTTCCCTCCCACTTTTGGCTAAAATTAGAGCGATGGTGGAACTCTCTGGGCTCAGGGCCACGCCCTTAATGGCCTCATCAGCACAAGCCGGATCCTGGAGAGTGCAGTTGCGTCCTCAGAGTGCCCCATGGTCGGTCATTCTCTCTCTCTCTCTCTCTCTCTCTCTCTCTCTCTCTCTCTCTCTCTCTCTCGTCTTCTGTTTATGAACACACAAGCTCTCAGGTCTAAGCTTGCCCCAGCCTGCGGTCCAGCGTCTCTGAGTTTTCTGCCCTTTTCCATGTGGCTTCTGTGAGGTCGCTTGCTAGAGGGCTTAGGACTCATCCAAAGCATTCAGAACACTTCCCTTCCCGTACCCTTGACCCAATGGTGTGTGCACAAACCCCCTTTTCCAAATCAGGCCACATCCACGGGTTCCAGGAATTAGGGTGCGGGCGTATCACGGGGACCAGCCATGATCAGGGAGCGGCCACGGTCAGAAATCAGCCACAGGCATGATCAGCCACGGTCGGG
>JAOXYA010000041.1:8019746-8038441 GCA_028565675.1 Sorex palustris
CTTTTGAATGTGTGCCAGTCTCTGTGGTGTGAGATGATATCTCATTGTTGTTTTGATTTGCATCTCCCTGATGGCTAACGATGTGGAGCATTTTTTTTATGTGCCTTTTGGCCATTTGTATTTCTTTTTCTGAGGAAACTTCTGTTCGTTTCTTCTCCCAAATTTTTGATGGGGTTGGAGGTTTTTTTCTCGCACAATTCTACTAGTGTCTTGTATATTCTGGATATTAATCCCTTATCAGAGGGTATCGGATAAATATTCTTTCCCATTCTGTGGGCTCTTTCTGTATTTTCTGGCCACATTTCTCAGCTCCTTGCTCCTCCTCCTCCTCTTCCTCTTCTTCCTCCTCCCCTCCAGTCCTGTCGTGTCGCCTGGTTTTTTCGGTTTGTTTGTTTTTGAACAATATGCTTTTTCTCCCACTCCCGGTATTTTATTTTAAAGCAATGAATTGAGTTTCAGGCGAGTGAGTTCTGAAATTTATATTCCTCATGAAAAGTAATCAAGGTCTGGAGACCCCCGATTCCAACGAGGGTTTTCACCTGTCATATTTCGTTAGCACAGAGCAGCCGTGTGCCCGTGTCTCTGGTTATTCACTCTGAAGGCGTGTAGAGCTATAGTGCCGCAGGCCCAGAGTGGGCCAGGGGCCAGCGGAGGGTTTCAAAGGACAGGGAGTAGCTGGTGGCCCCAGTGCTTTGGAACGAGACTTGAGTGAGCTTATAAAGACACACACACACACACACACACACACACACACACACACCGCCTGACCTGAAGGATTCGGGAGAGAGTCTCTAAGGCTCTCAAAGGCTGACGTAGCCAAAAGTGCACTCTCCTTAATGTGCACATTTGCTTAATGCTTTTGAAGTCAAGGTCAGACGTTGACTCTGGAAGGTTAAACGCTGGACCTGAACATCTCAAAAGAATGGGCTAGGCAGCCGTCCCGGGCCAGAAAGCTCCCCTGAAGAGCCCAGCCTGGGTATCTGCACCCCCCCCCCCAGATGCTCTGCAGTGGACCCCCAGGATCGACACCCGATGGCATTCCCCCCATGCCTGAGCCCTCTGGCTAGAGCAGCCCAGTTCAGGCGCCCAGCTCAGACCCCCGTGTGTCAGCAGAGGCCCTTTCCCTGCAGCTAGCAAGATCCAGCACTGCACCATGACACATGGATACCCGTGACAATGGCTTTCACTCTGGAGGGCTCCATGGGACTGCCCTCGTCCCGGACCCTGTCCTCTGGTGCAAAACTGGCTCCCTGGACAGTGGAGGTGGCCGGTGACCCTGGTGCCGAGTCTCGCTCTTTGGTTCATCTCTTCTTGGCCTCCAAGCTGCAGTTAGCCTCCTGATATCACCTCAGCCCATGATCCCCGACCCGAACACACAGGTGCTGACCCAAACCTTTTTTCTGGCTACGTGGCTCTGCACCCAGGCTGTGCCCTGTGGTCACCCTGGGAAAGCCTGAAACGGTCAGCACTTGGTGCCTCGGCATCCAGTCCCCTGGTAGTGATGTTTGGGGGTCTCAGAGGAGATCTAAGCAAGGGGCGTGGGACCCACGCAGAGCCACAGGGCAGGGCTACCTGGCTCCCGAGAGAACATGCGTGGCCATGGGCCCAGCAGGGGAGGATGTCCCCTGGAGGGTGGGGTGCAGGGACCGATCCCCCTCTCTGATGACACTCCAAAGCACCATCTAAGTTTGAGCCAGAGATAATGCCCACTTGCTGCTCCATTCCTGTGGTGACTTAGAGGGGAGACCGGAGTTTCCGTCGACACAGAAACGCGAAATGCAGGTTCCAGAGTCTTGAGTTTTGGCTTCGGAAAAGATCTTCGAACGCCGTGCAGGGTCAGACTGGCATGAAATCAGCTGCAGTCTGCCAGCGAGCCCGTCTAACCTCTCCAAGGGTTTCCTTTTAGACATATATATTCCCCTTTATAGAAAGAGCGAAGTACATTTAAAAAAGGTTTCCTCGGGTTTGAATGTCTTCCTCATACCCTTGCTGTGGTTTGCCGCGCCCCGCCTGGTGCTTAGCCTCTGTGCAACTTTGACTAATGAACAGATTTTGTCTGCTGTAGAAGTCATGCTAAATGTCTTTCATTTAACATATAAAAAAAAACAAACTCAGTATATTATGAGAACCTCAGATTCCTCGACCTAACTGATGGGTGGCTGATGATGGCATCTCTGTAACTAATGTTCCCTAAGTGCGCAGACCTCACTATTCTTCTTACTTTTATATAGCCGGTCCATTTTCGAATGACATTAAGTCACCCTGAGCCATCCATTCTGGACAGTGATGGCATTTGGGTACAGAGCGTCGACTGGCTTTTAGCCCTGTACCCTACAACATCAACCGAGGCGTAAAGTCATCCCCAAGAAAATGTGCTGGGCCTTACCTCATTACTTCCAAATAAATCTTGGAGTCTGGTTCTGTTTCAGAAGAGACTTGGTGGGTTATAACATGTGATTTATGGACATAATTAAAATATAAGCGATGAGCTCTGGGCTGTTCAATCAGCCATCTGGAGTGTTCGGTATTTTGACGTGCTCATATTGTAGTCAGGGTCTTCCTGGAAAGATGCCACATGTCTGGGTTCTGGGGACCCCGGAGGCACCCCTGCTTCCTCTTTCACCTGTTGAGAATATTTAGTTCCTCTTCCAAGCTCTGAGACTCTAGGTGACCCCTGGGCTGGGCACGTTGGCAGCTTCTTTCCCCATGGTCAGATCGGATGCCTGTAAATACTCAGTTCTCAGACCGTGATCCCCTCTGCATGGGGTGTGCTCCAGATTAGTATGGATCTTTTCCAATGCCTCTTAAGGCAACATGGCAGCTGCAGCCATTAGGAAGTGGTGGCTGCTTCTGCAGAAACCTGAAGTAAATTGGGGAAGAAAATCAGTTATGAAATTTAAAGGTGTGTTTTCGGTGGCTGCGTTTTTTTCTCTGGCTTCCCCGATGATTTCTTTCTGCTGTAACTTTCAGACCTAGCAAGCTTCCTAATTGATGTGAGTAACTGACAGCTGGTAAATATCCATTAAGAACTTAAGAATAAACATTTAAGACAAATCTAGTGGCACTGAAAAGGTAGGCTAGATAGACCTCCAGCACTCTCTTAGTCATGGAAGTTGAGCCTGTGAGACCCTCGGTGCGCCGTGTTGAAAATATCCCCTCTCTGTTTGCTTGTAAATCACACAAAGTGGGAGAGAACCTTCCGCAGAGCCAGGGAGCTTTCTGCTTGTCCTTAATTAATGGGCTGCAGTCAGCAGTGCATGGAAATTGTAGCCCTTCGGTGGATCAGAGATTAACCTCTAAGCAAATGTTATGTTTTAGCCCAAATTTGGGGCTTTAAATTTTGCCTCGCCCAGGGCGATTCATGAAAAGGAATGACAGGGGTCTCTTGCCGGAGACTCGGAAGTGTTTCTGAGCCTGAACATCACATCGGGGGCTGGCTCTGTCATTGACTTCGGTTTTCAGAAGCGTCACTTCCCTCTTTCATTTTACATCAGCGGCTTCTCTCCTGCATGCAGCCCACCAAGGGCCTGCTGTGTGTGTTTTATCACCAAACCGGAAGGGCCAGCTACCTCTCCCTGAGGTGGTGTGAGGGACAAGCCCCCGGAGCCCCCAGAGGCCCCAGGCTGCCCGCCAAGGCCTGGCCAAGGTCATCCTGTTTCTGGCTGATGCGTACTTCTGCCTTTCTCTAATGACCGCCTTCCTGCCTCCTTCACAGTCCCTAGAAACCTCAACTGCCGTTTGGTCCTGAAGCATTTCCTGTGCCACCAAGTCCAAGAATAGAGCCGCCTGCCTTGCAAGGGTCAGCTCGAGCTTTCGGGCCTTTTAACTCACGTTCCCTGGCAAGGGACTTGGCCTGGGGGGGAGGGGGGGGCGTTACTGATACCTTGTGTGCGGTGTGCACACTGTAGCACTGTCCTCCCGTTGTTGTGGATTTATTCAAGCGGGCACCAGTAACATCTCCATTGTGAGACTTGTTACTGTTTTTTGGCATATCGAATACGCCACGGGGAGCTTGCCGGGCTCTGCCGTGAGGGTGGGATACTCTCAGTAGCTTGCTGGGCTCTCCAAGAGGGACAGAGGAATTGAACCCGGGTCGGCCGCGTGCAAGGCAAACGCCCTACCCGCTGTGCTATCGCTCCAGCAGTGTGCACAGGGATCCAAAAAGACTCTCTTAAAAGGCGCCCAATGCCACCGGGTATTCCGAGACATCACAGGGAGATCTGTGAGAGGAATGAGGCTATAAAAATGCATCTGAAAAAGAACCAACCCCAGAGAGGGGGTCGACTCCTGGGAGCCCCCCTGGGCGTTGTGCGGGCTGAGCTGGGCTGAGGCCAGCCATATTTCTCTCCCATCTCATCCTGCAGGCAGGATGCATGTTAATGAGCTCGACCCTACTGGGGAGAGGCCAGGGGGCTGTGGTTTAGGCCATGCGATTGTCTGAGAAAGTAAAGTTATGGAAATTGTTTTGACCTTTCAGCCAACTGATGTCTTGCCCTCTCACATGTATTACACGGGGGGTGCATTTCCAAAAATATACATTTACAGAGCCCCAGAATTCAATGAGAAAACGGGGCTTGGGGATGAATCGCTGCTCTGTTCAGCCTGAGATGAGGAGGGGAAACCTTCCTGGCCTGTTTATAAAATGTGTTTGTCTCTTTAGCAAAGCGAATCCCAGCCCACTCCCGTTTTTCGGCTCCCTCCTTCCCATCCACTCCTCTCCTACCTCGAATACGGGTTCGTGAGGACCCGGCAAAAGCCAGCATCACCCCCTCCCTTACCCAGCTACTTCGCTGTCGAAAGGAGCTATGCTTGGTTTTTATTGTGGATCGCCGTGGGGAAGTGTGTTTGGAATCAGAAACCCCTTCCGGCATACACCTAACAGCTGTCCCTCAGCCCCCCACCCCCTGCAACCTTGGATTTCAGAACCCAGATTCCATCCCGGAGTTCCTATCCCTACAACTGGCCCGGTTCTGCCGCCTACGATATTTCGTGCCCCTGCCAGCCCTTGTGCGTTGTCCAGGTCCTTCCTTCCACGTTTATAATGACCCCGGAGTCCTTAAGGGGCCTCCCCCTGCCCCCTCGCTCTTTCTTCTTCAGCCCATTTGGGTGCGATTCAGAAGTTTCGCCTTCGCCTTTTGGGGGGAAAAAAAATGAGCACAGAGCCGGCACCCTTATTAACATGCAGTGCCACGGCATATTGTCACCTAGTAATATATGATATATGATAAGATGGATCAATTTTGAGCGCCACCAATATCTGTGGTTTCACCTCAGCATGAAGGCAAACGAGTTTCCTTTAGCTTGAGTGAGTTTGCAGATAAACTTCAATGTAACAAAATGTATTTCACAGGAAATGTTTGATGCGGCACCGTTGGCTCATGCATCCCTTATCTGTTGGCGGGTTCATTCCTTAGAGTTATTAGTCAATTTAATTTGAGCAAATGCCAGGATTACTCACTAATTAGAAGGGTATTCCTGCAGGCACGGGGGTGGGGAGGGAGGGGAGGGGGGGGGGGGGGGGGGGGGGGGGGGAGGGAACAGCCCTGGTCGCCTGGGTTTGGCGGCTGTGTGTTCGTCTGCTCCTGCCTGATGATATCAGTTGCTAAACATTCTGCTTTGTGTTGTTGTCACACAGATAAGCCTCAAGTGCATATTCAGATGACTTACCCTCTCCAAGGCCTCACCCGGGAAGGGGAGACGCTCGAGCTAACATGTGAAGCCATCGGGAAACCCCAGTAAGTTCTGAAGGCCAAGGTTGGCAGAGGGTCACAAGCAGTAAATGTCACCACGCACAGCTGTGCATTCGCAACTCAGCAGCCCGTCACCTGCCTCCTGCTGGAAAGGCCGGAAGGTGTTTTCGGAAGTGAAAAGAATATTCTGCGAAAAGGGGGAATAAATCTCTGTGGTTCTTAATGGCCAGGATGGGGAGAGAAATGAACCACCCGCGCAGATGGAAATCGCAGCTAATTCTATTTTATTATCGTCCACATGATTGTCAGAACTATTTTTCTCTCTCACGCACAACGTAATCCTAATAAATTTTTGGTGTGCCCACAATCTAATGATCTATCTGCTACCTTCTGTGCTAATGTCTCAGCTGCTGGGGAGATGGCTTTCAAGCTTAAATTGAGCTGCAGGCAAATGAGTTTGCTCTGCCTTTGATTTTGCTGCCTTTGCCCTCAGACAGTGAGAACTGGCCTCCTAGAAATGTTTTTCCTGGGTCGGGGGGTGGGGGGCGCGGGGGGCTTTGGGTGGTGGTTGTTTTTGTCTATTTGGACTCTGCTGCCAGGTGCTAGGGGGTCAACCCCAGTAGTCCAGGGAGCTCGCCGGCGAAGTACAGGTGCCAGCTGTTAGAACCTTTTAGCCCTGGTCTGAAATGGGTTTGCTTAGTAAGTATGGTTTTCGGATTTTTCTCAAGGGGGGGGGGGGTGTTGTTTGTGTGTGTATGTATGTGTGTGTGTGTATCTGTCTATGTGTGTATGTGCATATGTGTCTGTATGTGCCTGTGTGTGTGCGCATACACACACACAAAAACACATACACATTACACAGGAGAAAAGGACTAACACTTCTATTGAAACATATATAGAAGCTGTTTCCCATGACCCTGAAGAGGACACTTGCCTAGCTCACAGCCAATCCAGGTTCAATCCCGTGTTCTATATGTTCCCTGAGCTCTGCCAATAGTGGTTCCTGAGTACAGAGACAATAGAGCCAGGAGTAACCCCTGACCATTGATGGGTGTGCCGAGAGAGAGAGAGAAAGAGACACAGAGACAGAGACAAAAAGAAAGAGACAGAGAGACAGAGAGATGGAGAAAGAGAGAGAGGAGAGACAGAGACAGAGCGAGTAGGAGAGAGAAAAATACCTGGAACCCCCTTCCTGTACCCCTGCTCAGGGCAGATGAGGGACCCCACATCCGTTTTTGCCTCACCCCTTAGGGTCGGATCCCATTGAATCTGGGGGAAGAACAGGGAATGCCCATCTTTCTCGGAGAGTGAGGATTATTTTGAGCCATTTCTCAGCTGGGAGAGAGTCCAGCCCACACAGTCCAAGAGGGACGGTCTGGCCATGTTGGCATTGGGATCTCCATGTTGGCATTCGGATCTCCTGTGGTCCTGTTCCCCACCCAAAGCCTTGGGCTCCCTCTGCTGTCCCTGCCTGGTGCTGCCCTCACGGAGTCCCACCTGCCACACTGCCTCCTTGGCTTTCCTGCTTCCCAAAGCCCTTGGTGGGTCCCCACGGCCCAGCTCGAGGACCTTGCCCAGCTGGCACCCTAGCACCCAAATAGCTGGGCAGCGGCCCTCCCGGTGCCTGCCCCAACCCGTTGTCTGGGATAACAAGAACCCTCTGGAAACGGCGTTTCCTCGAGTGAGAAGTGGGCGTGCCTCCTTGCCGCCACCATCCCCTAGTCGAAGCACCAATCTTTTCCTCCTGGGAAGCCCGCGAACCTTCCAGCTCTTTCTGCAAACAGTTCGGATTAGGCCCTAGTTAGCAGCTTCCCTTGCAACCCAGTGGAGGGGAAAAAAAAAATTGCTCGCAGCCCCCTTGGCCACCCACAATACCTATATTCAGCCACATTAACCACATTTACAGTCTCTGGCGCTCAACCCTGTATTTTGTTTCTGTACTTCCCCCTCGAAGAAGGTAGTGTGTTCAATTGAATGTGCCACGGGGACAGCAAATTACACGTTTCCTCCAGGACATTTATGCCAACGAGGGTATTTGTCCGTCCCTCCGAAACGGGAGCGGGGCTGTGGCTGCGCGGGCCGCAGCCCTCTCCCTTCCGGCACGTTACCTATTTATTTTCTCAAGAAATTGCATACAATAAAAATGGTAATTTAACTCGCCATTAAATGTTGTGAATATTCTCGGCACTTACCCCCACTGACGGTCTCAGCTGTCAAGCAGCGGGACATGGGGCCTGATTGCCAGCCAGACCCAGCCGCCGTTGCCCGCGAGGAGGGCATATGCGGTGCTAATTCTTAAATAATTTACTGGGCCGTGATGACAAACTCATGTGTAATTAAAGGGGGGAAAAATGTACCTTCACATCCCATTTGAGAGCTGGAATGCTACCTGACAGGGCTAACGGGAGCTTCCGTTCACCGTGAAGCTGGGGTCTTCAGCTGCGTCACCGCCGCGGCATCTGGAGGGTGAGCGCCGTGAGCTCCTCTCTCAGTGCTCCTTCCTTGGAAAGGAAAGCTTCCAGGGTGCTGGACATGGCGTGGCTTCCGTTTGGAGGGAAGAACCTTGGCCCGAGGCACAGCTTCTATGAATTGATTTTTTTTTTCTTTTTGGGTCACACCCGGCGATGCTCAGGGGTTACTCCTGGCTCCGCACTCAGGAATTACTCCTGGTGGTGCTCAGGGGACCCTATGGGACGCTGGGAATTGAACCTGGGTCAGCTGCGTGCAAGACAAACGCCCTACCCATTGTGCTGTTACTCCAGCCCCGCTTCTGTGAATTGAAAGGCTGCTTTTACCCCTGGCCATGGTTTGGATATTGTCTGCAACTTGCTTTTACCCGGATGGGGGGACAGTTTTGGTGTCTCTGATAAGCAGCTGCCAAGACCTATGAGCATTGTCCACAGCACATCTCAGGGAGCATGTCCCTCGAGCTGGAGTGAGTGTGTTTGTGTGTGTGTGTGTGTGTGTGTGTGTGTGTGTGTGTGTGTGTGTGTGTGTGTAGGGGTGGGGGTGCTGGTGTTCCCCAAGAGGAGAACAGACAGCAATGTGAGCCAAGCAAGGAAGAAATTTTGCTAAGGGACACAGAAATAAGGGGGTCCGGGCTGCAGAGGGAGGCGGCTTATTGGAAGGGTTAAAGCAGAGGTAGTAAGGGCCGGAGAGATGATGGTACATACAGAGGATAAGCACCCAGCTTTCACACAGCAGACCCAGGTTCGGTTCCCAGCACCGCCTACAAGCTGCAGAGCTCAGAGTCAGGAAAAAGCCCTGAGCACTGCCAGATGTGGCACACCCTAGTCCTAAATAAATAAAAATACACTTTAAAAAATAAATAAAGGAAGTAATTGCATATTTCTGGGGAAGAGACAGGTGTTGCCACCCCCCACCACACAAACTGTAGAGACCAGATCAAAGAACTATTATTCAGATGTCTTAAATGTCTGTTATTAGTCAAGAATCAGATCCCTACCCCTACACCGCCCCCCTCCCCCCCCCCCCCCCCCCAGCTCCTTCCTCCCGCGCTCTGTCCTGTCTGAATCGGGGTGAAACCACATGAAATAGAGCATGCTGATTTATTTGCTGGTTTGTCGGAGCTGGATGGGAAGACCGAGACTCCGGGGGCAGCCTCCTACTGGCTTCCCAACACCCAATCACATTTCTTCAAACACAGTGATCTGGGAGACTTCCCGGGCATAACACTGTGAACTTACAACCATCCTGTTGAGATACTCAGCTACAAAGTTGTCCACGATTGGGTGTCAGTCAGTCAGTGTCCCGACACCCACCCGTTCCCCGGTGTGCATCTCCCAGCACCACTGTCGGCCGTTCCCCAGGGCCATCTTCTTGGTCCTCCTTAACTGATTCGTCCCACGTGCGGGCGAGAGGTCCGAGGCCGACGTCTCTGTAAGGACTTAATAACGGAACCGGTCTCTCTCGCCTCACCCCTGCAGGCCCGTGATGGTGACCTGGGTGAGACTCGATGAGGAGATGCCTCAGCACGCCATCCTGTCTGGGCACAGCCTGGTCATCAACAACCTCAACAAAACCGACAACGGCACGTACCGCTGTGAGGCGTCCAACGTGGTGGGCAAGGCCCACTCGGATTACATGCTGTATGTATACGGTACGTGAGATGCTCACCCACTCCCTGGCCACTCGCTGGCCAGAGCGAGAACCCAAACCCAGTTTGTTTTCTTCCAGAACTTTCAAAAAGTTGAGGTGGTCCCCAGAGCTCTCTGCTGCCCCCCACCTCCACCTCCATTGAGGGCAGCGACTTTCAACTCTGCCTCTCACTTTTTTTTTTCCGGAGGGGACTGGGTTCCTGCTAGTTCCTGTCCTGCTGTGTGGAAGAGCTCTGTCCTCAGGCACCGGCTATGGAGATTATGTTAGAAATAATGACTGCAAAACCCAGCCTTACCAATTAACGGCTTTCAGCTCAGAGAGTGTATTCCCCACTGGTGTTTTCTTACGATACCTAGCCTTTCTTCTGCTTTGATGAGCAGAAATATCCTATTCTCAGCAGGAAGCAGTTACCTTCCAAAAGATGTTGCAAGCCAGTAAGTACCAGGGGTAGTGGGAACTGTGAGGGTATAAGGTCGAAGGCCCTTGGTAGCAACAGTAACCCACCTAGAGTCACTGCTTTAGACACAGGTGACTGTTGATGCTTTTTTTCCCCCTTATGTGCTTATTTTCTTAATATCTCTTTTACAGGATAATTAAAGCCTATCGTTAATTCCATTCGCTGAGTCACAAATATTTATTGAGCATCTACTGTGTGCACAGAATTTTAAACGTCATTTCCCTTTTCTAGCTTATTGCCAGTTTTGCATGGGGTGAATAGTCTGTCTTGCTGAGGAGTGCAGCGCCTTGCTAGTCTTATGACGACAAATTGGGTCTCTTCTGTCCAATTGAAGCCTCTTGGTTAGCTTCATTCCAGGCGAAAACAGTCATGAAATGACATGACACCAAAAAAGGAACCAGAGGCAGGGGAATCCCGGGGTCTTACCAATATTTGAGAATGTGTGTGCATTTTCTTTCTTCCCTTGGCAGTGCAGAATGGTCCAAACACAAACAGAGGCCGACATCCACCCCTAAATACCCCCAATGAAACATCGCACGTTCCGGAGAGCCTGGCCACTTTCCTTGTGAGCGCAGAGAAGGAACTGCCTCTTTGCTGAAAGACGCATGCTTGACCCTCCACATCGACAGGGATAAACGTTCTCCCTGGCCTGGGCCTGGGAGGGTCCCGAGATGCCAGGTCTGTGGGGCTTAGCCTGCACAGAGAACAAAAGGACCACGTCTTACCTCTTACCCGTGGTTCTAGATTTCTGAGGCCGGTTTTCCCAGCGCGTTGCCCTGCAGAGAAAACCGCACGGCATGCCATTGATTCTCCCTGTAGATGTAGTTGAGATAGATCCCATTGAGGGGAAGGAATGTCAAATGTCACGGCCGTGGAAGAAGGGCCAGCAAGCCAGACGTGTCAATCACACAGCGGCTCTCCCCCACTCGGGCCTCTGACTGCTCATCTCTGCCCACAGCGGGGAACAGAGTGGACGGGACGGGGAAGGGAGACCCCCTTTCCTGTGGCTTTGACAGCCAGCCCTTCCGAGCCCTTGCCCTCTATGTTTGCACCCGCCCCCCCAACCAAGTTCCTTCCGTTGCCGTTACCGAAGTTTCCAGAACTCCATGCTTCTCATTTTACAAACGAGAGAGCCAGCAGCCCTGACAGACTTACCCTGGTCTGTTATATGCTTCCCTGAGTCCCAAGACTACATAATTGAGGGGGGCACTTTTGATGCAGTCTACCTACTGTTCCTGCATCTCGAGATGAGACCACTTGGGAAGTCTGAGGGACTCCATCATTCCTGAGCCTCACTCTTCCTTGGCCTGCCTTCCCGCCCAGGGGAGGCTGACACGTACCTGACCATCTCTCCTCTGCCCAGCAGCCTTGGGAGGAGCTGTGTGATCGCCGCACCCCACCCCCACCCCCCAGGTTGCAGAGGATGATAACATGGAGCTTGAGGGGCCAGAGATATAGTGCTGGCGAATGAGGCATTTACCTTGCAGGGCGGCCAGCCCTGAGCTGAGCCCCACCCCACCCCACCCCAAGCACTGCCAGGTGTGGGCCCCAAACCCTCTCTTAATAATGAAGCTTGGAAGTGTCATGCCATTTACCCAAGCCCAGACAGGTATGAAATAGATTTCAGAAGTCCCCAGTTTGACTTCAAGGTTCCAGCAAGATAGAGACCTTTCTTTGTCCTGAGTCTTATTCTCACTGCACCCCAGTAGGCCAGCCCTCTCATTTGTAAATGGACCTCTTTAATTAATGTAAATTAACCCTTTGGGCCAGGGTACCTTACTCAAAGTCTGGAAAACAGAGATTCACCTGTTTACACCTCTCTCTGTCTCTCTCTGTCTCTCTCTCCTGTGTCTCTCTCTCTCTCTCTCTCTCTCTCTCTCTCTCTCTCTCTCTCTCTCTCTCTCTCTCTCTCTCTTTCTCTTTCTCACTTGCTCACTCTCCAACCTGAGATTCTGTGCTTGTCCTCACCTAGGAACTCAAGTGAGCTCTAATATCCCATCGCCCTCCCTTATCTGGGGCTCGTAGAAATTCTTGGAATGACAGGCTCTAATACTGAGATACGACTTGTCTATTACCAGTCCATCAACTTGAGTACATTTTCAGAGCTGACCAACTGTACGAGCACGGTAACCTCCAACGTATTCTCTGAACTAAACGTTAACATTGCCTCTAAAACGTCTAGTTCTCTGGGAGTTACTTCCGTCCTTGGAGTCCCTAGCTGGCTGGCGCCCAGGCCTGTTTGATTTCGTTCTTTGGGCTTCTGTGTGACGGTCATTGGCCATTAGCTACCAGGCTGCATTTCCTTAAGTAGTGGCCTCGCATCAGCCGCGGTACTAGGAGAGACCGGAGCTTTGAGGTTCTACCTGTTAACAGACTCTGATTCATTCAGGTCACTCGAGCCAGAGCTGAGGGACAAAAGTTACCCTAGTCGTGAGAAAAATAATTCAAAGCGTGTGATTTCTCACAAAATGAGAGGGACCCGTGACCTTTCTTTTCCTAAGGCTCTGTCCTCATTAGTCTGTCCATCCCTGGGTTCCTAATTTTCAAATCACCTTCGGATCCGCTTTGATTATGTAACAGGCAGCACACATTTGATGCCGAGACTTCAGAGAGAGGTGGAGGAATCATATTATAGAAGGTCCAGGGAAGTCTCCCAGGGACAGATGTTCCTTTTGAGTGATAAATACTATCATTGAACCAGATCAGAAAAGCCATATTGGCTGTTCTCCCGCTGGGCCATAGACACCTTCAGGGTACGGCCGAGACCTACTGTTGAGGGGGCAGAGTCTCTGCCGTGCTTGGCTCTGGGCTGCATGTCCCCCACTCGAGTGTGCACCTCCTAAGGGGCAGGGTACCTGACCTTGAGGGGAGGGGCTCACAAAATGCTTCCTGTCTGGGGAGCCCCAGAGCGAGCATCCAAGGGGCCAACTAAACCTCCAGCCCAAAGGATCATATTTCTCGAGCCAGTCTTTGAAAACTGTGACTTTTACAATTATTAATTTGATCCTTTTTACTTCTTGAGAGAGATTTTTTTTAATGGATCCCCTTTTCAATTTATGTGTGAGGCTGCTTTAAACAGTCAACTGCTTACACCGCCCCCCCCCCCAACTCAAATAAGCAAAGTCGCCTGTGAGACAGAACAATTTGCTGTTGACATGGCCCTCTCCAATCCGCCCGTTTGTATTTGTGTGAGAGAAGCCGCCTGTGGGCTCCGGGATCAATAGCAGAATCATTTCCAACAGACCTTCCGGCCAGGCACCAAGATAATGTTTTCATAAACTTTCTGGAAGTTGTACCAAACCGAATGGAGGTGCAGTCTATAATTAAAGTTTTGATGTATTAATTAGACAATCTGAGAGCTCACTTGGAGATAAAAGGACACCAGATGTGTCAGGGAGGAAAAGTTGGCATGCTTTAGATAAAATTTAAAATCAAAAGCCTTCAAATCGTCTTAGACTCTATTATAGCAGAGTGATTGCTTAGTTCAAAGTCTTGCTGACAATTTAACACATTCAGTTTGATCATTTGGGCTTTCGAAATTTTTCCCCCCTCTTTTATATATGCCCTTTCCTTTCCCTCCACATTATGTTTTACGGAGAGAGAAGAATATACAGTATATCCAACATCTGACAAAGAGGGTTCCCGATTGGATTCCTGGCTCAGAGGGTCAAGACCTGTTTATATTTAGTTCTGTTGTTTACATGTCGGGAAACATTCTTCCAGTTTTATCATTGTCATCTGCGTAGGTCAAACTTTTAACGGGAGCCAAAGCAACGAGCTCATTAATATTTATAAGTTGTAAAATTTTATTGACTTTTTTTTAAAAAATAAAATCTCAGTAAAATCTCCCATGCCTGGAACTTGATATTTAGTGGTGACATTCTCTCGTCTTTGTATTTATTACAAGGCTAGAAGTAGCTTTACTTCCTGCTGGGGTGTATTGATGGAGAATAATGAAGTTAGCAGTCAGAGAGAGCAAGGGGACAGGCACAGACTCATCCTTGGCCGAGAGGAGCCCTTTAAATAGAGCAACCCCATCTCTTTCTCCCCCTCTGTAAGAATCTAAAGCCAAATGGCAGTCATTGTGCCTTTTGGGGTACCGAGATGGGTCAGCCTCATTTCAAAGATCTCAACCTTTGAAACCAGATTGGTGGGCAAGGGGGTGTCATCTATTGAATATATGTATTTTTTATTTTATTTTATTTTATTAACTTCCTTCTCTACATATCTCATCCCTGGTTCACCTCATTAATACAAATCTCTGTCCTTCTTAGCTCTTGCACCTAAGTCTTTGGGTTATAATTACAAAGCAGATCTTTGGGAGGGGGACAAAAGGAAAATTTTAAAAAATCAACTTTCAGTTCTAGCATGGAGTCCTCAAAGGAGCATTTCGGTGTCCTCGTGCCCGTTGTTTGTCCTTACTGGTCACTGTTGTGTTCAGCGTTGTGGGTTTGATTTTCCTTTTTTTTTTTTATCCAGATCCCCCCACAACTCTCCCTCCTCCCACAACAACCACCATCACCACCACCACCATCCTTCCCATCATCACAGGTATGGTACCTTCATTACCATTGAAAAATGTCCTGAATGTATATTGTTTTTCTGGTCTGTATAAAAGAAACCCGAAGTGTTCCCTTGAAGTCCTTGGCATTAATGGTTTCCTTTTTAGAGAACCTCAAAAGACATTGGATATTGTGTTCTTCACTGGGCTTCTAAAATCTATCACATCTGAGATTTTCATAGTACATCAGCAATTTTGCAAGCTTTGAGGCTATGAGGTTTCTTCTTCATCGTGTTTTGTTTTGTTTTGGTTTGGTTTGGTTTGGTTTGGTTTGAGCATCACTGTTCAAAACCAATGCCAAGGAAAACAGCTTCCTGGCTGTTAGTGAACACGCCAGCAGCCGATAGGTTGACCATGGTTGGCGGCATGGTAAGTATATGGCACAGGATCTTCTCCTTGTCTTGATTCCATCTTATTGCCCATGAAGGGAAATGCCGGCTTCAGCGTGCCTAGATCTGCGGCGAGGTTTCTACTGGCCTCTAGTCCTTCCTGCCTCTGCATACGACCAATTTGCATTGCCTGAGTCTTCTCAGGGCTCAACTGGGGGTCCCCGTCTTCCCTGGGGGTCTCCAGGCATCCCTCCTGCCTTCTGCTCAGTGCTGGAGGGGCGAGGGGCTCTCGCTCTGTGGCTCCATCTTCTGGGATCAGCTGAAAATCTTACTCAAAAGGAGTTCAGTCTCTTCCTTCCTGCTCTTCCACAGGAGGAAAAAGTGTCATCTGTCCCCTTCACAGTCTCTGGTGGCTTCCCAGCTGCCCAGCGTGGCTGGCGATGGCTGCTGCTCATCCACCAGACAGGCAGGACCCCGTCAGGGACAGGCCCCCTCTTGACCCTGGCCTGCCCCAAGGACATGTCATGGTGACTGTTCCATGGGGGAGAGCCCCTTAACAGGTACCATCTCTGCTTTATTGGGCTCTCAGAGGAGGCCCTGCCCCTGTCCCTGGATTTCTGGCAGAGCACAATTTCACTCCCCGTTCCTCTGGATTAATCCTCTTTCCCACCCCAGAGACAACAGCGGTCCTTTACACCCGCTTTGTGGAGGCATTTTGAATTTTCTCAGGAGTTAGTGAAGATCAACGGGCAGATTCTAAGATTCCCATGAAAGGACCCTCCTGAGTTGATGAGCTGTAACAAAGGGCCATAGGATGTCCCTTTTTCTTCGCTCTCTACCGGTGGGGCAAAGGGAGCCCGTGACTCAGCCCCCAGGACACGCCCTCCATACACTGGCAGTGAGAACATCAGTCAGTGAAAGTCCATCTTTTAAAGTCTTCTGAAAGTCTATCAGTGGGTTTTTGTGTATCTAAACTCCCAGGCTCCATCCTGGCCACTCTAGGAACACTCATCAGTGTGTCTGAATCAGCCATTTGTAGTTCCTTCTGCTTCCAAAGTAAACTTGGAAAACATGAGTCGAACCCTCGCACAGCCTGGGTTACTGTCAAGCAGACCACAGAGGGCCTCTTCCAGGCTCTGGGGAACAGAGTCAACAGGCTTTTCTGACACCAACTGGGTGGTTTTGGTTTTTTGTATTTTTTATTTTTACCTTGGCCTGTTTCTTCACCATATCCAGATGTGAGTCGAATTGGGCATACGCTCCACTTACCAGGTTTTCGGTGTCTTGGCAAAAAGCCTTTGGGAAGTGAGAGTCAGTGACCGTCAACCCCCATCCTGCACACAGTGGGTCTTTTCAGAAAGCCTTTCCAGGGTCTGCTTTTGCCTCTGAAGGAGCTACCTGGGGCTGAGCCAGCCCTTCCTCCCTCTCACTGCAGAACGTTCCATCTCGGTAGTCCGAGTTCCATGTTGACACTTGCAGGCAGTTGAGGCCTGACACGCTCTATGTTCCAACACCATCTTTGGCTTTGCTTTGCCTTGCTGGCTGGCCTCTCACTAGCTTAGGCGGCCTTTTTTTTTTTTTCCTTCCTTAAGGTCTCTCTTAACACTGCCTGAACTCCTCCCCCTTCACAATCCATCTCAGCAGAGGCGCCTCTGTCCACAGCTCTTAATCCTTCACTCCGGACTAAAGCTAATCTTACATCCTCAAACAGCTACAACTCACTGTTATCACAGCTCTGCCTCAGACACTCCGTTTAAGAGGAAATTTGAAAAACAAACACTGTATTTCTGTCTGCCTCTGAGATGCCTTTATGGGGTCGGTCTTCTTATTGTTCTCTTTCCTTCTCATTCTCCCTGAAGCTCTCTCCTCTCTCTTTCTCTCTCTCTCTCTCTCTCTCTCTCTCTCTCTCTCTCCCTCTCTCTCTCTCTCTCTCTCTCTCTCTCTCTCTCTCTCTCTCTCTCTCTCTCTTTGTCTCTCTCCCCCTTGCGTGTGCGCGCGCACGCACACACATACACACACACACACACACACATACACACACACACACACACGTATCCCTCCCTCTCCCTCTGTTCCTCCTCTGAAAGTAATATCAAACAATGTCCAGCTGAACAGAAATTATGGGGGTTAAGGCACTTTTCTTGCACACAGCTGAACCCCGCAACTGGCCTCAATCCCCAGCAACATACAGTGTCTCTCAAGCCCCACCAGACTGAGCCCAGAGCTAGGAGTAAAGCCAGAGCACCGCTGGGTGTAGCCCAGAGACAAACAAAAGGCCACGTCACAGATGCACTTGAGCCCCGGGGGACCAGTTGTCCCCTGTTCCCACAGCAGGCCTTTGGGCTCATGAATGACCCGCCTCTCCCAGGCACACCCAATGCAAGTGAAGCTAGCTTTGCTACTGAAACCCTGGAGAGAATCCGTTTCCTTAATGGATATGATCTTGCTGGCGTGCTGTGTCTTAACAATTGTCTTATATATATTTATCTTGCCCAGAAAGTACCCTTGTGGAATTTAACATTTGCTCCTTTCTTCAAACAGATTAAAGGTTATGGAACTGAATGAGCCTGTGTCCCATTCTGAAGGGCCAGGCTATCCCCCCAAATTGAGATTGGTTCCTAAAATCTCTTCCAGCCTGCAGCTTGACAAATGGATGGCCAAATTAATTTCCACTCTTCTCTCTTGCACTGTTTGGTACATTACAGCCACCATTAGCCTTAAAAGCTTCAACAGCTAAATCCAGTGACAGAAACATAAAGCCCAAGCTTTAAAAATATATATATAAAATAAGATAAAATAAAAACTCAGCAGCCCACAGCCGTCTCCTTCTTTTCTCCCAGTCAAATGCAATCACCGAAACCCATTCTCCAGGTCAGAGTTTTATTACAAGAGCAGGGTACAAATGCAATCGGGAAATATTTTTTAAAACCGGAAGGTCACCGTTGCTCTCTGATGTCTCTGCACTGGAAGAACTCTCCATGTTATCTTTGATCTCCCGTAACCAGGATAATCGAATTGTTCCCCCTGGTTCGGGAGCCAGCTATGGGGGCCTCCTAGTCATCTGGTTCCCTCCAGACACGTTCAGGCTTCGGTCTGGAGTCCCATGCATGGACCAGAGCAGGTGTAGAGGCTGGGGAGGGCAGCTCTGCTTCTCCCTCGTGTCCTGTGCAGATTCGGTGCCCCAGGCTGAAGGCTGAAGGCCGTCTCACTGACACGAGGACGTTTTGCTGGAAAAGACTCTGTTGATTTGTCACACGATCGGGCTCTGGCTTGGAAACAATCAGGCCATGAATGTTCTTAGAATCTTCCATATGTGTGTGTGTGTGTGTGTGTGTGTGCGTGTGTATGTACATACATATATGTACATATGTATATATTTTTTAAACAAACAAACACTTGGGGTTGGAGCGATAGCACAGCAGGTAGGGCATTTGCCTTGCATGTGGCCGACCAGGGTTCGAGTCCCAGCATCCCATATGGTCCCCTGAGCACCACCAGGAGTAACTCCTGAGTGCAGAGCCAGGAGTAACCCCTGTGCA
>JAOXYA010000041.1:8049177-8069917 GCA_028565675.1 Sorex palustris
AAAGTCTCCAATGGAGATGTTACTGGGCCCGCTCGAGCAAATCGACGATCAACGGGAGGGCCTTTACCTTTACCTAGATTTGATATCAATGTACGATTCCCAAACAGGAAAGGGGAAGTGATCCCCAGAGTGAGGTAGTTGCCAGTATAAACGCAGTCTCCAGCTTGTCCAAGATCCTCATTAGCACCCTCAACAAAGGAATCCTGCCACTCCTTTGAACAGTCCCACTAAAAAGTCCACACCCAAAAGCTTTCATTGAAGTCAAAGTGTTATCTTTTTTGTTTTAGTTTGGGTGCCACACCCAGTGGTGCTCAGGGTTTACTTCTGGCTCTGCAGTTCAGATGGCTCCTGGTTGGCTTGGGGGACCACATATGGTGTCAGGGATTGACCCAGGTCAACAAACCCTTTGCCTTCTGTACTATTGCTCTGACCCCCAGGGATTATCTGGAGTTTCACTTGATTGAGGGAAAAAGTCTTCCAGGGACAGAAATAGGTAAGAGAATGCAGTAGAAATTACAAAATGGGTATACTAGTTTTCCAAAGTGGTATCAATTTTCCATAAAACTGATTCTGTTTGAGAGTGTGAGGGCGAAAGAGCCAGCTTCTTCAGGGCAGTCACTGACTTAGATTCATTTGAGAATCATCTTGAGATGTTCATTATGGAAATTTCGGGCCTTGAAAAACGCGAGGTGGTTTGGTAACTTGGCAACTTAAATGACAAGACATACCAGGTCAGTCCATTTACTGGGATTAAGTGTTTTCAACTGGGATTGCCTCAGTATTTCTCTTTTACAAAAAAGCAAACAAGTAATTTTACGAAAACAAAAACCAAAAATAGCCTTTCCCTTTGAAGACTCATTAAAATACTTTAATTCAAGCTTGTGTTGCTAGCGTATGTATGAAGTATACCAGTTGTTTATGTATGTTGATCATTTTGTTCTTACCAATATTGGATTGGAATAAGCATGTACTGGAAGGGTTAGACATGCATGGGCATGATTCAAAATCGAATGGATTTTCTCCAAAAAAAAAAAAAAGAAAGAAAGAAAGAAAGAAACCAAACAGCAATCAGCAACAGTGCGTCCTTAAGGATCTAATTGGTAGCAATACTAAATATCCGTGAACGAATGGGATTTTTAGACTAGGGTGGCCAGAGGGATCTTTAAATAAGGGTCTTGAGCATTTGTGTTTTTGGAGCTCATCCTTAAGGCCTGGACAGGAGGAGTCCTGTGTTCTGTGTGCATGTTGAACAATGCCAAAAACTCTGCCAAAGCCCGGGGCCACGCCATCGGGACACCCCGCCCCCCAACCCCTCTCAAGCCGAAATGCATGAGTGGTTCACAGCACGGATGGTGCAGCTCTAATCATGACCATTGACGTGTGGGTGCGTGTCCGTTTTTATGTTTGCTCAGACGTGGGGCGCTTCCCTGTACATGTCTTGTGCCTTGTTCCTCCTCTGCCCTGTGTGTCCCTTCTCCCTTCTCCCACCCACCTCCCCCACGTGAGGGTCCGGGGAACAGCATGCACGTGTGGTCTGCAACCGTCTGGAATAGTGTTTGTGCTTTTGCTGCACTGCAGTCAGCTGGCTTCCTCTGGGGTCGAGGTTCTCTCTCTGTCTCTCTCTGTCTCTCTGTCTCTCTCTGTCTCTCTCTGTCTCTCTGTCTCGCTCTCTCTCGTTTTTTTTAAGTCGGCCTGTCCTTTCTCTGTTCTGCTTTCTACCTCTCCCTCGATACATTGGAGGCAGATGAGCTCATGGATTTCAATATCCCAAACTGAGTTCTCAAATCGTTTTTAATCCGGCATGGAATTGCGGTTAAGACTCAAAACGGGGAACAGTCTTGACTCTTGGTTTTCATTTCCAAACGTTTGGATACACGCTCAGACCCAAGGTAACTGCCCGCCAGTCTCCCTTTCCCCTGGATTACTTTGTAAGTAGTAAGAGCCATGATAGAATCTTAATGGCACATGAAAATTCTTCTCTGACTTTCCATTCAATTGCGGGGGTGGGGGGGTGGGGGGGAGGGGCATTCTGTCCCCCACTTTCCGGGAAAAGCCAGCAGTGCGCATTATTACAACCTCTATGTCCACCCCTCTGTGTGTGTCCCCCTCTGCACATCTCCGTCTGAGCACCCGGCAGTGACATTCAGTGGCTGTCATTCAGTCCCAGGACTGCAGACATTGGAGGTTCTTCTCCAGAACAAAGCTACGGCGTTTGCCAATGGCTGCAGAGCTGGGAGATTGGGTTTCAGCCTTGATATGCAGTTTGGAAACAGTGTGCTACCGTACAACGGCGTGAACCAAATTTCTGCTAATGGGAAGAGGGATCAACTCTCCACAAAAGCTGACAAAGCAGGAAGAACAGGATGACTGAGATTTTTAGACTCAAACTCTGGGGGGGGGGGGGAGAGGGATGGATAGTTTGAAGAGGTGTGGCTGCTGGTGGTTCCGTCTGCTGGCCTAGGGAATCAGATGTAGTCCGCTTAGGTAAGAGAGAAACCTTCGCCTCCTTCCTCTGGGAAATGGTCCTCGGGTCAGTTTTTATTGCCTTGAGGTTTTTCTCTCCGTTGACTTTTTTTTTCTGAGATAAGGAAACTGATAAACCAAACCCACAAACGTTTCAACTGGACCTTGATTCTGATTATCCAGAGGATTTTCTGTTGTCACTCATTAGGGGTTTTTCAGTAGCCTGGTTTAAAATTAAGGCCACATCTTAGCCTGCCAGGAAGCCTGTGCAGAAGAGCAGTCAGTGCGGAAGGCTCTCCAAGATGTGGGCCACACGTCGTGTCCATAGGAGAGGCCATCTAACACACATCCTGAAGGGTCACGATTGTACCTTGGGATTCTAGTAGTTGCTTTAAAAAAAAAAAAGCCCTCAGGTAGCCAGAGTCAGCTTTAATTGGTTGGACAAAGTTTAAAGGAACTTGAAGACGTTTTCATTTGAAACAGCAAGAGAGGGCTTCGTGGGTGACAGAAGGGTTGAAGAGAAAGAGCAAAAGTCATTTCCTACTTTTTGTTGAATCGTGAAGGTTTCCTTTGGAAGATTGTTCCCTGCTTCATAAAGTGCATCTCTTTTTTTTTTTTTGTCTTTTTTCCCTAACAATAAAACAATAGGGGATTCCCTTTTAACAATTGAGAAAAAAAAATGATACCTCAGCCAAAGCCCTCTGGGGCAGTGGCTTTAGCACTTCCTCATTTGCACCCCAGTGCTTCAGTCAATGCCCTGATCATATTTATTCAGGAATCGGCCAACTACGGAGAGGCACTGTGGACACTGGAAAAGACAGTAGCAGAGCAAAAATGAAGTTTTGAAGTTAACAGAAATTCTTAACTTCATTAAAGAAAAAAAAATGCCACTAAACCTAAATGGCTTCCCGCTTTGGCTAGGAATCGTAGCCCTAGCCTCCAAATGATTTGGACATCTTTTTAAATTCATACCATTAAAAATGACAGTTTCATCTTTAACGAGGTGGATATCAACTGTCTGTTGTTTTTTAATAGGGAGTTTTGCATATCCATATTGCGTATTCATCCTTTCTTAAAAAAGATTTGTTTCCAAATGCCCTTCTAGGGCACAAGCCCCTTCCCCAGGACAAAACCACCTGCTCAAGCCACGGAGTTCCTGTGGTCAGCGGGTGCCCAGCGCTTGTGTACCACACTCTTTGATAGTCACTGGGCCACGTAGAAGTGAGGGATTAGCCTTCCAAGAACTGCAAATTCATAATTAACTACAGAGGAGTACTTTATGTTGCCCATTTATAACAATTATTCAAATAATTGTATTCATCAGTCTTTATACAATGGATAAACCCAATTAGAAATGGGACCACTTTTCAACCAATCCGTTTTCAGAACAAATGGCTGCCTCCCTCACTACCCAGTTGCCTCTGACTTACTGCATTACTTATGCCCAAATCCATAGTCTGGGAACAGCCGTGGGCTAGAAATGTTCCCATTTCACTTGGCACCTGGGCTTGAATATTGGCACCTAAGGGTCATTGATGGAAATCCTTCTTCAAGAGCTGCTAATGCAGTGATTTCCTCTCCCAGTGCCAACCAAGCGCTTTTTAAAACAGCTTGCAGAATCCAGGTTTCTGTGGAAACCCAAGACCAACCATTTCTACATGAATGTTCTATTCAGATGTTGTTAGGGGTGTTTTTTTTTCTTTTCTTCCTCCTCTTCTTCTTCTTCTTCTTCTTTTTTTTTTTAATCAGTTTGACACTGTGTGTTTCCAGAGCATTTGTTTCAGTTACTTTTATGCTCTGGTCGGTACTTCACTAAGCATTACTCCCAAATCATTAATTCCACAGATAGATTATAGTTTCCTCTCTGGCAAGAAGACTAAAACAAAACAAAAAAAAGTTAGCCAAGACATGCCTCTCTCTTCAAAGTCACGCTGTTATAATAGGTCCACAAATATCTCCAAAAATGTATTAACAAGTCAGTGTGTGAATCAGAGAGGCCGGAGCCATGAGGCAGGTTTTTGGATCAGGACAGCGAAGAACCAGTGGAGGCCTGCTTGGGTGGCTAACATTGTGTTCAGGAACAGCGTTCGAAGGAACAGCCCGCAGAGACCAGGAGGAAGTGGAAGCCGTCCCCTAGGTGAGCCCCGCTGCCTCCCTCCTGTCTCCACCTCGACTCAGAGCCATCATTGCCGGCCAGCTTTGGGGGTGGCTCAGAGAGAGACATTGAACCCCACTTGGTTATCTCTCCTGACCTAACTGCTTTTTCAGCTTTGAGGGTTTTATGGCCCAGGTGAATCCCACGGAGTTTTGAAATTCTCGTTAGGGGGAAAAATTTTTTTTGTTTTTTGTTTTTTTTTTATGTGTGTGTGAATCTGATTTTCTGATGAAGGCATAACCCGCAATCTGCGGTTAGCAGATGCTGCGCCATTTTGAAAGAAGTGATCCAAGATCGTCATAAATTGATAATGAACTGGATTTGTCAGTATTGGCCAAGGATTTCAATTTGCAGTAAAATGTGCAATAAAACTGACAGCTATCAGTATGTAACATCTAAATATATTTGTATTTGAGCTGTCTCAGAGCATCGACAACTCGCAATCAGGCTTTTGTTTTTTCACCCTTTTTTTGCGTGCTGTGATGAATGAGTGATTTTTAACATTCACCTTCATGTTTCGTGTGCTCTAAAAGTGGAGACTGAGGAATATTTCTGCCTTGATTGTGTATCAATAACAAAATTAAATGATTGGGAAGATGTGCTTAGAGATTAATACATTCAAGCAATCAAAAAAAAAAACAAAAACGGGGAGATAGCAAGAGATTTGGCTCATGTTTTTATTTTTATTTTTTTCTAAAGAAACTCATTCTCAGTTTTGAAGTGTTTTGTTTATGTCCCTTGAGGAACAAAAAGAAACACGATTTGTTTTTACTTGTAAGGCCTTACTCAGTTGCCCAATTCCGCAGAAGAACTGGACAGTGAGGACCCTGCAGGTAAGGGCTAGTCATTAGGTAAGGCCTGCAGTGTCCAATCCGTGGGGGTCTGTCCACTTTGACCAAAGGGCCATTTGGTTTGCTGAGCACTTGTGGATTTTAAGACTGAAGGAAAAGCAACTTGAACGCATCCCACCTTCTGCTCACTGGGCACTCTCCCCTCTGGGAGGGGCCATAGGCTTTCGAGTGGGGTGTTGGCCAACGCATCTCTGGGAATGCCTTAAAAATGGTCTTTATGTTCTAGGTATTTAATGGCTCGAGAGAAATCTTGTGGTGTTAGTGAGCAGTTGAAAGATGCGGGCACGGAGACAGGTTCTTCGCTTTGTGAACTTGTCCATTAAGTCACCACCTACTTCTGTGGAACAGACTAGAAAAGACATATACGTGGAGTGGGGGGGAGAGCCCGGGGAGAGGGGGGCGACTGTTTTACCACACGTCACGATGGAAACTAATTACCCACCTCAGACCTTTTTCACAGCACACTGAGCTCTTGGAGCAGTCGGTTTCATGCTTGGTTCCAGGATTTGGGTGTTACTAATGCGGAATAAGAGGCACATCCTAAAAGGGAGGGAGAGGAGGTCAGAGCTAAACAATTATGTGAGCCCCTGTGCTGCGGCGGGCCTCCCTGCCAGCCAGGGACCACTCCCTTGGCGTGTCCAACCGTTGCTTCTTAACTAATCAATAAAAGTCTCCTCCTCCGAGCGGTGGAACCGCAGCCGTAACCCAGGACAGTAGCTGCATACTCCCCCCCCCCCCACCACCAGCTGGAGAGAAAGCTTCCAGAGAGAAGCTTCTAGAAGAGACGTCAACCGCAGCACTTTCAATAGTTGGCCTTGAATCACCACCATCCTGGGTGCCAGAGCTTCTTCCCTGGTGAGAGGGTCAGGGGAACCCCACCTGCCCACAAGGTGCCATCCTGGGCTGGGCTGCTCTGGGCTTCCTCGCATCTCAGGGAAGCCCGCGGGTCAGCTTGGGCTCAGCTGTGGGGTATTTGCAGAGCAGCCTAGCCAGGGCCCACCTGGGTCTCGTTTCACTGCTGAGTCGGCGTCAGAGGATTCCACTGACACTCGTTGGCCAAATCACTGCTTCCCCGACCCAGTGAGTCGAAACAGAGCAACAGAGGAGATAAGAGGGTGACCCACCAGCACAGCGTGTTTGGAAGAAATCCACCAGCCAGATTCCCTTTTCAAGGAACTCTGAACGTCCCTCCTCAGAGCTCGATTAGATGCAGACTCTGCTCACAGAGCCCCTGTCCCAGGCCCCAGCAAGACCAAGTTCTCCTCGGCCCTGATTGCTCGCAGCCTGTCAGCCCAGAGGTGGCTCACAACTCACGCAGGAGTCGTTTGCCTTCGTTGGAAAATGGGAGACCAGACCGCCTCAGCCCACACTGTGCTACCTCCAGGGTCATCATTTAAGCTGCACGCCGGGTCTCTCGCTCTGCACCGAGTCCAATGTGGCCTTGCTGAGGTCTCATCCATCATCCCCGAGTCAGGAGCAGTAAACCAACAACTGTTTTGTGTTCATAACAATTTCGTTAAATTAATAATTACGTGGTGCCCCCCCTTCACCCCCCCACCACGGAGCCCGCTCGTTGCCTGGGAGCCATAAGTCATGTAGAACACTCGCTGATGATCTATCGGGCTAGGGCCGGGCTGTCTTTGCATCTGCTTTGATGAACTAATCAAAAACTGATTAGCACCTTTGTTCAAAGGGGATGCTGATTAATCAATTACTATTGATTGTGAGCTTGGCTTCTCTCGGCAGCAAAGAGACATCTGAAGGGAGGAAAAAAAAACCCAACCAATAAAAATTGAGCAGCTGTCATAGTGTTTAAATTTATTAAAACAAAATACATTATTTTTTATGAAGCTGTCTTGAAATGGGTCACTGAAGGGGAGCATATTGATTGAGAAAGGATGAACTTCTCAAATTTCTGTAGCCCAGAGACTGAATTCAATTATAATACAAGACAAACAGGTTAACACCCGTCTTAAACAGTCCATCAATAAATTAGCGTAGGTGTTGCACGTTTAGTGCTAAACTGTGGTAATGAATAATATTACGATCCATTCCCTGCTCCATCTGGGCAGAAATTTCATACTTTTGCTTATTATGGGTAAATGTACTGTCCTGAATTTCCTTCGAAATAAGAATGGTGGTTTTCCCCTCCCAGCAACCCCTCCTTAGTGTCCCCCATCCCCCTATTCACCATGGCCACCTCAGCTAATGACATTTTCACAAGCAGCATATGGTGTCCCATCCTCATCCAGTAAAGCAAGTGGCCCAGCTGATCCGTCTCTTTAATCTGCATTTAAAAAATTAGGCTCATGTGTAGTTCCATGATTTAATTATTGCCAGTCCTGGGGAGCTTATCCAGTTTACTTTGAACTCTTTCATTTACTTTTGGGGTGTTAACTTTATTGATGACGGACCCACAAGAGTTTTCAATTGTTTTATCAATTACATCTGCTGTTTCCTGGTGACAGCTGGTAGTTATTGCCACCCATGTGGAATAGAATAGCTTTAAGCATATTTATCTTTCCATTTTATTTTGAAACTTTGGAAAATGGTCTCCCAACTGCCTCCCTCCCATCCACCACAGAAGGTTCTTTGGGGACCGGTTAGCGGAGTGTGCTGGTAAATGTGGAGAGAGTTGGGGAATGGCCTGGGGCCGAGTCCCAGCAATCCATCAATCTTGTGCTCGTGAAGCCAAGGGACCAGCAAGACACTCCAGAGCTGTCACGCTCCCCCTAAATGTGTTTCTACTCTTGTCCTACGAAAGAGGATGGTGGCCTGGAAGAATCCAACGGTCTCTCCCTCGCAGAGTGGAGGAAAGTGGACTCCGGATGTTGCAGATGAGCCGGGCCCACCGTAGACCCCTGGATGGACGGCAGAGGAAGCAGGAACCCAGAATCCACAATGAAGATGTGCTGGACGGGCCTTGGGTGTGGGTGGTTCAAATTGGGTTAGGCTTTCCAGCCTCCCAGTCTTCGTGAGGTCTGGCCCCACTTGGCTTGAAAATGGGTGTCTGAAACTATCAATGGCCACAGCCTCTTGGGGGACTCTGCTTTCTGCTGGCTCCCACGTACATGTTGGCTCAGATTTGCCAAACTCTTTCAACTCCTTGGTAGACTGTTCGTAAGGCTGACAAGGCTAACGTTAAATTCCAGCCGGCCAGTGGAAATTCCATCCTCACCAAAGGGGTGCTGCTCGGACACCTTGGTCCCATGTCTCCAGCCTGGAAAGTTCCCTCGTACCCTCTACACCCTTCCTGTGATCGTCATTCAATACATCTCGAGTGCCTCTTCTATGCAAGCACTGGGCTAGGCCCTACGGTAGAGCAGTGAACAAGACCAGCCAGGAGTTGCTCTGTCAGAGACTTACCCATGCCAGGTCCCGGCTCAGGACAGCGCCAAACCAGTGAGGGAGGCAGGCTCGAAACCCAGGCTAGTGGCAGGCAGTGGCAAGTAGGATGGAAATGTAAGGAGGCAAAAGGAAAGAGACGGAAACTCTAGCAATGCACCCAGGGGGCTCCCTGGGGGAGCCAGAGAGCTCCAGGAAAGTCCCAGAGAAACACTTGTTCCTCTTGTCTTTGCAGTGAGGACACAGGCTCAAAATGTGCAGCCATTTACTGACAAGGCCCTCGTGGTTAGAACCCAGTGTCTCACTGTTTTACAGGAAGTAGGTGGCTTGGTGAAGACGGCTCCTCCTTCCTGTGTGGAATCCACACTTTGCTCTGGGGTCTCCTTCCTAATGGGCCCTTTCCAAGAACCAAGGAGGGGAAATCAGGTGCCATCTGACCGCACCCCCACCTCTAAGCCCACCCCCCCTCGAAAAAAAAGTCTTTTTGAAGCAATCAGTCAAGCTCTTTCCCCACCAGAGACATTTGCATTCCTCTCAATGGATGTTGGTGCCGATGGCATGTTGACTCTCGGAAATCGCCAGAATCTGTTTCCCACTGAGATAGTCCAAAAGCCGGGGAGACTCCGCTGGACTACCCACATGGCCTCCTGGAGGTGGCCTTCCTGGAAATCGCCCTGGACACAGGGCCGTAGCCTGAGAGACAGTGCTCACATCTGACTTCCTCCAGAGGAAGTGCGCTCTCCAGAACCCAACACTGCTGCCGTTTCCACCACAGGAGGAAGAAGCCCACCAACAGGAACGCCCCTTCCTGCCTGACACCAGGCTACACTCACAGAGTTCTGTGGGAGCCAGTGCTAGAGTTGGGACGGGGCTGTGTGGTGACTTCGCCATATTCATCATCCATCCTCCTCACCGCCCCACGGGTCCACAGCCTGCTGGAGGTCGCCTCTGGGGAGAGACTCTAGTGGGAGATGTTTGGGATGATGCGACGCCTCAAGCCTGCTCCTCAGATGTACCCGACTCTGAGGAGAACTCGGGTACGGTGGAGAAGGCTGTCCTCACGCTCCCTGGTCACTGAGCCATGTGGATTTGTGAGAACCCATCAGTTCTGGTCTCTTATTACCTCTAGTGTTTTCCACTGAGACCTCAGTGAACTAACTTGATGACTCGAAAAGGGAGAATCTGTGGGGTTTGGGGATGGCCTCTCCCTCCTTCCCCAACTCAACCTCCTCTGTGTACTTTCTGTCCTTGCGACATGAACTGCTGGTTAAAGTGCCGAGCTCCTGACTTTCAGAGGCTTGGCATGAGTCAGGACCCGCAGAGGCCAACGGTCACTCGCCGGCTCATTTCCCTGTCAGTGAGAAGAAAGGGCTCAGCGACTGAGCTCGGCCAGTGTTTCGGGGCCGCTTTCCCTGTGAGAACAGAGCTGAGTGGACACCACCACCCTCGCCCCTAAAGTATTTGATGGCGTGGAGTCCTCGGCCCCAGCCAGCGCTCAGAACTGGAATAAAGGCCGCCTCCGGCTTTCAGAGAACAGGTTGAAACCTGGCCAGTGCTCGCGGGGGGCCTGTGATCTGCCGAGCCCAGGGCCCCTGTAGCACTTCGGTTCTGAGCCACCAGCTTCATCTCATGACCCCAGGTCCCCCGTGACTGCGCTCAGTGGCTCCGTGTAGCCGACAGACCCGTCTGTCGTCACTGAGTGGAGCTCGGGGCCTCGCTTCCAGCCCTGCCCCCACCACACACCATCTCCACTGGGACCTCCTGGGGCAGAGAGTCTCACCCTGCCCGCCTGCCCCTCAGTCCAGCTTGTTTCCGGAAGGCTCTCCAGGTGATACCAGGGAAGGTGGGTGCCAATGACGACAGCTGTCCCTGACGTAGCTGCCTCACCCCGAGGAAACGTAGCTGTGACAGCTGTGACGTGGCTAGAACGAGACGTGGCTGCTGACCGGGGCCTGCCAGACCCCTCGGGAGTGGCCTCCTGACTCTCTCCCTCCCGTTTATCCCCTGCTTTCAGTCTCGGGGAAGGCGGGAAAGAAAGGTTAGTGGGCACCGAGGCTCGCGCGCTCCAATATATATTAGCATCTTAATGGAAAGGTGTGCATGTACTGTATACATTTACCACTCTCTGACAAGAGGGAATTAAATGTCAGAAGGATTTGTTGCATCTATAATTGAATTGGTGCTGAGAAAAGGCAAATCTTAAAGAAGAATAACATATTAGGATTAGCAAATAATGTGGCATTTTTGTCAGCGCATGCCATTCAGCTGGTTCTCCTCCAGTAATAAAGTTGTGCTTTTTAAGATGCACACTTATTTTGCTCGCCATGACAGGAAGTATAGTAGGTGAGGGCAACATGGCTTTTCTCAGCTGCTGCCGGGTCCTTGTGTCTTGTTTCGTCTTGGAGGTCAGATTGGGTTCTTGGTTTTTTTTTTTGTTTTTTGTTTTTTGTTTTTTTAACCTCCAATCTGGAAAAAAAAATCCATCGTCAAGCTTTCTCTCCCTAGCAAGAAGGAGCGAGTGACATCATCATCTTTAAGTTTCCTCGGAGAGAGACTAATTCTCGTGCCCAGGGAAGCTGGAGGGAGCCTTTCCATTAAAAACCTCGCTTCTGGGGCCGGAGCGATAGCACAGCGGGTAGGGCGTTTGCCTTGCATGCGGCCGATCTGGGTTCAATCCCTGGCATCCCATATGGTTCCGCAAGCACTGCCAGGAGTAATTCCTGAGTGCAGAGCCAGGAATAATCCCTGAGCATAGCTGGGTGTGACCCAAAAAGCAAAATAAATAAATAAATAAATAAATAAAAACCTCGCTTCGGAGGGTTTTTTTTTTCTTTTTTAAAAATTTGGCAAATCCAGCTCACTGCCCAGGAGAAAGACCAGAACTCAGCCAAGAGGAAAAACCGTGGCGGTCTTTTCTCTGGCCGTCCATAGGTGTGGAAATCGGGGGCGTCAGGAGTTTCCACAAAAGTGCAAAACCCATTAGAAGCTCCCTTGGGGTTTAGATGCAGACATGGGCAGTAATAGGGATTCCACCCGGGGCCTTCCACATATAGAGATTACCACTGAGCCACATCCGAGGCCCTTACCTACTTCCTTGTTTGGGGGCCACACCTGGTGGGGCTTGGAGGCTACTCCTGGCTCTGTGCTCAGGGATCACTCCTGACAGGGCTCGGGGGACCAAAGGTGGTGCAGAAATTGGGATTGGGGTTTGGCAAGCACCTGACCTCTGGCGTGCACATGCGCTCGCTCTCTCTCTCTCTCTCTCTCTCTCTCTCCTTTTAGGCATTATGGTTTGCAGTACAGGTACTGAGATGTCATCATGTTCGTTCCTCTACCTACTTTCAGCACACAGTTCTTATCCAGAGTGATCCATCATTGTCCTAGTGTACACCAGACTTATTGTGTATACGATAAGGAGGAGAGAGGGAGAGAGGAGGGAGGGAGAGAGAGAGAGGGTGGAGAGAGAGAGAACCTAGGCATGCTGCAGCCCTCCACGTAGAGAGAATAAGGACTGTGAGGCTTAGAATGCAGTGGACAGTCCTTCCCACCTAAGGACATGATGTGGTTTGGCGGCCACACAGGAAACAGAGGCGAGGAGTGAATGTAGCACCGAGGGTATCTTTCCCTTTCCATGTAACAGCCAAGAAACCACGTGGTGCATTTGGGGGATCATTTCTGAGTGGGACGGGAAAACATGTAATCGCCAAATAAATCATTTCAGTATGTCATGTTCATACCACAGTCAACTCAGCTATCCCAAAGCTCCATATCTGACTCTAACCTTGCAAAACCATTAAATTACAACAAAAGAAGCTCCATCTCTCTTCTCCTCTAAGTCTCACCGCTGTTTTCCACTGCAGCCATGGTCTAAAATTCTCTCCCTTGATGACGGTTTTTGGTCACTGACCAAGCTAAGTGCAGAAAGAGAAAATCATCCAATGATTGAGCAACTGCCCCACCATTTAAGCTCCTCTGTCAATAACACCTTTTCCTAAGTCACGAACTCCTCACATAACTCTCTGTAAAAGCTTGCTGGTGGGGGCCAGAGTGATGGGGAGGGCGTTTGCCTTGTATGCCGCCAGCCCTGATTTGATCCCTGGCTTCCCAGATGGTCCCTCGAGCACTGCTAGGAGTGAATCCTGAGTGCAGAGCCCGGAGTAAACCCTGAGCATAACTGGGCATGCACGCCTCCCCCTCAAAAAAAAAAGAGCCCAAAATAAATAAAATAATTAGATAAGAGCCTTTCTGTGTTGTGATGCACGAAAGCTCAGCTTGTGAGTTTTCATCTGGTGAAGTTTGAAAGCTATGAGGGATGGACAGAAATTTTTAACAATGGAAGTGTTCTTTTTCTCCTAACTTTTTAAAATATCATGGTTTATAAAGTTGTTCATCATATTGTTGTTTCAGGCATTCAATGTCCCAACATCAACTCCACCACCACCAGGGTGACCTTCTCTCTGCCCTTGCCCCATTTCCCACCCACTATCCAACCCTTCCCCCCTCGCAGGCACAAAATAATTTATTTTATGTTGCTTGTTACAAATGGCTAATGGAATTATAACAAAATAGTTCAGCAAAAAGAAATTGTGAAAATTGTTATAACTCACAGTGGAGTCATTAAAGTCAGTGAGGATTTGCTGAGTGTTTGCTGCTGGTTGGGCCTTCTGGGTTGTTTTCCCTTATTGAACTTAGTTGACTTCTATGCTTGGTTGACTCCCCCATCTACTTGGCTGAGCTCCTACTGCGCGGTCAGTATCGTGCAATCTGGAGGTGTCAAGCAGGCCATTTAGAATTTGGAGTTGTAGAACGGGGACAATTCTTGACCCACTCCCATCCCAAGGAGGGCTTCAAGTTTTTCAGCTCCAAGACCGGTGTCCCTTTGAGTTTCATCAGCTTGTCTTCTCTTCTCAGATCAGTTGTGAAGCTGTGAAGCTGGTTTGTTTATACGGAAGATGCTATGGGTATGGCTCCACAGCCAATATATTTTATCTCCCATGTGATGCCCAGTCCCTGTTTTTTTTTGGTTTTTTTTTTTTTTTGCTTTTTTTGCTTTTTGGATCACACCCAGCGATGCACAGGAGTTACTCCTGGTTCATGTACTCAGGAATTACTTCTGGCGGTGCTCTGGGGGACCATATGGGATGATGGGAATCGAACCTAGGTCGGCCACGTGCAAGGCAAACGCCCTACCCGCTGTGCTATTGCTCCAGCCCCCAGTCCCTGGTTCTCACCCCCTAAATGTGCCTAGATTATCACCCCCACCCCCACCACCACCACACACACACACACACACACACACACACACATACACACCCCTTATTTGTAATGACAGTTACAGTGTTGCACTTGTAAAGAGGTATCTAGAGGACCACTGACTTTATTAAACCCATTTGGTCTCCACCCTGTTCTCACTCCAAATCCAGCTGCTGCCATCTGGCTTTCATCCTTCCCATGTTTCTTCTCACGGCCAGTCAGTTGATCCTCTGCTCTCGATATCAGCTGCCTTCTTTTTTTTTTCTCTTTAATTTTTATTAGTGAAACACCATGAGGTATAGTCGTAGACTTACAAGTTTTTGTGCTTGGGTTTCAGTTATACAATGATTGAGTACCCATCCCTCCACCAGTGCCCATTCTCCACCACCAATGATCCCAGTAGCCCTCTTAACCCCCCCCGTCCCCCCCCACGCCCATCCCACCCTGCCTCTGTGGCAGGACATTCCCCTCTGTTCTCTCTCTCCTTTTGGGTGCTGTGGTTTGCAAAAAAGACATTGAGTGGTCATTATATTCAGTCTATAGTCCACTTTCAGCATGCATCTTCCATCCTGGGAGGATCCTCCCAACACCCTTTACTTGGTGCTCCCTTCTCTATCTGAGTTGCCTTTTCCCCTATCGGCTGCCTTCTTTCCCTTCCCTGCTCTTTTCTTCTCCTTTAGAGTGACCGAGAGGCATGTCCAATCTGATGGGACAGAGCCTGTCCTAGGGAAAGAACCCCTCGGCCTCTCCTGGGCCCAGTGGCTGACTGATCTTTGCCATCTTTGACTCCCAGTCTTAGACCAACCACACAGGATGCAGCCCAAGTGTCATCACTTGTTCTTAGAGTTTTAGATGCAAGGAGTGCACAGGTATGCCCTCGGAGAACCGGAATGGAGTCATGCTGAGAGGAGGAGGCCCCCCCCCCCCGACCACCCCAGCTCAACCCAGCCCCAGAGGGCTCAGATTCCTCTAATGGCTACTCAGCTGCTCAGATTGGACCTGGCCCTGCTCAGATCTGGCCTAAAAAGGGCTGGAATTCAGGGGCTGGGCCTGACCCAGCGCCCAGTGTCCACAAGTCTATTTCAGCATCTGGCTTGTCTCAGGAGATGAGGCAAGAAGCCAGGGCTGTGTGGAGAGGGGGAGGGGTGAGCGGGCCCTCTGGATTAGACACTGCAGCCGCCTGCTCAGGCTTCTGGGACAGAGTGCCCGATGGGTGACCTGGGGCCCAGCCCAGCCCAGAGACCCGTCCTCCTGGCCTCTGCTTCCCTATCTGTTTAGTGGGACCAATCCCTGTCCCCCTGTTTGCTTGCTTACCTCCCAGAGACACAGTAAGCGACCCAAAGAACCAGACTGGGGGCCGGCGTGATAGTATGGCGCAGGTAGGGCATTTGCCTTGCACACAGCCAACCCGAGTTTGATCCCGGCATCCCATATGGTCCCCTGAGCACTGCTCTTGAGTGCGGAGCCAGTCTTAACCCTGAGCATTGCCAGGTATGACCAAAAACAAACCCAAAAAAGGAACCAGATTGTTTAGGCCTCCTAGAACATCCCCAAAGGCCTTGGCCTTGTGACATGGGGGCCACCGGGGAGAGTTTGCTGGGGAGAGGAGCAATCTAATTTAGAGTGAGCCGGCGGCCACCCAGGTTGTGTGAGGGATGGATGGGTCGCCCTAGGGGGCGGGAGCTGAGAGGAGGCTTGACGGTCACTGCGAGCGGAGAAGCCGAGTCTGGGTAGGAGAGGGCGCTGGAGTGAGCGGCTCTGGTCTGAGATAGTGGCTGCAGGAGAAGAGCAGAGGTCAGCTCGGACAGCCGAGGGGCACCCAGAGTTGTTGTCACCCAGTAAAGACGCACTGTTTGCCCCAGCACAGCTCCTGCCTTCCACAGCCAGGGCCCCACTTTCCCACGGCAGCTCACCCAAAACTCAGTATCGCGTCTGCATCTGCTCCCTACCTTGGACTCTCTCGGGTTGCCTGTACGCATGCTCAGAGGACCCAGTGGCCACGCCCCGTCATTCTTCTTTTTTTTGGGCTTTTTTCTCATCACTCAAATGATGATGCTCAGGGGTTACTCCTGGCTTTGCACTCAGGAATCGCTCCTGGCGGTGCTCGGGGGACCATATGGGATGCTGGGAATCGAACCCGGGTTGGCTGCGTGCAAGGCAAACTCCCTACCTGCTGTGCTATTGCTCCAGCTCCTATTTGGGGGGGTGGATTGTGAGGGATACATCCAGAAGTGCTCCCGGCTCCTGGCTCTGTGCCCGGGTCACTCCTGCAGTGCTCAGGAAACCATATGTGGTGCCAGGGATAGAACTGAGGTCATTCATGGCTAGGCAAGCACACTGGCGCTATACTATCTCTCTGGCCCCTGAATATACACTTCTTTAGGGAGTTTATTTTGCTTGAATTGCTTGAAGCTCTTCCTCAGCACTAAACACCAAGGACTGGTGTGCATTTTCTTATTCCTCAAGGTGCTCTGTGGCGAACCCTATTATTACCACCCTTTCAGAGATGAGGAACGGACTGCATGCCGACTATAAATAACTGGCCTGAGATCACACAGCTGTTTGCAGTCACTAATTAACCTGCAGGCCACACAGCGAGCAGAGGGTGGGGCCAGCCTGCAAACCCAGAACAGTCTGTCACAGCAGCACCCAGCTGACCTCTAACTTTACTCTCAGGCAGAAACAGTTGAGGAGTCCACAGTTATTTCTTTGTAATAAGGAAGCAGGAGAAGTGGGATTGAGGGGGGAAGGCTGTTGACACACACACATGGTCAACTGCCCTCGTGAAGGCTTGCAACAATTCATATTGTCCCCAGAACTACATTCAAGCGCCAACTTTCCCACACCCTTGACCCTTAGCTGCTGGGACTTATCTTACTCAGAGAGGTTTTCCAGTCGGGAAAAAGGCATTGTGATTGTTATATTTTGTTCGGAGGCCACACCCAGCAGGACTCAAGTCTTGCTGTTTGCTTGAGGATCACTCCCCACAGAGTTCGGAGGACCCTCTGGGGTGCCTGAGATTGAACCCGGGTCAGCAGCATGCCAGATAAGTGTCCTGCCCCTCTCTGTACTATATCTCTCCAGTCCCCGTTGTGCCTGAGTGTCAGATCCCAAATTGCGGAGAGACCAAGTCCACAACGATAATGCAAAAGCAAAAGAACTTTATTACTAGCCTGAACCAGCAATAGCTCGAGTTAGGGTCCAAGTTTCATCCAACGCAGTACAGTCTTGACAAGGACCCCGACTCCAAATCACAAGCAGTTTATATAGGGTTCAGAGTTAAGAGCAGTCTACATACTGGGTTATTTTTAGCATTGGCCCTATTACAATGGTGGTCAGCAATTGCGCAATGGTTAGTAACAGTTTCTAAGGAGGGTACAGTGACTCTGATGACCAGCCAGACCCAACTGCCCAATTCCTTATCTTGACAAATTACTCAACTGGGAGTTTCAAGAAATTGCAAGTCCTTCTCCAGGGAAACAGAAACTGAGGCCTAGCTGAGACTTAATGTTGGCTGCAGCTTGTCATGGCATCAGGTTCGCCCTCATACCCTGGCATTGTGATTTTCTCATTTTGTATCCTGTGAGCATGCTAGCTCTCTGTTCTGATTGTTTACTGTGAGAAAGTAGACCATAAGCCTTAGAGAGCAGATTGCTGCTTATTTTGCTCACTGATGTATCTCTAAGACCATGCCACTGGACAGTCCCAGAGGCCTTACCTTGAGAGTCAGTTTTTAACTGTTCGAAAGTAGAAACTACGCATCTCCCTCAGATCTCCTCAAAGTCCTCTCAGGGAGACTTTTTTAAAAAATTTTAAATCATAGTACTTTTATTTTTTTTTTAAGTGAATCACCGTGGGATACAATTACAGACTTACCAACTTTCTTTATTACGTTTCAGTCATACAATGATTAAGTACCCATCCCTCCACCAGTGCCCATTCTCCACCACCAATGTTCCTGGTGTCCCTCCCACCACCTCCACTTCATCGCCTCCCCCTCCCTCACCCACCCATGCCTCTGTGGTAGGCACATTCCCTTTTACCCTCTCTCTCCTTTTGGCTGTTATGGTTTGCAATACAGGTACCATCATGCAATACAATACCATAATGCTTGGTCCATAATCAACTTTCAGCACGCATCTCCCATCCTGAGCGGGCCCTCCAAGCATCATTTACTTAGTGGTCCCTTCTCTATCCCAGCTGCTTTTCCCCCTGGCATGCGAGGCTGGTTTCAGGGAGACTTCTTGTCTAGTTCACAGGCCATATACATTTGGTTCAGGGCTTACTCCTAGCTTGGCACTCAGGGATCCCTCCTGGTGGTGCTCAGTGGACTTCATGTGGTGCCAGGGATAGAATCCAGGTCAGCTGCTTGTGTAGCAAGAACTCTGACTACTGTACTATCTCTTCGGCCCTATCACAAAATATATTTTAAGTCAGATTACTACAACTTTATCTCCACATTTGGTGGCAATATGCATTTCCATTTTCCATTTTCCCATAGAGTAGTGACAGAAGAAACTTAATTAGGAAATCGGGGGTGGGTATTCCACACCCAATGGTGCTTTGGGGGCTACTCTTGGTTCTGTGTTCAGGACTTACTCCAGATGGTACTCAGAGAACCATTTGGTGCCTTGGATTGTACCAGAGTTGACTGCATGAGAGCAAGTGCTCTAAACCCTGTAAGGTCTCTTTAGTCCAGAAGTTTACTTTTTAAAATAAGCCTCTAGGGTTTAAATTTCGTTTTTTCTTTTTTTCTTTTTTCCTTTTGCTGAAAAAAGTTTCATTTCTTAATTTAGCTTCCAGGTGCTCTGCTTATGCCTATAACACTTTAATTTCTGTTTCATTTTTAAAACTTAATTTTATGCATTCAAAGCTTTCATAATGATTTCTCCTCAACAAGATCAGCACCAGTACCACCATTCAGGTGTCACCAGAATCCCTACTATAGGTGCAGAAAGCCTTTCATTTACAGCATTGTGGAGTTGGAGTGGCCAGTGTCCTCCTCCTTCTCCCCCTTTTCTTTCTTCTCCTTCCCCTTCTTCTCTTTCTCCATCTCTTTCTCCTCATCTTCCTTCTCCTCCTGCTACTTCTCCTCCTGCTCCTTCTCCCTTCTTGTTCTCCTCCTCTTCCTTCTCCTCCTCTTCCTTCTCCTTCTTCACTTCCTCCTCCTTCTCCTTCTCTTTTTCTTTCTCCTCCTCATATTCCTCCGGCTCCTCCTCCTCCTTTCCTCCCTCTCCTTTTGGTTTTTGGGGCCATACTCAGCAGCACTCAGAGTTTACTCCTGGCACTGTGCTTCAGGAATCACTCCTGGCAGGGCTCAGGGGACCATATGCAGTGCCAGAGACCAAACCCAGTTCAGCTATGAGCAAGGCAATGTTTTAACTCTTCTACTGTCCACTGTCTCTCAGGCTCTCCCCATGTATTTGTTTAGAACACAAATTTTTGAATTTTAAACTTTGCGTCTCTCTCTCTCTCTCTCTCTCTCTCTCTCTCTCTCTCTCTCTCTCTCTCTCTCGAAAATCCCACATTCTCCTTAGGATTAGTATCCTTAAGGATCTTGGGTGCTTAACTGGGGACAGTAAGACTGTAACTGTGACAACTGAAGTTTTTCAAAAGGTGAATTCACTAAAAAAAAAAATAGTCAAGCTGATTATGTGATGGACCACCAACAACCATGAAAACACATTAGGTCTAGTGAAATGCTTCTTGGTTGTAGACAACCTCATGGTTGAAACCCAAGGACCAAAAAGATGGTACAGCAGGTAAGGTGTTTGGCTTGCATGAGGCTGAACCTAGGTTCAATTCTGGACATGCCACACAGTTGTCCAAGCACTACCAGGAGTGACTCCTGAGTGCAGAGTCAGGAGTAACCCCTGGGCATTGCTGAATGTGAACCCAAAACCAGCCCTCTCAGCCCCCAAATAAAGAACTTGAAGCCTCACAATATGACCAGTGCTCATTCTGCACATGGATTTGGGTCCTGGTCCTGCCCCCCTTTTCCCAAAATCCAGGTGAACCATCTCCTCAAAGACTCAGGACATTCTTTGTTAGAGACTATGTTGTATGGTAAACACCAGACTAAACTAAATGTCTTGAGACATTCTCCCCAGAAAAAGAAACAAAGATTTTTCTAGAGAGATGTTAAAAGAACTCTGTATTGTCTTTTAAAAAAATAACTAACCCCAATCCTTTGTCAATATTTTCTAAATACTGTCTATTGTTTTTATTTGCCTTTTAGTTTTTTGGTGGTTTTTTTTTTTTTTGCTTTTTTATTTTGGTCACACCCATGCTGGGTGTGATGGGACCATATGAGATGCTGTGAATTGAACCCAGGTTGGCTGCATGCAAGGCAATACCTGCTCTGCTATTGCTCCAGCCCCTGTCTTTTAGTTTTTTTTCTTAGAAGTTTAAAGAACACATTTGAAATTTTTAATCACATTTTTATTTCTGATGATGGTCATGGGATTTTCAAGCAAATATCTTATTTGGTGGAGGTAGGTTAACTGAGAGTGGTAATTAAGATCCAGGAATGTGAATTGACATTTTCAAAATGTTTAAAACATTTATTCTAATGTAATACGTGTTATGCAGAGTAAGAAAATACAAATTCTGTGTTTCTTCCAATAACTTCTTTGAAAAAATGAAATTTTCCCCAAGTATCTGACAGTTAGCC
>JAOXYA010000041.1:8121128-8135017 GCA_028565675.1 Sorex palustris
CGGGGAGCTTGCCAGGCTCTGCCGTGCGGGCGAGATACTCTCAGTAGCTTGCTGGGCTCTCCGAGAGGGGCGGAGAAATCGAACTCAGGTCGGCCATGTTGGCCGCTTATAAGCAAATGCCCTACCTGCTGTGCTATCACTCCAGCCCGTTGGGGGGGGGGGGACACTCTAGAAAATGATCTTCTACCCCCCTGGGCATTTTCTGGGCTTGAGAATATCTTTTAGGGTCCCAACCAGTGGTGTTCAGGACTTAATCCTGGCTACGAGTGCACTACGGGTCACTCATGACAGTGTGTGGGACCCAACCAGGGTCAGCTCCGTGCAAGGCCCCTATCTCTCCAGCCCAGAAGAGCAGTTTTTGAAAAGAACAGTAAAAGAAAAGGTGAAGGTACTCTTTAATGGGGTTCCAGGGGTGCACTGTGCTTATCTTGAACCCCTTCTTTCCCTAACCCCGACCATTGCCTCTTGCATCAAGTTCGAGCTCATCGTTTGTTGTCAAGGCCTCGGGATGGCACCCTGCCTTTGACTGCTTCACCCACGCTGCCCTTCTGTCCCACTGGGCCCTGCAGCCTGGCCTGGCTCCTCTCGGCCTCTTCCTGCTCTTCAGAGTCAAGGGCTGATGTGTTTGTGTTCGAACCCCTGGTCGTTAGGGAGTTCTGCAGACATTGTAAGTGCTCAATAAACCTTCCAGGCCAGGAGAATGGTCGAGCGAACAATGGATAACCAGAGCTGCTGACTCTGGTGACCCCAAGCAGCGTCTTCTCCAAGGGGGCTGAGGAGCTCATACGGGGAGTCAGGGATGGAACCTGGGCACACTGTACTATCTTTCTGGCCTGAAAAACATCTTTCTGTGTTCAGTGGAGTTCGATTGGTGGCTGGGAGTCCTTCGGGACTCTGGGATGGGGCCAAGGCATGAGGGAGGGATGGAACCTCTCATCTTGTCATCCACCTCTGCGGAGAGAAAAGCATTGGAGGCGCAGTTAATTGACAGCTCTGAGTGAGGAAGCCTCCATAGGACATTGAGTACTTATAGGCTGGTGATCCCCGACACTTGCTGGCTTAGGCTGCTTCGGTTTGGTTTCTTCTGTCCAAGAACCCCCTTCCCTCCGTTCCCTCCAGGAAAATTCCAACTCACATCCTTTTATTTATTTTTAATATTTATTTGGGTGGGGAGGGGACACCTGGGCACCTCTCCTGGTAAGTCCTGGCCGAGCTTTGGAGCTCAGGGGGCCCTAGTGGGTCTGAAGACAGGGATGGGGGTGGCTGCCTACATGAGATGTGTTTTAATCCCTGCTTTATCTCTTGGGATGCCCTCCCCCCAACTCTGTGTTCTTTCGAGACCTTCTGTCCTGTGTGGCTTCCTTTGTGGCCATCTGTTCAAGACGGAGTAAGATAGGACTTCTGGCTGGGCACCCCCCAGGCCGGCTTAGCTAATTGGCTCCTGTGTGCACCTTGCCCTCAACTGGCCACAGCCCTGTTCTTCGTATCCGTTGTCTCCCCTTCCTCTTGGGCGTACCCCCCCCCACCCCCACATCTCAGTCATTTTCTTCCCTCTCAGCTCGAAATCCTGGCCTTTCCCTACGGAGATGGAGGGGAGCCCCATCTGTCCCTGCAAACTGAGCAGAGCTGAGTCGTGGAGGGGTCAGAGCCCCACAGCCTGGTGGCCCTGTCCGGAGCCTGGGCTGTCCCAAGCCTGGGCTGAAGCCTGTGAGTCACTGCCAACCCCACCTGCTGCTGTTTGTGGTACTGACGGGCTGGGGACAAGCGCCCTACAAATGAGCTGACCAGGACATGCATGAAGGAGCTCCCACTGCGGCCACCCGGGAACCCGAGGTGCCCACGCGGGGTGTGTGTGTGTGGGGGGGGGGTGACAGCCCGCCCGTGCACACAGAGAACTGCGTGCTGTCTGTGTGTCTCCCAGCCACGCCCAGAGGTGCTCAGGGGGCACTCCTGCTGCTGCTCAGGGGACCAGATGCAGTGCCAGGAACCAGACTGGGGTCAGTTGCATGTAGGGCAAGAGCGTTATTCCCTGTGCTGTCCGTCCGTCCGATCGGTGGGTGGAGTGTTTTCCTCAAAGGACGATTTTCTTTAAACTGCACAAAAGACTTCTGAGAAGAAAGGGGAACTGGCTGTAAGGGCTTGGCCGAGGTATAACAAGGCAGCCTATCAATACGTATTAATTTATTTTTTTAAATTTGAAATAGGGGAAAGGGTCCAAGAAGAGAGGATGTGAACCATCACGGCTCCTGCTGAAAATGCCTGCAGGGCTGAACAAAGATTTCTGGTCCATATTCCCGTTCTGGGATCTGGGTGTCCACTTGGCACCTGATGGCAAGGACTTTGAGTCTGGCTAAGGTCCAGGGAGCGTGTGCGCCTGCATATGCATGCATGTGCATAAATATGTGTGAGTGTGTACACGTGTGTGTGCTTATGTATATGTGTGTGCGTGTGTGTGCGTGCTTGTGCGTGCGTGTGTGTGTGTGTGTGTGTGAGCGCACACACATACTTGAGCTGTGGGGGTGCGAGGGGCCCTGGGGAGGGGAGGGAAGGGTCTGCACGCCCACCCCCTGCACTCACTGTGCTAATGAATGAGGCCCCATCCTGCCGCTCCCCGGAGCCCCTGCCCCATCACGCCTCCATTAATACGCTCCTGGAGTTCATTGTGATTGGCATCGCTACAATAAACAGTAAATGAGTGAATAATAATTGGCCATCTATTTGAAAGTGTTACTGAGGTTGCCATGGCAATCACACCTTTTATTAAGCATTATTAAACTGCAGCAGTGGGGAGTGTGGCGGGGGGAGCCCCCCCTCGCTGGGTCCCCCACAGAGGGCCTGACCGACTCCGTGACCTTTCCCAGGAGCTCCCTTTCCCAGGAGCTCCCTGAGGTGCGGGCCTCTGCCTGATGATTCTATTTTAACCCTTTACCTTCTTAAGGGCATTTGGGACTTGTTGTTTTTTAACCCCGACTAGACATGAAGACGTTTCCCTCAGGTGTTTTCCCCTTTCTTCAGTACTTGGGGATGGGGGGCATGCACACGTGTGTGTGCCTGCGTGTGCATGAATGTGTGCATGTGCGTGTGTGCACATTTGTGTGTATGCATGCATGTATGCATGCGTGTGCATGTGCATGTGTGTGTATGCATGTGTGTGTGTGTGTGTGTGTGTTTTATCTTGGCCTTAGTTTTATTTTGGCCTGACCACTTTCCCCTCCTCTAAACACTGATAAAAGTTAGAGAAATGCTGGAGAATAACATTTGCTTCAGGGGCGAAGAAATCATATTCCTTTTATTTTAGGAGGATGACTAACATCTCTCCGATAAGATGCTATTATCCTGTCTTCATTGTCTTTCTCCCTCTCTCCCTCCCCAATAAAGTCTAAATCCCTCTGTGCAAGGAAAGATTTGGATGTGAAACCAGCTCACCTAGATCATTGTAATTCGTGCCCACCAGAATAGGGAGCACCGAGAGAGCTTCTCACAGGCACGTGGGATCTGTTTCTGCATCTGGGGTCAGCAGTGCTGGTTCAGCCACACACACACACACACACACACACACACACACACACACATGCATATGCACAGGCACACACAGGAAAGGAAAGGATCACATCAGGAACTCCTCTGCTTGTGGCCTGCTCTTTCTAATGCTGGTTCAGAAACACATGCATGCACACATGCACAAACACACACACACAGAGGAAGTTTTCTGCTTATGGCCTGCTCTTTCTTTCTTTCTTGCTTGCTTGCTTGCTTGCTTGATTTTTGGGTCACACCCGGCGATGCACAGGGGTTGCTCCTGGCTCTGCACTCAGAAATTACCCCTGGCGGTGCTTGGGGGACCATGTGGGATGCTGGGACTCGAACCCAGGTCAGCCGCATGCAAGGCAAACGCCCTTCCCATGGTGCTATTGCTCCAGCCCCAGCCTGTTCTTTTTAATGCTGGTTCAGACACACATACATGCACACACACACACACACACACACACACACACACACAGAGGAAGTTCTCTGCTTGTGGCCTGCTCTTTTTAAATTCTGATCCTGGCCTCAGTGGGTCATTCCAAGGCACAGAAGGCTTGAAAGGGAAGGACTGCTCAGTGTGCCAGGAACCTTCTCTCCCAGGAAGGATTTTATTTTTTTGTTTTTTTTTTCTGGGCCACACCCAGCAACACTCAGGAATTACTCCCGACTTGGCATCTAGGAATCATGCCTGGTAGTGCCCAGGGACCATACAGGATGCCAGGGAATGAACCCAGGTCAGCTGCGTGCAAGGCAAATGCCCTACCCCACTGTGCTATCTCTCTGGCCCCATTCAGGGGGATTTTTAGTGAAACCCTGCTCGAAAGTTCAGCCCCCGCCACTGCAGAGGAGCTGGTTTGGAAAAGCTCATCGTCAAGGTAGACATGGCAACCTAAAACGATTTTCTGCCTCTTCTATAAAAAGTGTATGTTCTCTACAGTATAGTTTATTTCAGAATATCTCGGTACAGTACAGAGTGTGAGTAGAATTATCAAATGTAGCAAATAAAAATCAAGAACTCAGGGACCAGGGAACACATCACAATTGAGTTTCCTTTATTCATCCAGGTGCTGCATGCCCGCCCCTCCCCACCCCCACTGAGTGCCTTCCCACGTGAGCCTGACCTGATAGCCCTCCACCCCCAACCCTAAAGGAAGAAACTGCTGGAAGATACAGAACCCAGAGCCGAGCTGCATGTGAATTTCAAATAAATGCCAAATCGTTTTTGAGTATATGAATGTCTGTGACTGTAGGGATGGCTCAAAGGGCTGGAGCACATACTATATTTAAAAAAAATTTTTTAAGTATTTTTATTGAATCACCCTGAGATATCCAGTTGTTCATGATTGGGTTTTAGTCATACAATGTTCCAACATCCATCCCTGCCCCAGTGTATCTTTCCTGCCACCAATGTCCTCCTTTCCATCATGGCCCTCTCTTTCTCTCTCTCTCTCCTCCCTTTCTCTTTTTCTCCCTCCCTCCCTTTAGGGACGTGGTTTGCAATCCTGTTATTGAAGTGTATCATGCATATCACTTTAGCTTCTTTTTGCACCCTGTTCTTGTCTAGAGTGATTATTTCCACAAGTGATTTTTTCCGTGATTATTTTTGTTGTCATACTGGTCCCTTTGCTGTCCTAACTGCACTCTCTCTCCTGACCACGGGCCGATCCTCCTGGCCCTTGTTTCCCATTGACTTTGGATATTAGTCTCAGATGATGGAGAACAAGCTGTGGGTGCGGGGGCTCCCAGTTTGATCCCTGGTCCCCTGAGTACTCCATTTAGAAGTAAGCCCTGTTGGCCTTAAAAAAAGAGAAAGAAAGAAAGAAAGATGAAAGAAAGAAAGAAAGAAAGAAAGAAAGAAAGAAAGAAAGAGAGGAAGGATGTCTGTATGTATTTCTCTTCGGCAGTAGCAGGGGAATCCAACCCATCTTGCCTAGACCAATCATGTGCTCATCCTGGCCTTGTATATGTTTTATTTGGTACCCCTGGTGGTGAGAGAGACTTCTCTAGATTCTAGAGGATGGTCAGTTCACACGAGAGCATCACTAACCAGAAATGCCTATTCAGGTGTGTAGTTAACATCGGGGAGCCCAGCATCCCTGTCTTCAGGCAGCTCCTATAAGACTTTCAGCCACTCCTAATCGCTGGTACACACCAGGAGGCTTTGTGTTGATTAGCCTAAGAGATGCGGGATTTGGTTTCCTTTGGCAGAACCAGGTAAAGGAGTGTGTGTGTGTGTGTGTGTGTGTGTGTGTGTGTGTGTGTTGGTCGATTGTGCTGGATCCTGCTTGGGTGTGCATGGGGAATGGGGTGGGATGTTTGCTGAGTCTAGGGGAAGCAGACATGGTCTTGTGAGGGTGACTTAAGATCTGAAACCAAGGTATCCTGATTTTACTGCACGAATCTGACTTCCGGGCTCCCCCAGTCACCCCTCTCTGAGTGTCTCCTCTGTAAACTGTCTGTCACCTGGTCCCCCAAACCCAGGGCGGGTGCAGGATCTTCCTGAGTTTATGGGAGGAACTAGGGGAGGTTGCGAATCAATACTTTAAAAAAACAAAACCATAAAAAATACCGATCAAGACCGGAGAGATAGATGGGCTTAGGGAGTATGTGATTGATACACTGATCACAAACAGAATAATTCCATCATTTGAAATGTTTTGTAGGTTTATTTTGTCTCCTGCTTTGTGCTCTATTTATTTGGGGGTAGGGATGGGGGAGGGCGGTGGCAAGCCTAGCAGTGCTCAGGGTTTACTCAGGCTCTATGCTCAGGGATCACTCCTGGCAGTGCTTGGGGGCCATGTGGGGAACCAGGGAACGAGCTCAGGTAGACGTTTGGAAGGAAAACACCTGAACCCCTCTAGTCTCTCTGGCCCAATATTTTGCTGATTCAACCCTTGCCACCCCACTCTTCTACCCCCACTTGTTTGGGGGTGGGGGTCATACCAGACTCTGCTCAGGGCTTACTCCTGGCAGGGCTTACTCCTGGCAGGCTCAGGGGACCATACGGGGTGCTGGAGACCAAACTCAGTCTGCGGCATGCAAGGCAAGTGCGTCCTTGTTGTTCTAGCTCTCCAGTCCTCACCCCCTTGCTTTTTTTTTTTCTTTTTGGGACACATTCAGCGATGCACACGGGTTACTCCTGGCTCATGCACTCAGGAGTTACTCCTAGTGGTGCTTGGGGGACCATATGGGATGCTGGGAATCAAACCCGGGTCAGCTGCGTGCAAGGCAAACACCCTACCCACTGTGCTATCGCTCCAGTACCCGTCGCCTTGCTATTTTTTGAGGGAAACTAGGCCAGTGGAGAGGAAGGCGCTCGTGGGGGTGAGCCCAAGTGCAAAGATGGCACAAGAGGACATTGGCAAAGAAGCTGCCCCTCTGACCAAGCCTGCAGAACACCCTCGAGCCTGCCCACTTCCAGGTCTGTTCAGATGCTGACGAGGATTCTGGAAATGCTTGCTCCTGGGAGCCCAGGGCTAGGCGGGGGTTCCCCCGGGGCTGTAGGCTGCAGGGCCGAGGCCCAGGCGCTGGGCACATGCCTTAGACTGACTCTAGTTTGATCCTCAGCACCACATGGTCCTTTGGCACTACCCAGAGTGGTCCCTGAGCACTGCCTGGTGACCTAACCTTCTCCCCCGCAAACTCTCCAGTAACCTCCCCTGGGTGGGCGCCTGTGGGAGCAGTCTGGGCATGAGGGTGGGTTTGTAGGACTCTGGCAGAGGCCAGGCCAGGCTGCTGGCCCTTCTAGGCAGTAGAGTGAGAAGGTGTGAAGGGTTCCCAAGAAGCTGAAAATGCTCAATGGGGTCATTTGAGCCAATAGAGTGAATTTCTTCGTTTTGGGAGTGGGGAGTCATATGCCGCAATGCTCAGGATCAGAGTCAGATGACTCCTGACTGCATTTAGGGGTCACTCCCAAGCCGGGCTGGGGGGACCATATGTGGTGCTGGGGATCGAACCACAGTTGGGCGCATGCAAGGCAAATACCTTACCTGCTGTCTTATCACTCTAGCCCCACGAATGCACCCTTGAGGGCCTCACGTCGTTGGAATCTAATAGTTTATCATCTCTGTCTGCCTTGTGTGTCTCCCTGTTTTCTAGACTCGTGTATGAGACACAATGCATTTGAACCCAGAGCCCCCTTCTGGGTTGAATGATGCTCTGTGGGATGTCCACCCCACATCCGGTCAGCCCCGGGCATGGGGGCAGCACTCAGGAAACATCAACTCAGCCTCTCCACCTCTCTGGCATTCACACTTGCCTTTTCCACTTCCATGGCAAAACATCAAGTAAGACAATGTGCGTGGGGTCACCTTGTCAAGCAAAGGGACATGTTGGGAGTTGTTTGGCCTTCCGGGCACGAGAAGACACCAGACAACAACCTTCTCCTCTGTTACTTAATTGCCGGCGCTTGCTTCTGTTCTCGGGTTTTTGTCTTGCTTCTCAAACACCGTTGCGTGTCACCAGCCCCGGGCTTAGTATCTTGTAGCTCACTTTATTACAAAAACTCGGAAGTGTTTAAAGGCAAATTCAAAACTTCAATTAGTAAAAAGTGTAATTAGTGTCGGAATAAGCGATAGTTTAAATGCTAACGTGCCGGGAGAGCTCGGTTTTGTGAGTGGAACCGGCTCCGTGATCCCTATCGTTAATGCTTGTGAACTAAGTAACCCATGATCTGTGTGTGACGTTAAGCCACGGACCCCGCTCCTGGCCACATCCTGGCCCACGTCAGCACAAACAGAACGATTCCACCATTTGGGATGTTTTGTAGGTTTGTTTTGTCTCTTGCTTTGCACTCTATTTATTTGGGGGCTGGGGGTGGAAAACCTAGCCGTGCTCAGGGTTTGCTCTAGGCTCTGTGCTCAGGGATCACTCCTGGCAGTGCTCGGGGGCTGTATGGGGCACCAGGGAATGAGCTCGGATTGACATTTGAAAGGCAAACACCTGAACCCCTCTAGTCTCTCTGGCCCAATATTTTGCTGATTCAATCCTTGCCACCCCACTCTCCCACCCCCCACCCGTTTGGGGGTTGGGGATCACACCAGACTCTGCTCAGGGCTTACTCCTGGCTCTGCACTCAGGGATGACTCCCTCCTGGCAGGGTCAGGGGACCATACGGGGTGCTGGAGACCAAACTCAGTCTGCGGCATGCAAGGCAAGTGCGTCCTTGTTGTTCTAGCTCTCCAGTCCTCACCCCCTTGCTTTTTTTTTTTCTTTTTGGGACACATTCAGCGATGCACACGGGTTACTCCTGGCTCATGCACTCAGGAGTTACTCCTAGTGGTGCTTGGGGGACCATATGGGATGCTGGGAATCAAACCCGGGTCAGCTGCGTGCAAGGCAAACACCCTACCCACTGTGCTATCGCTCCAGTACCCGTCGCCTTGCTATTTTTTGAGGGAAACTAGGCCAGTGGAGAGGAAGGCGCTCGTGGGGGTGAGCCCAAGTGCAAAGATGGCACAAGAGGACATTGGCAAAGAAGCTGCCCCTCTGACCAAGCCTGCAGAACACCCTCGAGTCTGCCCACTTCCAGGTCTGTTCAGATGCTGATGAGGATTCTGGAAACGTTTGCTCCTGGGAGCCCAGCACTGGGTGCAGAGTCCCACGGTCCCGCGTAGGCTGCAGAGCCAAGGCCCAGGTCCCAGGCGCGTGCCTTGAAGCTGAGCCAGAGAAGAGGGGCAGGAGTGTGGAGTGAACAGCTGCGGTGAGCTCCCCGCGGCCTCCGCCCGGGCCCGCGGTGCCGGCTTGTCAGCTGGGCTTCCAGCTCCCGGCCACGTGAGGGCTGGAGTTGGCCAAGTTCTCTCACCCGCGGTTTCCAGATACTTGGAGGGCCGGTAATTACCCAGTAATTACCCTGTTTATTGCCTCATTACGGGTGACCACCTTTTGGCAGGCGTTTCTCTGGGAAGGGCCCTTCCTGGCCCAGGTTTCTCCTGCTGGGAAGGAAACAGGCCGGCAGCTGACTCGCTGGTTCGAAGGCTGCAGGACACAGAGGGGATCCCCATGCGCCCCCCCTTCACACCCCAACCTCTGCTTGCTCACTCTGGGCTCCCTCCACCCGCCCCACTCTAGCTCACTCCTCTCCTGCAAAGGCCAAGGGCCCCCCATCCCCAGGACCTCCCGAGTCTGTCCTCCCTCCTCCCCCACCTTCCCTGCACCCCCAGCTCTCTCCAGTAGGTGCACGGACCCTGCAGGGCTTCGGGGGGGGGTGCGGTCTAGGCACCCCAACCCTCCACTTCTACCAGCCCTCTGGTCTTGCACTGAGCCCGGGCAAGCAGCCTTACACCCACTTCCTGTCCGGGGCTGCTTGCAGGTGGAGGAGCCTGAGTGTAGATGGGGGGACACTAAGAAAGCGACATTCTGGGAACTTCCCAGAGGCTGGACCTGGTGAGCCCAGACTGGAGATGGACAGGAACTTGGGCATCTTTCTCTCATTCTTAAGTGAGCAAATTCTCTTTTAACTTTGATGAGGGCCACTCCCGCCAGGGCCAGGAGCCCTTGGACATGCGCAGCAGAGTTTAGCCCCGTTTAGCTCACCCCGCCTGAGCGCACTGGGCTCCCTTGCAGGGCCGTGGCGAACCTCGAGCTCCCGCACATCCTGGGCATGTGCTCAGCCACTTGGACAAGGCCCTAGAGAAAACCCTCTGTAGGGGAATCGGCATGGATTTGTGACCGGTGGCTCTGGAGGGAGGGGAGCTGGGGGGACTTGGCACCGTCCAGTCCATCTCCTCATTGGCAGAGAAAGACTGAGGCGCAGAGACAGTGGGGCAGAGTCATCGCAGGAGTCTGGGCCCCTCCCACCCTTGCCTCGGGCTGTGTGCTGCGTACAGGTGGGTCTGTACTTCCTAGGGGCCTGGTGTGCTTGTTACTCCCATCCCGGCCCCCAGGGTCCCCCTCTGTTTAGCTGTGGCTTGTGAGGGGTCCTGGAGCTCCATCTGGACACCTGAGATTGGACTCTTTATTTTAGGCTTTTTGGGTCACACCCAATGATGCTCAGGAGTTACTCCTGGCTCTACACTCAGGAATTGCTCCTGGAAGTGCTCGGGGGACACTATGGAATGCCCGGGAATCAAACCCGGATCGGCCATGTGCAAGGCACACGCCCTACCCACTGTACTATCGCTCTGGTCCCCGAAATCGTACTCTTTGGAATGATCTCTATGACTCCCACTTTCAGACTCTCCCCACCCTCGGGCCTCAGCGCACAAACTCATTCTACAGTGACCCTGGTTGGGGTGGGGGGCCCCCCAAGGAGCCTCCTTCTCTGTTTCCTCCCTAGCAGGGGGTCTACACCACAGAGAGGCCCGTTTGCCCACTGCTGTGGTTCCTTAGACCCCCGCTCACTTGTGTGCGGGTCAAGTCTGTGCCCTACGGCAGTTCTGGGGGGACAGCCCAGCCCTGCAGCGGGGCAGGCTCCGGTCTGCGCACGAGAGTCTGCTCCGCCACATGCAGGGAGGGACCAACCCCCTCCTGCTGTCTGCAGCTTCGTTGCTATAGAAGCCTGGTTGCTAAGTTACCGGGCCCCTTCCACAGTCATTAGCGCTGAAGAAGGGAGAGGCACAGATGGCAGCAGGTCCTGGGCAAGCAGATTCAAGGGCCAGCTTCAAGATTCAAGGACTTCTGTCTGGCCGCAGCCTTTGTTTAAAAGGAGAAGCGCTCATCCTCTGCCCACCTGCCCCTCCCTCCCTCCCTTCCACCCTGCCCTCCTTCCCTGCCTCCCTCCACCCACCCTTCCCGGCCCTTCTCCTCCTTCCCTCCCTTCCACCCTGCCCTCCACTCCCTCCCTCCCATCACTCTTTCCCTCCCTCCTTCCCTCTCTCCCTCTGCTCTTCTCTCCCATCCACCCTTCCCTTCCTCCCACGCATTCTCCCCCCTTCCCTGCCTCCCTCCTTCCTTTCCATCCCGATATCCCTCCCTCCCTCTTGCCCACCCTTCCCTCCCTTCCATCCATCCATTCATCCATCCAGCATATTTATTAAACAGTTCCTGCATGCCAGACTCCATGCCAGGCCGGTGGGCTCAATCCTGCCCGCCCAGGCCCCTCTGACAGCCCACTTCATTCTCCCTTAGTCTCGGGCTCCAGCTCCCTGAGATAAACAAGAGCCAGTGCCCCTGAACACTGCTCGGGCACCTTGGCCAGCCGCCACCACCCTGCGCCTTCACCCTGGGGGACGGGGAATGGGCCCCCTGGAATGGCCAGTGAGGGAGGGCCTTTGTGCTGGCCCCTGGGTCACACACACGTTGGGTTGTGGTGCTTGGGGAGATTGCTCACTTTGGAGAGGGAACCTCCACATGGCATTTACCGTCCATGGGGTGGCTTTCAGCAACCATCCACTCCATGCTGTGGTCCAGCCCAGCTGCGTTGGGATTTCCCTGGTGGTGCTGTGGGGATGAGGACATGCAGTAACCAGGATTGGACCCGGGCCTTTGTCCATGCCAGGTCCATGCTCCGGTGCTTTGGGCCATCTCCTGGCCATTGGCATAGCTCTTTTTCCTTGTGGGGGGACGGGGCTTAGGGTTTGACCACACTCAGCTCTGTTCGGCGCTTACTTGAGGCTCTGTATTCAGGGATCATCTGTGGTGCCCGGGATGGAACCAGGGCCAGCAGGGCACATGCCAGGCAGATGGCCTAACCCCTGGTTTCTGGGCCCCACAGCAGCCCTCAGGAACTCAGCTCAGCCCTCAGTGTAAGACTCATTAAGGCAGCCACCAGGAAAAGAAAATGGGGTTTGGGCCAACAGATTCCAACCCACCTGCTGATGGGATGGAGGTGGATATGTGGCCATTGCATGTCCAGCCATGTCCAGCCTTCCTGCTCTCTGGCCAGGCCATCCTTCTGGGGAGATACACCCCCAGTTCATCTTATTGATGCCATCAGATATTCGACTTAGGCACCCTGGGATTTCATTCCTTAGGTCAGGTCTCGAGGGCCGGGCTCGGGAACTGCTCTTTCCACGGAGTGAGGGCCAAATTGTGTGTGCACTGAATCTCTGTCTTCTGACAATAGAGTTCTCAGCCAAAGAGTAAGGGACTGGGTGGGGCAAGGTGACATTCATAGCACAGGGGACAGGGCTTCCTTGTGCCATGGCCCAGGATGGACTCTTCAGTGCCTGTGGGCATAGTCCCAGAGGCCTCCAGTCTCACCAGGATGGCCCTGATGGGCCCAACACTGCGCCTTAACTATCGGCCTGTTGGGCTGAGTATCGGGACTGAGTATTGCTGGGAGTGACCCCTGACCTGCCTTAGCAACGCTTGCCCCCCCCTCCAACAACCAACTGGCATTTTGAGTCTATATGTGCTGCCTTTTAGTAGGGTTTCAGACTCTCCCTGGGGAGCTGAGGACATTTGTCACCCCAAATGACACTTCCTGCTATTTTCCTGCACCCCCAACCCCCACAACAAAGCTCGGTGGGGTGGGGGTGGGGGTATCAGAGAGATCTGCAGCCTGGTGAGGGCAGTGAGTAAACTCTGGAACTCTGTGGCTGTCTGGGCTGCAGGTTACGGGGTGTGGCTGAGCAGAGACATCCCAGGGCCCTGGGGACAGTCGGGAGACACCAGCATCTCATTCCTGAGAATTAAGCCTCACCACCGCATCACGGGGAGAATCGATGGTTTTCTCTCAAGGGTCCCTGGATTTCAGCAAGCAGCCCACGTCTCCGAGAGAAGCCAGGCCCCCTTTCCTGACCTCAGATTATGACTCATGATAAGACCTGGACGGCCAGGTCCAGCAGTGGGGGGGGGGGCGGGCACTGGCCCCCTGCAGCTGGGGATGTACCTCATCCCAGAGGATTGTTCATAGCAGGTGTATTTTTAGCAGGTAAAGATTTAAAACCTCTAGCAACTCAGTAGAACTTGGTTGCTGAAGGCAAGAGCTTCCTGGAGGAGGAGGGTGACAATTCTGTCCAGCACAGAAAGAGGTGGTCCTCTTGGAGAGTCACCGCGGGTCTTGGTCCCAGCACATCAGCTGCTAGGAACCCCTGAGAGATGAGGACTGTTCTGTTCCTATCTCCCAACCACTGCATCGGCCTTCTTTTTAGATCTAATCAATACTCTATATTCTGCACAAACAGATCACTTGCATACGGACATGGCTCTGTGATTTCCTTGGTAAGTTCCATCCAGTCCCACCCGGCCTAGGGGCTGCTCACACTGTGTATGTCTAAAAATCTTCCTTGACTGAGCTTCCCTAGGCCATCATCTCTGAGCATCCATCGGTCTTAAGATCAGCCCAGGTGATCATGACCAATTGTTTTGGAGCTAAACAGAGTGAGAAAGGACCATAGAAAGAGAGCTTCCTTCCTTCCTTCCTTCCTTCCTTCCTTCCTTCCTTCCTTCCTTCCTTCCTTCCTTCCTCCCTCCCTCCCTCC
>JAOXYA010000041.1:8136824-8148784 GCA_028565675.1 Sorex palustris
TCCCTCCCTCCCTCCTTCCTTCCTTCCTTCCTTCCATATTTTGCTTTTTGGGTCACACCCAGCAATACTCAGGGGTTCCTCCTGGCTCTGCACTCAGGAATCACTCTTGGTGGTGTTCAGGGGACCATATGGGATGCCGGGGATCGAACCCAGGTTGGCCACATGCAAGGCAAAGGTCCTTCCTACTGTCCTATCGCTCTGGCCCTGTAAATGGATTCCTTAATTCGACTGTGTTCTGGGACCATAGAAGCCACAGCCCAACATGGACTGTGCATCCCCAGGACCCAGTACCAAAGCTCGTGCATTTGTTGGGCAGTGCCCCTGCCAAGTACGGGGAGCACAGAGACAGCCAGGGTCTCCGTGGCCGGGGCACGCTTGGCACACACAGAAGACTCCCGGGTGGATCTCCATATGCAAGAAGTAAACCCTCTTTCATCAGTTTGTGAATGAACTCTCTGTGACCTGAGAAGCATTTGTTAGAAGCCATTAGGATAGCACGGGCTGCTTGCATTTGTGACATTTCCTCTGACGAGTGACAGCAGCTTAGATTTCTCAGGATGCCCTCATGCCCTGAGCTGGGCTGGAGGGCAGCCCGTTGGCAACCTGGAAGCCCACCCCTTTATCTTCTTCGGTCTCACTGCAGCCCTGTGGCCGCCTCTGAGGTTTAGTTCCGTCCTTGGTCTCGGGGAGCGGAAGGCTGTGCACTGTACCCGGATTACCTGCCTTCAGGAGTCAGAGAGACATGGGTTCAAATCACGCTTTAGCCCTTAAAGGTTGTGGTCAGGCAATTTGCCTCTCTGGGCCTGTTCCCTCCTTTGTAATGCAGAAATAATGGTTTCTTCCTTTCAGAGGAGAAAATGCTTAGTGTCTGTGTCATTAGTATGAACTTTCAATAACTTATTAATATTGGGGTACGATCACAGCTGGTGGTGCTCAGGTCAGGGATCATCCTGGTGGTGCTCTGCGGAGGCCATCCACGGTGCTGGGGTCCGTTACATGCAGCCGCTTTGTCCCCGTGCTATCTCTTTGGCCCTTTGTCCTGTTTACTATCCTGCTCTCTTTTTAAAGCATTTGAAATCCCCCTGATAGTAACTCTCGCCTTGGATCGTGGCGTCCTTTTTACAAGAATGTTCTAGTTTCCCTGGGAGGGGGAACGAGTTGAAGTTATCAGCATCTTCAGCCTTTAGAGTGCCAATACTTGAGTATCCCTAGGATGAGTGCATGAATTAGCTTTCAGTATCGTTATACCATGAACGATCTGAATATTGTAGCATCGTCTCATCTTTCTGTATCTGTCGCATGTCAGGCCTTGAGCATCTCTAGCCCGTGTTGGAAGCATCTTTTAGCATCTCCCGGTAGGAGGCCTTGCGTGTATGTGGTGTGCGTGCTGCAGTGTGTGTTTTCGTATCTGTAGCGTGTGCTCTAGCCGGTCTGTGGCCGTGTGTTATTTCAGTGCTATTTGAGTGCTGCAGTTGCCTCTCTTGTTTTCAGCGTGGGGTCAGTGGAGCCCTGGCTGTCATAGGCGGAGAGGAGAAGAAATAGAATCAGAGAGGAGAATCCCAGGGTGCAGAAGGCAACTGGAGAACGTGGGGTGTCTGGAGTCAAATGTTCCCTCTTTCTCAATGTCCACTTGTGCCCCGAGAGCCTGGCGAGGCGGAGGCGGGCTCCTCCCCTGCCATGTCCCCATTCCCCGCAGATTCTGTCCCACAGGGTTCGTGGCATCATTTCCAGGAAAACAAAAATGGGGAGCAGGGGGTGGGGATGAGGTGTGGCAGGAAGACAGGCAAGGCCTTGCCTGTCCCTGGCCCTGTGCACTGCTCTGAGACAGCGTCTGCTTGCTACAGCCTGGGACCCCTGCCAGGGAGGATTTCACAGGCCCCATGGCGCCCTGGCCTGGAGCTGGACACAGACAGCTGATACCCCACACCTGCTCCCCAGTACTGGGAAGGGGAGGCAGCCGTGGAACCCACTTTAATCATTGCCCCAGGACTTGACTCCCTCCAGACGCCAAGATAAAGGTGCTAAGAATGTCCAGAAGCAGCTCCAGGGCGTGACCCCCCAGGGGGCCTCCCAGCCCCTGGCCTCTCTGAGGAGCTTCTCTGAGTCCACTGGTACAGGGTCACTGCCTTCTCGGGCTTCCCCAGACACCCCAGGCCCTCAGGGGTGCCCAACTTCTGCTGGATCACCCTAAGGGCTGGCTCAGGGGTGACCCTCTCCCACCTCCCCATGCCCCCATCCAGACTCGGGGTCCAGCTGGGAGGAGAGGGGCTGGTTTTTCCTCCTGGGGTGGGGGGCTGCAGCCCCGGCTCGAGTTCTTGTCAAGAGGTCTCCCAGAGTGAAAAACGACTATTTGTGCGAGTTATTGATCACCGTACCCTTTCGCTCGCAAATGACTGTAACCTTTCCATCCTGGCAGCGCCTGCCCGGCTCCGCTCGGCTGGAGGCAGCCTTGCGGCGAACGCCAGCCGGGCCGGGAAGTGTTTGCAGACGGGGGGCTGTGGCCCCGTGGCGTGGCTGGCTTGCCACTGGCTTTCCCTGTCCTGCAGGAGAGGAAGAGTTATTTGAGCCAGAGCAGGAGAGAGAACAGAGGTTGCCTGTGGGGGCCTTCGGTGGAGGGGGCTGGGCCCCGGGCTCTCTGGGACGGCAGGGGACCTGGAGTCCAGGGAGGGAGTGGGACTTTCCAAATCCAGCTTTGAGTTCCAGCTCAGACTTTTCCCAACGGGATCACCTTGAGACCCCAATTCCTTCTCTGCAGAGAGTCTGTGAAAAAAAAATTCTGCTTCTTTTTTTTTTCTTTTTGGGTCACACCTGGAGGTGCACAGGGGTTACTCCTGGCTCTGCACTCAGGAATTCTCCTGGCATTGCTCAGGGAACCATATGGGATGCTGGGGATTGAATCTGGGTCAGCCGTACAAGGCAAACACACTACCTGCTCCAGCCCCAATTTCTGTTTCTCATGGATGAAGGGAGAAGCTCTGAGCCAATGAACAAACAGAGGACCTCCCCATCCTCCCAGGAGGAAATGCAGCTAAAGAATGTCATTCCCGATGGCAATACTTAGTTTGGGGCAGGCCAGCTTTCTGGGTGTCATTGTTCTGTGCAAAAAATACCAGTATTTTTTGTGGGTGGGAAATCCTATTATTTTTATTATAGTAAAAATAATAGAATTTAACTCTCATAATTTAGATAATCCCATACTATTATAGACTAGTATACTGTTTATATAATATGCATGAAATTTAAAGATTGCTATTATAGTCTAATAAGTACAGAATACTGTTATTTCAAAAAGTTTTCTTGCCATGGGGCTGTGAATTATTCACAGCCCGAGACATCCCAGGAGGCACGTGGCATATTAAAACTTCTAATCAAACACATCAGATTTACGAACCTTCCAACCATCTTCCTTGCGTGATTTCAACGCTTCCAAAGCCCCCTCTTCTCATTTTTTGTTCCCCTTTTCCTACCATTTCTTTTTAGAAAAGTTGGGCATTGTTGCAAGTGCTTATTAGTGATGAATCTGTACTCCAGGGCCATGACGGAGCTTCTCATAGACTTGTGTGACAGATGATGCTGGAGAAAGCAGGAGAATGGGAAACTGGTGCTGGGGAGGGGGGCAGGCAGAGTGGAGAACAGGAAAGCAGAGGGAAGAGTTGTCCCTTACTGGCTAAATAGTAGCTGGCCACCTCTGTGTCCTCCATTCCCCCGTGCTGGTTTCCTCTGCCTCCCCACCTCTTTCTGTTGAACCCTCAGCTCCAGAAGCCTTCTTTAAAGGGACCAGGACAGGGGCTGGAGTGATAGCACAGCAGGAAGGGAGTTTGCCTTGGACGTGTCCAACCTGGGTTTGATTCCCAGAATCTCATACGGTCCCCCGAGCATCTCCAGGAGTAATTCCTGAGTGCAGAGCGAGGAGTAATCCCTGTGCATCGCCGGGTGTGACCCAAAAAGAAAAAAAAAAGAACCAGGACAAAGGACAAAGGCTCATCCCTGGAGTGGGCCTTTGACAGTCAGAACCGCACCTGCGTCTGAACTTTGGAAGAATTGCAAGCCAGCCTCTCCTTGATCAAATTCCGGCGCTCAATATTAGGAGGATTAAATGTGCTATTTCACTTGGATCTTGCCATCCCCGTGGATAAAATATGGAAATGTGGGGGCAGACCTTTCCTCCGTGTCTGTGACCTCCGCCTCCTGGGCCTAGCTTTCTTTAGCTTTGGGGTGGGGTGCTGCACCCCATTGGCCTGCCACAGAGGCAGAGACCCCGGGGGTGGCGGCAGGCCACCCCAAGTGTGCAGGCTTGTGGCGGAAGACCCTCCTTCAGCCTGGGTCGGCCTTCTCTCCCCCGGCCCAGTCTGAGCTGCATCTAATTAGGTGAGTCCCACTCCTCCCCCCCACTCCTCCGCCCCCAGACAATGTTTAATCATCAGGTCCAACATCTCAATTACACCATGTTTGTGGCAACAGCTGCGGGGGCGAATTGAATTCTCTGATTTACTGAGTGTTTCGGAGAAAACCCCTTTTGTCTTCACCTGTGCAGTCAGACATCTTTGTAAAATCGAGGCTCATCTATTTTCTTGTCTGAGCAAGGAGGGTACGGCGCAAAATAAACTCTCGGGCGCCCGGACTCAGGACCCAATGCTCAGCACTGAAGGTTCGGAGAAGAAGGGTGGACATGTGCCCGGCCTTGAAGGAGGGTTCTAGGAAGAGCCCTGCACCCCCGAATTGGCTTGTCAGCTGCCTCCATCTTCCCTTTGTGGTCCCACCTGGCCATGCCCAGGGGGACTATCTAATGTTGGGGATCAAACCCAGGCTGGGGAAACACTCCCACTCTTTGTGCTCACTGCCCCACCTTCCTCTCTGCTGTGAGAGACCTCAGAAATGGGAAGGTCTAGGAGCAGGGGGGAGGGGACGGGGAAAAGCCACTGGGAGTGCAAGTGGGATTCTGGTTCCTGACGGTGGACAGGAGGATCTCCTGCAAGTTTGTGGCTCCCAGATGTTCTCCCGTGCCGGCTCTCTCTGGTCTGGCTTCCTGGAGTTTGGCCAGCTTGTGTGATCACTAGTGGGGGGTTGTTAGTTTGGGGCCACACCTGGCCGTGCTTAGGGTTTACTCCTGGTTCTGCTCAGGGATCACTCTGGGCAATGAATGCCAAGGCACCATATGTGATGCTGGGGATTGAACTGGAGGCAGCCTTGTGTAAGTCCAAGTGCTTTAACCCCTGTGCTATCTCTCTGATCAAACTTTGGGGTGTTCTTGAGGTATGTGCTGGGGACAGGAGCAGAAGGACTGCAGCTTGGAGAACCTTTGATGCACCTGCATGCACACACATATGTAGGCACTCACACGCACACATATGCAGGCATTCACATACTTGTATACATGAATGCACACATGCAGGCAATCACACACACATACACATGCACACATGTAGGCATGTACATACAGACACGCAGATACTTGCATGCATGTACTTGTACACATACAGGCACTCACATACAACACACACACACACACACACACACACGAGCAGATTGACTCACTGCCAACTGTGCAGTGCTGCAGTTTGAGGAACATTCTGGACCAGCTTTCTGCTCTAGACAAACCCTGTTTTGGGAAGCCCGTGTGGCTCAGACACTCCCAAACACTCATGCAGGGGGAGCCAGCTACAGTCGTCTGGGGAAGATAAAAATCCAAGGCACCGTGAGTCCTTTTCTCTTGCAAATGCTTCATGCTGAAGTATGTTTGACTCATTCACAGATCAGTAAGAATAACTTAAAATTTCTCCTGATTGAATCCCGTTGGTTTTATAGCACCACGGAGGTCTTGGGTGCGGGGGGTGGGGGGGGCAGATCCACAGCGGTGCGTGTTCTGAGTCATGTTCCTCCCTGTTCCTGTGGTGGGCATGATCCCTTTGGCCTGATTCACACCGACCCCCGCCCCGCCCCTTCATCCTGGGCATCCTCACTCTGCTTTTTGGGGGGTTTGTTTTGCTTTGGTCATTAGTTACACAAATGAGTACAGTCCTATGGGTTCATCTCTCTCTCTCTGTCTCTGTTTCTCCCCCTCCCTCTTTCTTTCTCTCATTTTGCTGTTTGGGCCACACCCAGTGATGCTCAGGGGTTTCTCCTGGCTCTACACTCAGGAAGAGTATTACTCGTGGCGATGCTTGGGGGACCATATGGGATGCCAGGATCAAACCCAGGTTGACTATGTGCAAGGCAAACGCCCTACCCGCTGTGCTATCGCTCCAGACCCAAAGGTTCATCTTTCTCTAGCTGACATATTTCAAGAATAACTTTATTTGGGGGTAGGGGGGTTGTTTTATCAGACCTGGCAGAACATGGGGGCTTCTCCCAGCTCACGTGGGGTCGGGTTGGCTGCATGCAGAGCAACAACTTTAGCCCCTGTACTATCTCGCTGGCTCTGAGGAGCAGTTTTGTGTGTGTGTTTTATGTCTGGGACCCCTCCTAGCTATCTCAGGGCTTACTCAGGGATCAATCCTGGCATGGCTCAGGGGACCTTACATGGTACCAGGGATTGGACCTAGATCAGCTTATTGCAAGGCAAGCGCCTTACCTCCTAGACTATCTCTTCAACCCCTGAAGGAGAAGTTTTTCACAAGCTTCTTGATCCCTCCCCATGGAAGAACATAAATCCCTATAAGTATCCCCAAAGCTGTGCTTCCCGCTTTCTCTGCTGGCTGTGGGGGCCTTGTCCAATCAGTTGAAGGCCCAGAGAGCAAATCCTTAAGAATCCGAATTCTGCAAAATGCTATAGCGGAGGGGCAAAGTGGTATATATTTAACAGAATTCCACGTAAATGCACAAATAGGTTAAAAATCCTTTTGACTTTCTCTGGAGAGACATAGTGGAGCCCACCCTTACCTCCTGTTTAATTTTCTTCATGTTTCCTTCCTTTTTCCCCCCTCAGTTCTCTCCTCTCTCACCTCTCTGCCTCCCGTGGCCACACCTTCCCTTTGACTCAAGACTGAGAAGAGAGTCTGCAGATGGGCGCTTCCCCTGCCTGCGGGAAGTGCTTCTGTTCCCCCATGAGGGTCCCCCCATGCCCAGTCAATAAGGCCCTTTGTCCCTGTCAACTGATTAAAGGGACATGACCAAGTCCCTTCACTTCTCTCTCCTGCAGACACAGATGGAGCCTTTGCTCTGAGCCCGTTATTCTCCTGTTGGGAGAGGGTGCAATCCGCCTTGTGACCACGCCCCTTTACTGGGGGGAGGGGAGCCCTATGCCCCCTTCCTCATCCCTCCCTTGGCGCCCATCTCCGCCTGCTGGCTGGTAGCCATCCCTCGGTTCTCTGTGTTCCTGTGAATCCATGATGATGTCTCTCTTTTGACACATCCACGGCAGCTGTTTGTTGACATGTCTCTTCAGCACCGTAAGCTTCTTAGGGGCCAGTGACAATGCCTTAACCAGCCGAGACGTTTATTCACCTTACAGGATGCCATGGGCACATTCTTCCATGAGAGTGATTCAGGCTGTGGGAGTGTGGGTCCTCCTGGCCACATGTGGGACCTTGGGGCAAGTCCCCTGCCACCATGGTCTCATATCTGCCCCTGGGAGTTCCTCTGGATGACGAGTGTTTATATTTCCATGAAGCCCTTAGGCAGGGGCCAGAAGGAACAGAAGGAACCCAAATGCTAGTTCTCAGCAGCATGGCTTAGAGTAAATATTTGCCAAAGAAATGTCCCGGATGACGAAAGGGAGCTTGGAATTTTTCATGCCAAGTCAGCAGGGGAGTCTGAGGTGCTTGACTTGGCCTTGAGGGGGCCGGAAAGATAGTGCAAGGGGTCAAGTGCCTGCCTTGCATGATGCTGACCCCGACTTGATACCTGGAGTAGCCCCTGAACACTGCTAGGTCTTGAGTCCCCCCACAACCCCCAAATGAAAGTTTGCAGCAAAGTCACACAAGTTCTTGAAAGAAAGGCGGGTTCTAGTCCCCAGGGCAGCTGTGAGCTGCACAGAGGCTTTGGACACCTAGCTGGCCATCGTGATGCTTTGCAGGTGGAGCCGACTGGCCAGGTGGCCAGGCAGCTCGGGCCTGTCCTCCTCCTCCCCCTCACGTGGGCCTGGAACTCCAGGCCTCCAGGATGGACAGCCGTGCCCCGGCTCTGCCGGCCGGCTGCTCGCTCGCTGCTCCGGACTCACTCACTGCCTCTGGTTATTAGCGGCGCGGATCCTGATATGGGATTTTAAAAGTCAGCGTTTGCTGAGTGGTGTATTGTGATGGGCTCAAAATAGCCCGCCGCCTCCGTGGAGCCGGGTATCAGGACCGCTCCTAATACGCAGGAACTTCACACTCCAAACATCAGCCAGCTATTGTGTAACTCCAGTGACAGCGGCCGCGCGCCGCACATCCCCAAAGCTGTCTCTTGGATACCCTTAACGTATTCATAACATTGGTATTTATGTATTTATCTCTGAAAACCATAACCTTGGAAAAAAGCATTTAGGGGAAAGAAGGCTGTAGTGATTAAAGAAAGCTCTGTTCATTTGAACAGCATTAAATACAACTGGCATAATGACAACTGTGAGATCTGATAGAATGTAGAGAAGGCTGCAAATAAAGGGCTTGTATTTTTCCCTGATGTAACATAATGGTCACATTTTTCTTTCACAATGGTTTTGCCGAGATAAAGAACAAATTATACTGATTTGATTGCTACTTAGAAATACTTAAAATTGAAAAAGACAGCAGGTGGGCCTGGTTAGAAAGGATGGTTATTTTAGCATAACAGATGCATGCATAAAACATTGCCCAGCCAATTTTTTAATCATAAGACCCCCCAAACTTTTCATCGACTACTTTTCCTTGGGATGTGGGCAAGTGCAAGAAATAAGGAGGCGCTGCCTGAGGGGCCCCTCAGGGCTCCGAGAGATTGACGGCCCCAGCCACACCCCTTCGAGGAGGGAGAGGGTGAGCCCCGGGAAAGAAATCTCCTTATGCCGCTTCTGGTGGCAGGACGGGGGACTGCTCCCTGGATCACACGAGAGCACGTCTGGCCAAGGGTTCTCGTCCAAGTAAGCTGAGCTCCTGCCCCTTTCGAACCCAATTTTCTGATGGCCGAGAGCGAAGCCAGTTTCGCGTCCCCTGGGTCTCTTTCTCCTTCCAGTGCTCAGCGCTGAGTTCCAGGACGGCAGAAACTTGGGACTCGGCCCGCGAATGCTTTCTGGCTTCCGGTTTCTCTGCGTGGAGTGGCAGAGAGGATATGTGCTTGGTCGTACCGTCCACTCCCCCAGTCCTCCTCTGTGCACCCCTCACTTCTCTGTCAGATGGTGCCCGAGCCCTGGGCTTGCTCTTCGATAAGAATGAAAGAAGGGCAGAACGGTGGGTGTTTCGGGCCTGGAGTTGGGGTGATAGGAAAAAATACAGGGCTTCAGAGGGCTGGTGGTGGTGCTTGCCCGCCGTAGCTTAATGCCAGGCCTCTCTGATCTTGATGGAACGTTCCTTTTCTGCACCAGCCCGGGAATCTCTTTCACACATGGAGCCCCGAGGCTCCAAAGCGACCGTGTTCCTGGCGAGAACTCCAAGTTCGGGATGAAAGTGGTGCTCCTCAAAGCACCCAGGCTGCTGCCCTTTTACTTGCTTTTTTATTTCTTTTCGGTATATGGGATGGGGTGGGGAGGGTTGTTGGGCCACACTTGGTGGTGCACAGGGGCTGTTCCAGGCTCTGTGCTCGGGGTGGTGCCAGGGATGGGGCCTGGCCTCTTGCATGCAGAGCACGAGGAGCCTCTCCTCTGGGAACTCTGATGGCAAGACTGGGCCAAGGCTGTTCTCATCCAGGTACACCCGGGCTGGTGCCATCATCGTGACTCATCACTGTGGGTCTTGAGCAGCTGAGAGAGGTCGCTCAGGTTTCTGTGTGGCCGCAGATCATTCTCCACCAGGCTGAGCTTCTCTCCTTCCTTCCTTCCTTCCTTCCTTCCTTCCTTCCTTCCTTCCTTTCCTTTCCCTCTTTTCCTCTTTCCCTTCTTCCCACTCTCCCTCCCTCCCTGCCTCTCTCCCTCCCTCCCTCCTTCCTTCTTTCTTTTTTCTTCCTTTCTTCTATTTCCGTTTTCCCTTTCTTCTTCCTTCTTATCCATTATCCTTTTTTTCCTTCCTCCATTTCCCCTTTCCCTTGTTAGATAGCACCTCTTTCCTCTTGTGGAGTACTTTCAGAATAATGTTTGGGGTTTGGGGACTTCTATTTAAAAGAAAACAGTACTCTTTTGTTGGTGGTAGGAACATGAGAACTTTTTTTTTTCCTTTCAGACTAATGCTGAACCTCCCTAAGTTTAAAAAAAAATCTTTTCATATGATGACCCATTTATCACAGAGCCATTTGCATAGAAAAAAGTCATTGGATGAAGAAGGGGGAAGAAAGTTGCATTTTCCCCTAGATAAGTGCTTTATATTGGGGAGAGATCATTTCGCCTTTTATCCTTCTGAGAACAGAATGCACTTGGCCATTAGCAGGGAACCTCAGCCTTCATGTTTGCAGCTTCAAACACAGATCAGATATTCCCGTAGTCTGGCGCCGCGTGGGCTTGGGCTCAGCCGTTCTGAGATGGCACACGGCCCTTTGACCCCCTTCATCGCAACCCTTTATGAGCGTGCAGGATCTAGTGGCCCTTTGTGTTTGCCACCTTTGAATTTCTTCAAAAATGACTATAGCTGCATGCATGTTCATTATAAAAATTATTAAAGGAATGCAGAATATAGATAAGAAAAATGGAAAATGATTCCATCTGTCGCAGGTGCCTTGTGTGAATGTTTTAGTGAGTTTAAAATCAGATTTTTTTCTTTCTCTGCTTCTCTCTCTCTAACTTACTGTATTGGCCAATAATATATCATGAGCACGTGTGTATGGAGTGGATATAACTGTGTCATAATATTTAATGGCTGCATAATAGACCATTAAAATATATATACCTGAATTACCCTTTCTTTGCAGGGTGTAGGTTACATTAACGGATTTTGGCATATATTTATGTGTTGAAGACATTTGCACCGATCCTTAAGGTTTTTTTAGTTTGTTTTGGGCCACAGCTGGTGGTGTATAGTGATCGCTCTTGGCTCTGTGCTCCGGAGTCACTTCTGGTGGTGCTAGGCGTTGAACCGGGGTTGACTGCATACACAGCAAGTGCCTTATCTCCTTATTATCTCTGGGGCCCTGATCCTTGAGAAATCAGCTGGTGGTGAAACCAGGCAACAGGAATGAGCCTAACTCATTATGGTCTCTCAGGAAAACTCTATATTGTAACTCTAATTCTGAGAATTTCCTGAGAATTCTGAGAAGTTCTGTTTCATCCCCTGAGAGCTACATTTACCAATTTTGGTCATTTCCTTACCCTGGCCATTCCTTTAAAAAAAAAACAAATTTTATTGCTTTCACAATGTCATTGTCATGTGTGAAGTAACATTTGGGAAATTTGAGTCTTCAGACATGAAAAGACCCTGGAGTTGAAATCCTTCGTCTAGAGTAACTTCTGCCACCTCACCATTCACCATACGGCAGGTCCGTTCATTTCCTGCCTCCCTGACTGAAGGTGTGTTTTTAGTGTGTTTGAACTTCAGATTCAGCTGAGTCATTCATTCAACAAAACCATCTGATCGCCCTAGGCTAGATGTAGGCTGGAGCCTCAGGTGCTAACCGGTCTGGCAGTGCATGACTCCTCTTCCCTCCAGTTCCTAAGGGTGAGGAGAGGAGGGTAAGACCTGCCCAAGGAGCTGGAGAACCATCCGTAAGAAAAGACCTTCTGCTTTGTCTCCCAGCTAACACCCAGGAATGGCCGAGATTAGTACCAGGAATTTTACTCCATGCTTAGAGGCCAGCCACACATGCTAGGGGGAAAAGGGAGCTCAGATAGAGAAGGGAGCACCAAATAAAGGATCTTGGGAGGATCCTCCCAGGATGGGAGAAGCATGCTGAAAGTAGACTATAGACCAAACATGATTGCCACTCAATGC
>JAOXYA010000041.1:8148884-8175157 GCA_028565675.1 Sorex palustris
CCTTCCTTCCTTCCTTCCTTCCTTCCTTCCTTCCTTCCTTCCTTCCTCCCTCCCTCCCTCCCTCCCTCCCTCCCTGCAGGCATTGAAGGATCACCAACAACAAAGTATCTGCAGTCATGATTGGAATTTTTTTCCCCAGGAGATTTGCTCTTTTTCCCTTTTCACTTATGTAATGTCTTATTAATATTATTATTTTTTAATCAGCATGAATTCCTGGATATTGGTTTTATGTTATAATAAAATACTACACGATTTATTCTGTTGCTCAGAAGTCCCAGCGTGGGTCCCTGGATCAGCTCCTCCATCCCACCCCCTTGAGCACTTGCATAGGATGCACCAGATTCCCCTCACACATGTCCCAGCTCAGCTCTGGCAGCAGCGACCTCTCCAGGGGACTGCTGTTTCCTGACGGGCAGTCTAGAAACCAGGCCCAGTCCAGTCCTAGCTGCTCCTCAGGCCAACTCAACCCCTTGAGGCATTTCCAGCTCCCGCCTTCATCCTCCCCCAGTGGGTGCCATCAGCTTGGAGTCGCCTCACCACCTAGTATCTTCCACCCTCCTCAACAGGCATCAGGTAATGGAGCACTGTGGCATGAGCCTCATTTCAAGGAAGGACCGCATCCCCCCGTGAGCTGTCCCTCCAGCCCTGAATGACAACCGATGCCATCTTCGCCCCAAGCCGTCCCCACCTACTGAACGGGTGACTCGGGGCCCCAAGAGGAAAATGCGAACACAGGGGGTCACCCCAGGCCAGGTCACGCTGACAGGGACAACAGTCTCTGCAGTTGGAAGTCAGGGTCAGTGCTGAGAACAGGCGGCCACGCTGGAACACTGGGTGGACAGGGCAGCCCTCAGGCCAGACTCCTCTGTTGTCACTTGAAGGGCTTTGTCGCTCACTGATCCCACTTCCTCCTTGCCCTGGCCAGGCTCTTTTGTCTGTGCTCAGTCGCCAACACTGGTCATGCTCATCAGAGTGAGAAGCTCCAAGCACAGTAGGGGGCTAGGAAGAGGGGACCCTGGTCAGCCTCAAGCTCGGTGTCTGGGTCTTCTTCACGCCATCCCACAACTTGTGCTCATCCGCTTCTATTTGAATCCTCCCCCCACCCCACCCCGGTCTCTGGGAGATCACTACCTGCCCAGACAGTGTCTTTTCTGACTGGAAAGCCATCAACATCCAAAAATATTGGAGGCTATGGAGCAATTGCATAGCAATTGATGGGAGAAGTGTGCTGAAAGTAGATAAAGGATCAAACATGATAGCCTCTCGGTATCTGCATTGCAAACCATACTGCCCAAAAGTAGAGAGAGAGAGAGTATGGGGAATATTGTCTGCCATGGAGGCAGTGGGAGGGTGGGAAAAATGGGGGTATACTGGGGAGATTGGTGGTGGGGAATGTGCACTGGTGGAGGGATGGGTGTTTGATTATTACGTGATCGTAACTCTAGCATGAAAGCCTATGACTGTATCTCACGGTGAATCAATAAAAGTAAAAAAAATTCAGATGACTCCAAGTAGGTTGCTGGGTAGCTTTCTCTTCCCGGGGCTATTTTGTGTTTTTTCCCCCACCAAGATTTTGAAACTAAATTACACCCCTCCCCCAGCCCCGAAACTTAGCAGACCTTCATATATATTCGAAAGTAGTTTTCTTATTTTAAAACTAATTGTGTAACATAAAAGTTTTTCCATGTCTTTAAATATCCTTTGAAAACATGATCTTTAAAGGCTTTATAATATTCCATTGTAGTTATGCACTATAATTTATGTAACCATTCTCTTATGGCTGATCTTGCGATAGTTTCCAATTTTTGGTTATTATATATAATATGCAGCGAACATCTCATAAATCTTTGTGTTTCAATTATTTCCTTAGGGTAGATTATTAGACATGGTATTACCGAGTCAAAGGGTAATCATTAGATTGTATTTTGAGAGAGAGTGGAGGCTTACAATTATACAGAGACATCTGGTTATTACTCTGTGGCATGAGTCTAGAATACTGAGTTGAAATTTGTGAGTAGTTTGTGTTGGGTGAGAGTCCTTGACGGTTACTAAGTTATGGGGTAGGTCAGTGGGCTTCAACTTCCAGTCCAAGGACTGGTACTGGTCGACCAGTGTAGAAAGGTAGAAAATCACCGATGTGTGGCATTGGTTATAATTGCTGGCCCCCGGTTGGGTACACAGGTCCCAGCCTGCAGGTGTGTAGAAGCTGAAGAATGATGGGGCCGGTCACTGGGATCTGCAGAAGTCACTTTGGTGGCCAGCCGTGTGCATTGTGCCCTGGCAATCCTTCTCTGCGAGGTGGCCGATGTCTAGAGCAAAAGTTTAATCACATTTGGGGATGAGGGCAAGTCCATCTGCAGTTGAGACTCCTGACAAGTTCCCAGTGACATTTGCAAACTGGAGTCGTGCCGGAAGCGAGTTCGCGAAGGCGCCCGCGTTTTGAGACCAAATGCAAACTGTCCGTGGTGATAGATGGAGCAGCTGTCCAGTGGCCCCGTGGAAGCACTGAAAAGGGCAGCAATTTTCACATTCAGATTGAAGCCCGGCTGAAGAGTTAAAATTAGGCAAAGGGACAGACGCGTCAGATTCCCTCCGTGGTGGAGTCAGGAGAGTTGCAGACAGCCGAGACGACTTTTGTGCTGCATTGGGAGGAAGAAGAGTAGTAAGGCCCTGTGGGTGGTTCTGATGTTTGAGTTTATTTCATTTGGATTTAGGGTCACACCTGGTGGCACTTGGGTGTTATTTCTGGCTCTGCCTCAGAGGTTACTCCGGGCTGTGCCTGGGGGGACCATATGGGATGCCAGGGGTCGAACCTCGGCCGGACCGTGTGCAAGGTAAGCACCCTACCTGTTGTGTTATCACTCTGCCCCCCCCCCCCCGATCTGATGTTTATAGAGGCGGATGGATGGGATAACGCACTTAGAAATCAGTCACTTGGCAGGGTAAGTGGACCGCAGAGAAACAGAAGCATCAGCCCCAGAGGAACATGGGTTAATTCTGGGCTTGTCCACAACCAGCCAGGTCACCTTGATGATGTGAGTCTCCAGGATGTGGGGCAGTGAAAGTCGGGCCTCTTTCTGCCAGGGCCTGCTGGGAGGGTCGCCTAGGCTAGAACAGGGCTGGAGAGAGAGAGAGAGAGAGAGAGAGAGAGAGAGAGAGAGAGAGAGAGAGAGAGAGCGCACGCAAAGGGTTAGGTGCTCCCCGTGCATGCATTGATCCTCCACATCACCTGGTCCCCCCAGACACCACCAGTGTTTGTCATTCCAGAGCACAGAGGCAGAAGAGTCCAGATCACTCCTGGTCGTGGTCCCCAAACAACTGTAAGAAAAAAGCAACAGGTACCTGATCTTTATCCTCAGCCTGAACAGCTTCTTCCCCACCAGCTGTTCTCTTGTGGACCTTTTGAGGCATTTTAAATGCTGATTTAAGCTATTCGCTGTTGGCTCTTGAGACCTTGCGGTGGTGCGGTGGTATGGGTGGGATCTGGGAGCTTCTGTCAGTGGAGCACCTGCTGTGGCTCTTTGAGCCATGCTCCCCACCCCTTTGTTTCCACTTTGAAGGGTGAAGGTTCCTTTAAAGGCAAAGGGTCTTGGGGACTCCCAGCCTCTGGGCAGCATCTGCAGCTGCCTTGCGGTGCTGACTCCTGAGTTGCTTGGTCTCAGTTACTTGGTCTTAGTGGTGGAAGCTGGCATCCATTCCCCCGGACATGCCCTCTCTGCTCCCTCCCCTGGCCCTGACCGGCTCTTCATTCCTGCAGGAGCACAGCATCCATTCTCCTCCTCCCAGAGCCCACCTCAGATGAAAGGTTCAAGGGCAAGTCCTACTCTGATGGTGTCTGGAGAGAGTCTGTGCTCTGCCAGCCGTGGGCCAGTGGGGCGGCCTGGTGGCCTGTCTCCTGTTCCCTATGCATGAGACTCCCGCCCACCCGCCTTACCCTCCGTGGGGATCCCAGAGGCCAAGGCCTCCTTTGCGATTCCAGCCTTTCCTCTGCCTTCACCCGGAGTCTTTGCTCTTTTGCCTTATCCTTCCTGGACCGCCAACTCATGCTGGCTTCCTTTCTGCCCAGGAGCTTATTGGTCCTGCTCTGGGCAGTGACAGTGCCGAGACTTCCCCGGGATTCATCAAGAAAACAGCGGGCAGCCCTGCGGTGGGCTGTGAGTTCTTTGTAAAGTGGGTTCCAGGCTCTTCCGGGGCAGACGCTCTCCCCTGGGCTGCTGGAGGGGGTAGGGGCTGCTCCATCGGGACAGGAGCGCAGAAAGTGGCTGGTCCCCGAAGAGTTGCTCATCTTGGAAACGGGAATGAAAAGCCTCCCTCGCGGAAGTGGTTGCTTTGAAGATGAAATAATGAAAACGAGCGCGTATGGAGAAGTGTCAGGCATTTTCCATGTTAACTATTAATAGTAAAGCGTATTATTTTTAGTCTGTGGCTCCATGGGGCACTTTGGCAACAAAGCATCAGTTCCAATGGCTGAACCACAGGGCAATGCATCGTTTCCTGCGAGAGGAAGTTCAGGAGAGCAGGCTTCCGGGCTGGGGTCCTTGGCGAGCCTGGTTCTTTTCAGCTCTTGTTCTGCCTTACCGTCGCTCCCTGATGGTCCGAAATGGCTTCGCAGACACAGGCTGCAGCTACAGTCCAGGCTGAGTGGAGGAAGGAGGCTGTCTCTCCTCCCCACTCGCTCTCCGGGGCTAAGAGGAGAAACCTTCAGCATCTTCCTCCTGCTCACATCCAGAATTGCCCATTCCCCACGCCATCAATGGCTGGCGGTCCTTGAACCAGTCAGGCTTCTGGATTTGCAGGAAGGTAGGTGAGGCGGCATGTACCGAGTGGTCTCTGCTCCAGAGGCTGTCGCTGTCTTCAGTCTATGCAGAGGTACGAGCTGTCTGTCACCTGGGTGTCCGTGGAGCCGCCCTGGCACAGAGCTGATGCCTTGCAGACGCTTGTGCCCTGAAATCAAGAGCTCTATGTGAACATGCCCAGATGCAGCCGAGGGTCAGGGCTGTTCTGGCTGGTCCCATGAACTCAGTTTCCACCTACCAAATTCTGTAAAATTGTGCTGGGGCCCAGGAGAGACAGCACAGGGGAGAGGGCCAGTGCCTCTCAGGTGGCAGAGCCTGGCTCACTCTCGCACTGTATGGTCCATCTCAGCTTTAGAGGACCCTGAGCATTGCTGGGGTGGCCCAGGTCACCCCTGACACAGCAGGGTCAGAGCTGCGCCACAGCCTCTGGCCTGTGCTTTGAGCCACTGATGCAGTTGGCTGAGAATTACCAGGCGAATCCCCCAGGTCTTCTGAGAACCTCTTGGGAGACCCTCGCACCTCAATTGCCAACCCCCACCAAAATAATAATAATAATAATAATAATAATAATAATAATAAATGCAAAGGGCTGGAGCTATAGCACAGTGGTAGGGTGTTTGCCTCGCGTGCAGCTGGCGTGGCCGAGCCTGGTTCGATTCCTCCGCCCCTCTTGGAGAGCCTGGCAAGTTACCAAGAGTATCTCGCCTGCATGGCAAAGCCTGGCAAGCTACCCGTGATGTATTCAATATGCCAAAAACGGTAACAAGTCTCACGATGGAGACTTTGCTGGGCCCGCTTGAGCAAATTGATGAACAACGGGAGGACAGTGCCACAGTGCAGAACTACTAAATGCAAAGGGGATGGTGAGCTCCTCATTTGTGGGAAGCGTTGTTTAATGATGATTCTGCTCCACTCTTGTGATTCTTGCATGAGCCCCGTGGCTCCAATCCCCTGGGGAGCTGGGGAAAGGTGGGCCCGAGCTTGCTCCAGCCCGTGAGCCGAGTAACTGACCCGAAGGTGGCATTGCTAGGAGGCTGGGCAGAAGGAACCTCTTGTCGCTTAGGCTTGGGGTCTCTGAGGAGGACACCGGTGTGCCCTCGGGTCTCAGGGCACGTGTGACTGCTACAGTCTCACTGTTGTCCTGGCTCGGGGCACCGGAGCTGCAGTGACAGCGAGAGCCAAGTGAGCACGTGGAGACGGGGCGAGGGTCTGGAGGGGGCAGGTGGAAGCAGGACTTGGGGCTCTGGGCCCCTGTGCAGAGCCTGCATCTGTGCAGAAGATCTCTTCCTCCGCCGGGTTCACGTTAGCTGGGTCCATGTGTACGTTGTTTTCCCACGTTGCCCCTCTCCCTCCTTTACGGCCGGTTGCTTTGCGGCTGGCGGCACGAGTGCATGCGTGCTGCCCCCCACGTGCAGCCAGCAGCCGGGACAGCGGCTGTGTGTTAGGCGGCCCTGAGGCTGCACCCACCCAACCTGTGTTGTCCTGCCCACTGCACCCAGCTGGTCTCTTGTCCACGAAACAAGGACAGCTGGTCTGGTAAGACCGTAAGACCCTCCCTCGGGTCTCTGATGGCTAAGGGTGAGCACAGGGCATGCCAGACCCTTCTTGCCACTATCCTTAGAGACCACAGCCCCCCCCTCCTCCTCCTCCTCCTCTTTGCATGTCAGACCCTTCTTGCCACTATCCTTAGTGACCACAGTCCCAGGTCACCCCCACCACCTCCACCACCTCCGCCACCTCCACCTCCTCCTCCTCTTCCTCCTCCTCCTCCTCCTTCTCCTCCTCCTCCCCATGACGGGGTGTCTGGTCAGGCTCTGCCCTCCTTTCTTGTTTGGGGGTGGGAGACTGCTCTGCAGACCTCGGAGGGACTCAGGCTGTGTTGTGAGGGGCTGTGGCTGCAGTTGCCAGCCCTGCTGGGCAGACTAAGCCACTGCTTTGCAGGGCTGGTGCCTGGGGGAGGAGTCCCAGGAAGAGGCCCCACTAAGGCGGAGGGCCAACCCCATGCTGGCTTCAGCTTCCTGGTCCTGCTGTGCCGGGGTCTCAGGAAGGGGGACTGTACTGAGACCCATTTTCTGGGCTTTCTCATGCCCCAGATATTTCCTGTCCTGTAAAGCTAAGCCATCGCCTGTATCACCTCTCCAAATCGGAGACTCCTTCGTGCCCACTGTGAAGAGGAGGAAACCGAGGCAGGGAGGGGCCTGGGGACTGGCCAGGGGCTCACTGGTCACCCTCAAAGCCCTTGCTGGCTACGAGATCCTGCCCCACTGTCTCTGAGACAGAAGCTATTCTGGTCCCTAGAGGGGGATCTCCCCAGGGTCGCTCAGCCTCAGGCCGGTAAGAAGATTGAGTCCAGCCGCAGGCCTCTGTCCAGTTCCACCTTGCCTTGGACCTCACCTTCTCCTTTTCAAAACCGAGGGTGACTGGTCAGCAGGACGAGACCAGCCTGGCTTCTTTCTTGGCTCGACTCCCCCTCCCTCCACCCTTCTCTTCTTGCCACTGGAAGTTGCTTCATCACCTCCTCCAAGAAGCCCTCCGATAATTGGTGAAGGAAAGAGGTTTCCCCAACCCTGTGCCCTGGTGCCCAAGACCCCCGGGGAAGGAAGGGGGCCTCTGTCACTGGCTGACACAGACTTCTCCTTCCTGCCTGACCTTTCCAGGGAGGACGTGTGTCCCCTCCCCGCCTCACATGGAGTCGCCAAGGACTGGCCTGGACCAGAGGTCAGAGGCACCTTATTCTGCCAGTGACCCGGGCACCCAGAAGGACACTGGGCCCTGGGGTCCAGCGGGGAGTAACCCAGTATGCCCTGCGGCCCTGGGTCCTGCCTATGGATCACAGACTGAGAGCAATTTGGCCGTCCGGTGAGTAATGTCTAGTAACGAAATGCTAATTAATTTGCTGTTGCATTTGAGTTAATTTATGGGGTGTTCTCTTCACCAAGTAAATTTTAATTAAGAAGAGAAAAACAAATGACAAAGTAATTTCCCCCAAAATTAATTTTCAGTAAACACAAGCCTTTGTGTTTGTCTTTGTGCTGATAATGAAAGTTAGAGGGAAGAAGTCTGCCTAGTGCCCCAGCCCCGGACACCCCCTCTCCCAGAGGCAGGGAGGGGTTCCGAGAGGTGGGCAGAGGGCCAGGGAGGCAGGGCTCAGAGCACTGAGAGCCTGTGGGCCATCAGGCACCAGTGGCCTCAGGGAAGGGCCAGCAGCCGTGGCTCCTGTGGATTCTCACGTGGTCGAGCCAGCCCGGGGAGGAGTTCCCATGGCCCATCTTCTTCTGGCGTGACCGCCAGGTGGTCCAGCCTTTCCTGGTCAAATCGCAGCCCAAGCTCAGAGCGGGGACGGGGAGCCTCCAGCCCGTACCACTGTCCCTGACACAGGGTGACAACTTCCTGTAACTCCTTTACCCGGCTCTGCCACCGGGTGGGTTGTGATGCCCCTAACTGGGGCATGGGAGAGAGAGCAGGGCCAGGTTGGAGGGACTGGAAAACCCACCTTCCCCGGCTTTCCCCGCCAGCAGGCCGGCTCTCCAGGTACACGTGTAACAAGCTGATTTCTGAAATCAATTTGCGAGGCTGTGCCGGGCGCTGCCAAGAGCTTGCCACGGCTGGCTGCTGCTGGGGTGTCTTTGGCTTGACGGGGGGGGGGGGGGTGGGAATCGGAGTGGCCATCGAGAGCCTTGGAGGGGAAGACGGGCATGGCAGGGCTGGTGTGGGGCAAAGGGAGGACCCAGGTGGGAGGCAACACCTGGGAGGGGAGGGGTCCTCCTGCCCCCGGCCCGGGCGTCCCTGCGTGCATCCACCCACGCAAGAAGCATCGGATGCAACTGAGCCTGGCGCCCAGTTGAAGACCGAGAGGAAGCACCTCGGAGTCCTGTCCGGGGCTGTGGGTGGCCCGAGCTGCCGTGTGCTCGCCCCAGGAAGAAGCAGTCGGTTTTTGGGTCCATTCCCCCGTGGCCCCATGCGTCCTGCCGCCGTCAGCGGCGGGGCCGGTGAAACTATGGATTTGTCTGGGTTGCTCTGTTTAATCCCAGATCTGTCGGGCCTTGTTAAATTTGATGGGGCTGAAAGGTCTGGTGTTAAGCAAATACTCGGTGACCAGAGTCTTTGATGAGACTCAAACAGCAGCTTAATCCTGAGGTAATGGCTTTTCCCCTAATCCCGGGCAGCCGGGGTAAGTGGAGGTGGTGGGGTCCACACGGCCCAGCCCTGCAAGGGTGGGCAGGGGAGGAAGCAGAGCTGGGCGGGGGGAGAGAAATTGGCTGCCCCCCACACCCTACCCCCAACACCTTCGGTCCGGATGCCAGATGACCACAGTATCCCTCCAACTGAGCTAAGAGAGTCTCAACATGAGAAGTCGGGGGAAGCGAGGGGAGGCGAGGGTCCTTCCATCCTGGTCTGTGCCAACAACTCTGACGCAGAGAGAAAACCCAAGGATGGCAGGAGCCAGGAGACGACCCCAAGGCTAGACCCCGGGTTCCATCCCTGGCCCCGCAGGGTCCCAGGGCACCGGGAAAAGCCGTCCCGATGCAGGGACACGCCTGGGTCTCAGAAGTGGGGTTGTGCAGGCGGAGTCTTGGCCCAAGGCACCCCCTCCTCTCGGGGCAGACACGGGAAAGGAAGACCTTCCCGTTGCCAGCGGACTGTGGGCACAGGGGCTGCATCTCACCTCCTTCTGGCAGCCAGGGGAGCTGGTCGTGGGCCTGCTGGGGGGTGTCCGCACCTCCCCATCTCGATGTGGCCCTGGGGACAGCAGAACGGCCCTGAGGGACCTGCGGGGCAGGGCTGCCCACCCTGGAAATCAGCACCCGCACCCCCTCTGGCTGTCACAAACAGGGCTCGTCAAGGTGCCTGATTAAACATTCATGGGGGGAAAAATAAATAAAATAAACATTTTTGCAGAGAGATGCTTAAGCAATCAGGCGCTTCAGGGGGCGAGTTCCCACCGAGTCATAACCAGGCGCCCCGGGGTTAATCGGTGAATGTTACCACGGGGGTGGGGCTGAGGAGAGGGGCCGGTGCTGGCTTCCCAGGGGCCTCCCCCACCTGCCCAGTATGCACAGGACACTCCGGGGTCTGCTCTTGGCTCTGCGGTGTCACTGGGGGTTCTGGCTGCCTCACTGAGATGGTGGGGGTAACATGCCCCCGGAGGGGGGCTCCCAGCTGCCCAGTGCCCACTTCCTGGCTCCTGCCTGCTCAAGGCCGGCAGGATGCCTCCTCGAGGAGGAGAGGGAAGCAGGCGTACAGCAGAGGTGGCAGAGGGCCGTGCCAGGCACTGCCTCTCCCTGGGACTCTTTCACCGCCCTCCCCTCCTCCAAAAACTCATTTCCACCCTCCGCTGTACCTTTCAGCATCAATGGACTGTGGGGAAGGAGATGTGTGCCCATTTTACAGATGAGAACTGCAAGGCACCAGGTTCTTGGCTGGCCCCGAGTCAGCTGGAGCGGGAATTTGAATCCAGAGACTTGGGCCCCAGGCTTGGGCTTCTCGCTTGCCCACTCTGGATGATTCCCAGTGGGAAAAAGGACAAAGGGCTTTTGGGGGTTTCTTACAAAGGGCTCTGCTGGCAAGGAGGGCTTCCTAGAGGAGGCGGCATCTTAGCTGAATCCTTCCCTTGCTCAGTAGCCAAAGGGCATGAGCCCAACCCCGGGCGCAGGGGAGACTGGCTGGCGCTTGGGGCTGCTCCTCTGCCCACAGCAGGCAGGCAGGGCTTGTGCCAGATGGGGGCAGTCAGAGGTGCCCCGGCAGGTGCAGGAGAGAGGTGCTGAGACCCTGGCAGCTGTGCCGATGTTGGGCTGGAGCGTCCCTGAGAGGAATGAGCCCTGCAGCCCGCCGTCCTTTCTCCCTCTCCACCTGCCTCTGTCTTCCGGAAGAATCTCTCCTCGGCTGCGAAACCAGGTCTTAGAATCAAAAGCATCATCTTTGCAAACTCAAGTGACTCCTGGCCCGTCTGCAGCCGCTGCACGCCACAGTCGCTCTCTGACCCGGCCTCGGTCAGAACCGGCTTATCATGCCGTCGCCAGTGACCCTCCTGAGAGGGTCACTTGCTGCCCTGGGCCATGAACGCCTCTGAGTGTGGGCCAGGCCGGGGACCCTTGGGGTGGGCAAACCTGTCCTCCGGGTGGAGCCCCAGAGTGGTCTTGGGCGCGGGTGATGACCAGAGTCCTGCTCGTCCCCCCCCCGACCCTCCTGAGTGCCGAGTGCGAGTGGCTCCAGTTTCCTCTCCTTGCTGTGCTCCCCCAGACTGCAGGCGGGATGTGGGGTGCCCTGATGTGGGGGAGCCCAGGGTTCAGGCCCTTGGAGCTGCAGCTCCTGTGGCCTGAACCCTGGGTGGGCGAGAAGAGGGTTCCCAAAGGCTGAGTTGTCAGTCTCCTCTGCATGGCAGGAGACAGCAGGCAGGGGTGGTAGTGCAGGGGAGTGACCCACGTTGGAGAGAGTTCAGGGGGGTAGTGCAGGGGGTGGTCCCAGCACTGTCAGGACTGCAATACACACACACACCTAGTGGCTGAGATTCTGGACGCCGGAACAGCTACCAGCACAGCTCTGTGCTGCTCAGACGAGGTGCCTTGGGTGAGCGGTTGGTCCTCCCAGGCTCAACCTGCTGTTGATGGACGAGAAACTCCCGGCGGGGGACTCAGGAGCAGGACGGACTCTGCCGTGGTCAGGCCATGCCCCGGGGGCCCTGCCGTGCCTGCTAGGTAGGTCCCCTTTGTTGTACAAGGCATGCGGTTCCATCAGTGAGGTCCACTCTGTTCCCAGCTTTAGGGGCACTTGCCCAGGAGAAGGGAGTGACAGAAATTTCTGGAACACACACACACACACACACACACACACACACAAGTACACATGCACGCATACACAGGCATGCGCGCGCACATACGCCCACAAACATGCACACACACGCACACATGCATACCCACATGTGCACACACATGCACACATGTACACACATGCACACACGCACACACACGCACTCACACACGCATGCACACACATGCACGCAAATGCGCAAACACACACAAGCACATACACACACCTGTTTGTATTTTCCGGTTCACTGGAAATGACACTTGGCCTCCCAGGTTCTGAGCTCTCTATATTTTTCAAAGTGATTTTATGCCTTTAATCTTAGCTGGTCTTCACAGCCGTTCTATAAGATAGGGCGTGTATTATTCATCTTGTTTTATAGATAAGGAAACAGAGGCCCAGCGAGGTTAAGTGATTTATCCAAAGTCATTCGACAAGTTAACTGCATGCTCAGGTCCAGAATTCATGGTTCAGCAAGAATAATGAACGTTTATTTATGGCTGCATCGTTAGAAAGACTCCCCCGTGCACTATCTCATCTGATGTGACAACAACGCCGTGCGTGGGGACAGGAAGCTCACCCCCTTTCTCCCAACCCTGGGAGGTCGGAGGTCGGGCTCACACTGGCCCTGTCAGTCAGTAATGAAAGGGAGCTTCCGAGACGCGTTTCCTGGGCCTCATTTGTCCCCTCCTGGGTACTTGGGATTTGTCAGTCCAGAGTTGGTTTATCTTAGAAATAAAAGCGGGATGCCAAGGACACAGCCACACGGACTGGCTGGGCGCAGGGCCTCTGCTTTTGGACAGGTGGTCACTGGGAGGACGAGGACAAGGCCAGCAGCCAGTGTGGGACCCCGGCACTAAGCGAGGCGGGGAAGAGGGTGTATCTGGGAGCTGCCTGGCTGTGCCCGCGACACTGCCCACGGCCAGCCTGAGGCCGACAGAGAGGGGGCCTGCGGGTCCTCTGGGCGGTGGGCAGCAGCAAGAGAAGAGTCCTGGGTGGGGGGGGGGAGTCCAGAAGTCTCCCCAGGAGGCAGGAGGAAGGGCCGGCCTGGCCCCCACAGTGGCCCAGCCCCCGGGCTGCTCATTATGGTAACAGTGGCCGCGCAGGCGGGAACCATGGAAACGGTTAGTGAAGAGGAGAGAAGCTGATTGCTGTTGTCGAGGTAGAGAGGGGTGAGCTGGGGGGGACGGGCCCCCGCCTCCTCCCTTTGTCTTCCGCCGCTGCCCCTAGTTCAGCTGTGAGGGGGCTCCCTCCGGATCCCACTGCCTGATGGAGGAGGGGCTGGGGGCTGGTGGGGGGAGGTCGGGCTTGGGGGGCACTCAGGGCCTGGTGCTGAGTCCCCGCCCCGTGCCAGGCTGCGTGAAGCCCTCATCACCTCCCACCCACTCAGCAGCCAGGCACGCGGGTCTGATAGCCCCTCAGCAAAGGTCTGGGGGTCCCCAGCTGAGGGGCAGCCTTCAGTGGCACGGCCCTGGCCAGCTGGGAGCTGGAGTCTCTCGAAAGATCGATCTGGCTCTATTGTTCTCCACACTCGCTCGCTCGCTCTGGACGGGCTGTCCCCCTTGGGCGCCCGCACCCCCTCCCCATCTGCAGAGAGGGATGGAGACAGGGCGGGGGCCATCTCTGAGCCCCTGTGAGGCCTCCCCGTCCCTCTGCCCCCCTCCTTCCCGGCCATCACCATGGTTCCCGGACTCTTGAGCAGAGAATTCATTTTCGCTCCTCGTCGTCAAGAGGCAGAGGTGGTGTGTGCCGGGTGGGCGGGGGCGGCTGCTGGTGCAGGAGACAGGGGGACAGTCGCAGGGGTGAGGCCCCTGGCGTGGGCGGGGCCGGGAGAGCCTGACTGGGGGGGGGTCCTCCGTCACAGGCACAGCCCATGTGGACCTGTGTCACCTTCCTCGGGGGTCACTCCCACTCTGGCCACCGGGGTCTCCACCCCAAGCTCTCGGCCCCGGGCCTGCCTGGGTCTGCCCTTTCCTCTGGACTTTCTCCCCTGTGAGGAAGTGGCGCACCCCGGGGTCCCCAGGGCCTTGCCTGTGCCCCTCGCTTGTCTGTAGAGCTGAGTGTCTGCGGGCGCCATTGATGCTTGTCTCGGGCTTGTTGATATAAGTGCCAGCCATGCCGGGGGTGGGGGTCACCCATAAGGCCTATGCCCCCCTTGTGGCCAGGAAGGCATTAACTGGCCAACACCCAGGCTGGTGACAGTGAGTGGAGCATGGGGGAAAGGCAAGGGTCGTGTTGCCACCAGAGCAGCTAGCAGGTGGATATGATGTCCGGGGCGCGTCATAGCTCCCGGAGGACTGCAAGGTGGGTGTCTCTGAGGAACGCTTGGGGTTCCCCGGTTCTTGATGGGCGTGTGACTGAGGCGAGGCCACCTTGGCACGCCCTGCCTTGTCCTTGCCCGTGACACCCCGCCATCCACTCTTGACTCTGAGAATTCCAAACCTCGGACATTTGGGGGGTGGGCAGGGGGTGTGGGCATGCTGCCTTAACTCCTCTGCTCCACCCTGCCTGGCCTCATCAGTCTGGTTAGTGCCGGGCAGGGAGGGGTCCTGGTGGGCTGCGCAGGGAGGAGTGAGGACCGGGAGCCTGGCGGGGTGGGGTTTGGTTTACCATCTCCCGTGCCCATCCCCTAAGACCCCCACAGCCAGGCCTGGTACCTGAGGAGATAGCGAGCCATGAGGGTCCGATAGGCAGGTGGATGAATGGACAGACAGAGGGAGGGATGGGAGGAAGGGTGGATGGATGGACAGACGGACTGGTAATGGTGCTAGTAGGTGCCTCTAAAGTCACCCATGGACACAGCCTCATTCCGCAGAGACCACAACGGGGTGGACGGACAGGGGGACTTGTCACCGGGACTGTGGCATCGTTTCTGCTTTTCCTTGTATCTCCCGAGGAGAAAACAGGAGGGCCTGATTTCTGCTCTTTGGCACTCTGGCTCCACGTGTCTCCCCCGGGAGCGGAGGCCGCTCTTTAGGGGGAAACCATCCGTAAGTCATTAGGGAGGTCACGTGCCTTCAGTGGGGTGACCGTCCAGTAGGGCAGCTGTCCGGGCCAGGACCGGTGCAGAGTGACCCCTGTTTTCACGCCTCTCTTTGCCTACGCAGCTGAGACATGCATGGGCCAGGGGCCCAGCCCCATGGTCACCCCTTCCTGGTGGCGAGAGGGGCTGGTTCCTCCCAGCCCAGTGGCTCAGCTCGGCGGCTCAGCTCAGGATGCGTCTCACCCCCAGGACTTGCCCCAGCTGCTTACACGCCGATTGACATCAGGCCTTCTGGGGCTCTCCAAAGTCTGCCTCCGTCCGAGGGATACTGGGGCTTTGGAGGTGGTGCCGTGCCCCCCACGGTGGGCTTATGTGTGAGGGGGCTGCGCTAGCCGGCTGTGTAGGAGCGTCTTCTTTTCCTTCCAGGACAGTGGGCAGGGAGACCCCAGCCCCAGCCCGGTTCCTGAGGTCCCTGGTTCTGCCGAGCAGGTGAGGGTGAAGAAATAGGTAGGGGAAGGGCTGGTGAGGGCGGAAACCAGGGGCCTGGGGAGAGAACGCAGGGAGCAGGGGCTCAGGTTTGATCCCTGGCACCTAGGGCGCCCCAGGGCACAGGTCCAGCCTAGGGGCCCCTTGATGGCTCCTGAGCACTGGAGGGTGTTGTTGCTTCTTGGTGGTGCTACCCAAAATGCTGCGCTGAGCACTGAACCCTCCGGCCCACTTGGCTGAGTATCGCCCGGAGATGCCCCTCCCTGCCCTTACTGTGCATTGCCCGAGACCCCCTACCCCCAACCTGAGTGACCTCAGGGCCAAGCACGCTCAGTCACAGAGGCGCTCCTGGAGTGGACCAAAGTTCCCGTGGACGCATGTGCAGGATTCTTCTCTCTCTGGCAGGGACTCTCTTAGACAGTGCTCTAAAGGTCTGGTCTCTCCCCTCCCTCTCGCCCCTGTGGCGATCTGGCCAACTAGGCTGGTGGTCATGTGTGAGGGTCCGAGTGTGCAGGCTGGAAGGATCCTGACTGCCTGAGGAGCTCTGGGCGCCCGGGACTGCCCATGACACCCTCTGGGAGCAGAGTGGGGCCGGCTCCCTGGAGGCCCAGTGCCCTGGCCCGGCCCTCTCTCCGTCCCTCCTCTCACTTTTGCCCTCTCTGCCCTCCGGTCCCCAGACACCGGGCAGGGACGGGATGGGGTGCATGGGGAGAGCCTGGTCAGCACCTTGGGAAGCTGCCTCCAACTCACCTCCTGCTGGGTGCCCCTTATCCCTGCCCCAGAGTTACCCGTATTCCTGCCAGGCTTCCGGGTCTGACCGGGCATGCCTGCTGCCCCCTCCCTTAGGAAGGCCTGAACTCGAATGGGGCGGGGGGGGCACTCGACCAGCATAGCCAAGTCTGAAGTTGGCCGAGGCCTAACTGGGGTGTAGGTGAGGGTGTCTGGACATGGGGTCAGTTGGGGGGGGGCAGGGACCAGGTTCCACTGCCCCTTGGCGTGTGCGGGAGGGGGCAGAAACTGCCCCACGGTCAGCATGGTCTTGGCTCAGCCACCAAGGGTAGAGAGGGCCGCGGGACAGAGCTCCAGAGGGCCAAGGAGAGCTGTGACCCCAGCCTGCTCAGGTCCCGGGGCCCTCACTGACCACCCTCCCCTCTCCCCCCTACCATCACTCTCCTGAGCTTGGGCACCTCTGGCTAGCCCAGGCCAATCAAGCACCTGCACCAGGGACTGTTTTCTCAGCCCTGATTTCTCTTCATTTGTGGGATGGGGGATAGAGGGCGGCCTTTTGGGGGCCACACCCAGCAGGACCCAGCCGCTTGTCCTGGCTCTGTGCTCAGGAGGAACCCCTGGTGGTACTCTGGGGACCACACATGGTATCAGGGACCATACCACGGCCAAAGGGAGCCCCACACCCAGCACGGACTTTTGGCCACCATCCCCACACCTCATTCTTTTCTTTTTTTTTTTTTTGCTTTTTGGGTCACACCCAGCAATGCTCAGGGGTTACTCTTGGCTCTGCCTCAGGAATTACTCCTGGCAGTGCTCAGGGGACCATATGGATGCTGGGAATCAAACCTGGGTTGGCCACATGCAAGGCAAATGTCCTACCCGCTGTACTCACTCCAGCCCCACTCTGTATTCTTTTATTATTTTTTCTTTTTGGGTCACACCGGGCGATGCTCAGGGGTTACTCCTGGCTCTGCGCTCAGGAATCACTCCTAGTGGTGCTCAACTCACCCCGTATTCTTTTAACGTAAAGCCATCAGATACCTTTGCCTGTCTGTATGCTAATCCTGCTGTGGGTAATCTGGTCTCTGCCTCCTGTAAGTGGACATGTGTCCGTGCCGAGTGCCCGCTGCCCTCCCAGCTCAGCTCTGGCCCTGAGTGGGCACCCAGCTCTGGGCTGGCACAGGTGATCAGAGCGTTCGGGGCTGTCCAGGTTCCTGATCCGTCCCCTCAGCCCCCACCCTGCCCCTGCCGCCTGCCCGGGGAGGCCGCTGCTGTCTTGGGGTTGCCAGCACAGCCCCGTGCCAGGTCCCGTGTGGTGCTGACAGCGGGCTCCGGGCTCGGCGGCCCCGGGGAATATGGCATTTAGCCGGCTTTTATTTGCCTGGCCCTGCTCCGTCCAATTCTAATACACGGCTTTATGTGTTTAGCTTGTGTACAAAGTTTACTCTCATAAAAGGCTTAGATTCTGTCTGGAGGGAGCACGGGCGGGAGCCCAGGAGCTGCGTGCAATATTGTGCTCGTGTTTTATTAACCAGAATCACCAGAAGTCTCTCGTCACTCGTAGATCTGCATAGCGGTTTTCTCGGAGCTTCCAATTATTTTAACTTTCAAGAGCAACTGGACACAAAATTCATTTCAGTCCGATTGAGCCCTTGATTCTCACTAAGCTGTCAGTCAGTCCTTAGCCGGGGGAGCGGTGGGCACCTCTGAACCCGGCGGGGTGCTGGCTGCCCCCTGAAGGGCCCTGTCCCCGCCCCCAGCCCTCCAAGCATGCCAGGACAAGATCAGGGTTTCCTTGGGAACCCCCCAACACCCTCCCCCTGCAGCTCTGCCCTGGGGAAGCGGACAGGAAGTGCCCAAGAGATTCACTTCCTTCTCCACCCCAGTGGGTGGATCCCTTGGGCCAGTTGTTCATTCTTCGCTGCTTTTGTTTGGCTTTTCGTTTGGGGTTCATACCTGGCAGTGCTGTGGTCTTCTCCTCGGTGCTAGTGGATGGAGGTCGCTCCTGGTGAGTCCCAAGGCTCGAACCCAGGCCTTCTGCATGCACAGCATGTGCTCTGGCCCGTGCTCATGCTCTCTGGCCCTGATGCTGTTTTTAAATTTCTTTTTCTGTCTATCCCTTTAATGGGTGATAAAATTGATCGAATCGCTAGCTGTAGATGACTTCAGAATATTAGTGGGGATGGTATTGATTTTTCCCCCCTCTTTGCAAAGCTTTTCTATAAAGTAAGCACCTGACGACTTTAAGTTACAAACTTTGAGTTAAATTATGAACCTTTTAGCTTTGCATTAGAAGTGGTATCTGGAACCTGATTTGCTAGATCAAACCACATTAGTTGTGTTATGTTATTTTCTAAAAACACATTTCAGAGAAATAACTCCAATCTGTGTTGCATTTTATAGAGCAAAATAATTGAATGGCGGCTGTTTGTAATTTTAGCAATCTCTTAACCTTAATCATATTTAATGGCTTTTCTCTTCAGGCTAACAGGAGCGAGAGAGCGAGGTTCCAGCCCCATGGTAGCGTGGCACTCCGGTAATGCGCCCGGTCCTTGGCAGCACTGTAAATTCCTCCTCTCTGAATTGTTGGTTCGGGACAATCATTCAGCGGGGGAATTACTTTCTCATCTATGAAATAAATGAGATGTTAAACTAGTTTTCTGCTTCCTGTGGTACAAATGTATCAGTGTGCAGCCCCGTGCAGCGAGAAAACAAATGCCAGACCTCCGCCGCCGAGAGTGGCCAGAGGCTCGCAAGGCTGGGGGGGAGGGGTAGCGGGGAGCAGGAGAAGGGCCCCCTTGGAGGGCAGCGGGGGAGGGGTGTTGTCATAGGGAAGGAGGCCAAAGGTGCTGGCGGTATGGTACGGAGCCCCAGGTGACAGGGAAGATGGGTGGGAATGAGAGGCTGACTCAGGCCCAGGGATCTCCGTCTCCTTGCTTGGAGGAGAAAAGGATTGGTCGCAGAAGAAATGCCTTTGGGGGGACTTTGGTGGGGGGCCTTTTTCAAGGTGCTTCAGGGGCCCATGGACTAACCCCACCCGGTGACACTCAGTCAGATCGGTTGGTTCAGTTCCTGGCCTGAGCTGGTGGAGCTGCTGGTGGTAGTTGGTGTCTCCGGGACTCTAGCCGGGGACACAGCGGGGAAAGCAGCACACGGGGCCGGGACTGGAACCCGAGTCCCGGGCGAAGGGAAGGATGTGCATTGGTCACTGGGCTCTCACCCCAGCCCCAGCGTCAGCCCTTGGTTACTCTTCAGGTATCTGTTTTCTCTCCTTTGCTATGGTCATTGTGCCAGCTGGGGATGCTGGCACAGGCCTGGAACAGGGGTCAGATCCTGTTTGAGCGGAGGTGCTTGCATGCGGCATGCCCCGGGCTGTGGTGCTCACACCATGGTGGTCACCTAGCTCAGGCTCCTCTCTTTTGTTGTGCTTGCCAGGGACTGTGCCCCTTTTGACCCGGCTTCCGTGTGGCAGAAAATCACCTGTGGCAGGATGGCTCACACAGGGCTTCCAGGATCCGAGTCGGTGTCGCTCACTTCATGAGGACACTGGGGGATGGGGTCACTGTGCTCGTTGAGTGAGCTGGAAACTGGGGGTGGGGGTCATTGCATTCGCTTTCGAGGTCGGGCCTCTAACCTCTACTCTTGCCCTTTGGGCTGATGTTTCTTTTGCGGCAATGAAAACATTCTTCCACTCGGACTCTCATGGGCCTTCCCTACAGCCTCCGTAGAATGCGGGGTGGGGGACAGGGCATAGGAAATGGGGGAAGGACTTTTTCCATTTGAGATGTGGGGGTGGGGGAGGCAGGAAATGAGAGGAGATAAAGATCATTGAGTTAGGATTCAAGGTCAAGGCTTGTGGCTCAGGAGTCTGATCATTGGCCCCACAGTGAGTCCTCCCTTCCATCCCTCTATCCAGCCATCCACACAGCCACCCCTTGCCAACCATCCACCCACCCACCCACCTGCTACCCAACTATTCATCAATCAGTTCATCCACCCACTACTTCCCCTTCCATCAATCCACCCAACCATCTATCCACTCTGACCATCCACCAATCCATCACTCATCTACCCACCTGTGTGTTCATTTATCCATCCATCTATTGATCTATCCACTCATCCATTCACTCACCCATTTACCCAACATTCATCCACTCACCATCCATCCATGCATCTAATTGGCATCCACCTACTCATCATCCATCCATCCACCCTCCCAACTGTCCATCCTTCCTCCTAACCATCCATCCATTCATCCATCCTTATCCATCCATCCAATTATCCATCCACTTACTCATCCATCACTGATGAATCAATCCACCCAACCATCCATCCATCCACCATCCATCCATCCATCCATCCATTCACCCATCCATTCACCATCCATCTACCCATCCATCCACCATCCATCCATCCATCCATCCACCATCAATCCACCCACCATCCATCCATCCATCCACCCATCCATTCACCATCCATTCATCCATCCATCCATCCACCCATCCATTCACCATCCATTCATCCATCAATCCATCCACCACCTATCCACCCATCCATCCACCATCCATCCATCCATCCATCCACCATCCATCCACCCATCCATCCACCATCTATCCATCCATCCATCCACCATCCATCCACCCATCCATCCACCATCTATCCATCCATCCATCCATCCATCCATCCACCATCCATCCACCCATCCATCCACCATCTATCCATCCATCCATCCATCCATCCACCATCCATCCACCCATCCATCATCCATCCATCTACCCATCAATCCACCACCCATTTATCCATTCATCCATCCATCCACTATCCATCCACCCATCCACCATCCATCCATCCACCATCCATCCATCCACCTATCCATCCACCATCCATCCATTCACCATCCATCCATCCATCCATCCACCACCTATTCATCCATCCATCCATCCACCATCCATCCACCCATCCATCCATCCACCCATCCACTCATCCATCCATCCACCATCCATTCATCCATCCATCCACCCATTTATCTATCCATCCACCATCCATCCATCCATCCATCCATCTACTCATCCATCCATCCACCATCCATCCATCCATCCATCCACCATCCATTCACCCATTCACTATCAATCCATCCCCCCATCCACCATCCATCCATCCACCCACCCATCCACTCATCCATACACCATCCATCCATCCATCCATCCACCCATCCATCCACCATCCATCCACTCATCCATTCATCCATCCATCCATCCATCCATCCACCCATTTATCTGTCCATCCACCATCCATCCATCCATCCATCTATCCATCCATCCACCATTCATCCATCCATCCAATCATCTATCCATCCACCATCCACCATTCATCCATCCACCCATCCACCTATCCATCCATCCATACAACCATCCATCCATCCATCCATCCACCCATCTATCCATCCACCATCCACCCATTCATCCATCCATCTAAACATCCACCATCCATCCATCCATACATACATACATACATCCAAGGTCACAAAGGAGCAGAGTCTGAATATTTACACCATTAACACCCCTGGTGACAGCTGAGGAGTGTCCCTGCCAACAGCCTGGACACTGGAGCTTCCATCCCTCTCCAGGTCCTGGATCCTCCTGCCCACAGAGCTGCCTTGGGTGACCTCAGGTCCAGGCCTGGAAGACCTCAGGGGTTCAACTCACTTCCAAGATCCTCTTCCAAGATGGGCTCCTAGTGCAGTGCTCTCCTGTGCACCTCTTTCACCCTGGGTGGAAGTGGTTCATCTCTTGGCTGGGAATCTATGATCACTTGCTGGTCCCCCATTTGAGACACAGACTAGATGGGGGCTCAGGGGGCTGTGCTCCCTGAGCATCTCAACCAGCCCAGATTGGGATGCAGTGATACTCCAGTAGGAAGGTAGTGGCTCTTATTGAAATTCAGCCCTGCTCTGTGTGGCTCATCTCCTTGGAGAAAACCCTCTGTTCTTTGCAGAGGGTTCTCAGTCATCCCATGCTCTGTGTGCTAATTTCTGCCTTTCTCGTAAGCTGTGAGATTGGGGTGGGCAGAGGTCCTTTTGGCCTGGCCTATGCTAAATCTACAGGATATGATGAGTGTCATTATATGGACATCCCTCCGGAGTGGCCAGTCAAGCTGGAAAGAGCCTAGGACCTTCCTGGTAGAGGGACTCTTTTTTGTTCATTTGGGGGCCTATGCCTAGCATCACTCTGGGGTCAGACTTGTCAGTGGTGTGGGGGGGCAGGGGGTGCTGGGGACTGAGTCCAGGCTGCCTGAATTCTCCAAGCCTGAAGCCTGCATCTCCCGGCCCCTTGGTGGAGAGTCGGTCACATCTGCCCATGCTTGGTGCTCTGCAGGCCACCAGGCCCACCGCCTCCCACCAGGGTCCTGGGGTTCACAGATGCTCACGTCCTGGCTCTGGGTGCCGGCTGCTGCCTCCAGCTCGGGCCCTGGTTCTGCAGAAACTGTCACTGCGTTCAGACCGCTGCTGCTCCTGTGAGCCTAATTAGGAGCACGCCTTCTGAGCAGAAATATGTTTCACGGATGAGTCGGCGGGCCTCCTTGCCGAGGTGCGATCCTTTCCTGCTCGTCTGAGACGGGCCCACTCAGACTTGGCAGCGTTCTTGGCGTGGGCGATGCCTACAGGAATTGAGCTGGTCCCTGGGTGCTCCAGGGTGCAGTGTATGTGTGTGTGTGTGTGTGTGTGTGTGTGTGTGTGTGTGTGTGTGTGAGCTGGCTCTGTCCATGGGAGGTACTGAAGTGGTGGGTGGCACCCCTCCATGGTTCATGCTCACATGTCCCTGGCCTTGGCATCAGAGCAGGTCTCAGGTAGAAATGAACGCCAGAGCACGGCCAGAAGCTTCTTGCAGGATGGAGAGTGGGGTCTTGACCAGTCTGGCCATGTTTGTGGAGAAGGCATTGCTTCCTGTTTCCCCAACCAGGTTTCTGGTATTACGGGGGAGGGCTCTTCTCTGCTTGTTGTATGCCTAATGGGTCTGAAATCCAGAGAACCATTTTTTCCCCCACTGGCAAATGGGGAAGTGTGGGATAGCTGGTCTGAAGGCCTGGAGGTGACATGGTGAGGAGGAATTAATGTGGCAGCCATGGGCTCGTGGCACAGACCCCGTGGGACGGTCTCTCTGCGATGGTCTCTGTGGAGCCCAAGGTCTCGTTGTGGAGGAAGTCTCACGGCATGTCACACCCAGGCTGGCACAATACTGTTGTCATTGCTGTACATTGCAAGGGAGCTTTACAGATCTGCAGTAGCCCCCAGACAGAAGACTGACTCAGCCCAGAACCAGAGGTCGAGTAATGCCCCATTTGCACAGCTCCCCTGTGGTCACTACTGGCTTTGTCTGTAATTTTGGGCTGACCCCTCAGCCTGGCCTCTCTGCATGGTGGACTGCATGTCAGGGGCCAGGCATGATGAGAAGGGGGAGAAGGAGGGCCGTGGGCCCTTATTCTGAGTGGGGGTCTCTGACACTCCATTATTCCCAGGCCTTTCTCCTGGCAAGCTTCCCCAGTGATTGGTGGAGCTGGACATCCAACACGGATGCCATCCTGAGAGGCCCTCCCAGGCGGGCAGGTATGGGGACAGCAGCACCCACTTCCCATAGAGCTTCCTGTGGAGGGACCATGTGCATGGGCGGTGGGAGTCTCTCTTTCTGCCCTCTGGGACCCCTAGGGGTGTTGGAATGGACTCCTCAGTCCAAGACGACAGCAAGGTATCCTCCAGCTGTCCTGTTCCCAGGGGGCACCCCCTACCACGTGTCTGATTTTTCTGACCTGATGGGGACAGTTCCTGAAGGCCGTCCCTCCCCCCATCCTGGTGAGTTTTGCTCTCAGACACTCCTGCAGTTCTGAGTAGGCCCAGCCCCCTTCCGGAGCCTTCAGTCAGCTGAGCACCCCAGGGTACACCCACAAGTCGCCTGCCTTTCACAGCCCACTCCGTCACCAGGCACCTCATGCATCAATGTTGTTCTGTGTGAACACTGCGTGTGTATGTGTGTATGCACACATCTCTGCACAAGTGTGTCTGTGTGTATGTGTGTGCATGAGTGTCTCTGTATACGTGAATGTGTCTGTATACAAGTGTACATGCATGAGTGTCTCTGTGTGTCTGAATGGATATGCCTGAGTGTCTCTATGTGTACATAAGTCTATCTGTGCGTACACAAGTGTACACATGAATGTATATTTGAGTATGTATACATGGTGAGTGTGTGTCACATGAATGTGTCTCTGTGTGTGCATGACTGTATCTCTGTATGCATATATGTCCGAGAATGTGAATGTTACTGTGTAAATGAGTATGTGTGTGCATGACTGTCTCTGTGTGCATGTGTCTGTGTGCATGAGTGTGTTTATGTACATGAGTTGTTCGTGTCTGAGTGCGTGATGTTTCTGTGTGCATGAATCTGAGTGCATGTGTCTGTGTCCATGTGTGTGTCTATGGGCATGAATATGTCTGTGTGCATGAGTGTGTCTGTATACATGATGTTTCTTTGTGCATGTGTGTCTGTGTCCATGTGTGTATCAGTGTGTGTATGTGTGTGCATGTGTGTGTCTGTGAGCATGAGTGTGTCTGTGTGCGTGTCTGTGAACGTGTGTGTGTGTCTGTGATTGTGTCATTGTGTGCGTGTGTGTCTGTGCGCACACATCAACACTGGGTCAGACACCAAAAGGGCTAGACTGAAGAAACCAATCATCTCTCCCTCCCCATGGAATGTACAAATAACTTAGCTATCTGGGGAGCGTAATGGCCTGACTTCCTCATCCCTGCACATAACGAGCTCTTTCCGAGCTGCCTCCCCACGATCCTAATTGTTTTTAAATGTCTGTGCTAACCACCTCAAACCGAGAGCATCAGTCTACGTGCGGGTAACCGAGAGCTGGGCTGCGGCGGATGGCACATTGTTGTAGTAATTAAAAACATGCTTAAGAACATTCAACTTCGTGGTGGCAGCCGCTGCCTCTTGGCTGGCAGGGGTGAGGCAGGGGACCCCGCAGTGACCCTGGGCCCTTAGGTTGGGGGGATGGAGCTCAGTGTCCCGAGGATCCATCTGGGGCCTCCTAAATGGTCAGGAAGCCCCTCCAGGGCAGGACGGGCACGTTCTGGGGGTCCCTCCTCCACCCTGGTGCCTGGTGTGGAGGCTCCCTGTGGGGCGGCCCCTCATCCTCACGGGCAGCTGGGGGGGGGGGGGTCAAGCTATACTTGCCACCAACCCCGGTGGACCAGAGCACTCACTGCCCTCATGGGAGGGGTGAATCCCGTGGAGCTCCTGCACCCCCGAGCTTCCCCACCCCAGTGGTGGCTTCCTGGAGGAAGAGGTGTGGGTCACTTTCTGCACCAGGAGTCCAGGGTGTGGAGGACGTCTGACAAAGTGGAGCACTGGTTGGGTGGGTGGGTGGGTGGGTGTGCTCAGGACAGGGTAGGTGCCACCCATGAGACCCCAGGGTCTTGTTGAACTTATGCCAGAGGTGGCCAGTGCAGAGATGTTGAGGGTCGGGGGATAGGAGCAGGGGGCCGGGGGTATGTCTCAGAGGCTAGAGCTCAGGTGGAAGCCCTGCGTTGGATCCTGGCACATGTGGTCCTCCCTGCACCACCAGGGGTGGCCCCTGAGCCCCTGGGATGGGCTCTTCCCTGACCCCCAACCTTCCCAGGGAAACAAAACAAGACCCATCAGGACAGGGACAGGAGAATGTTCTGGAAGGTTTATTATTAGGTGGATGATGGTGAATCAAGATCAGGGTGGGCAGAAATTAGCTGGGGAGACGCTGGGGTGGGAGAGAAGGTGGTTGGAGACCTCGGGACCGGCAAGCCACGCTGCGTGAGGGGCAGGGCATCTTCATCCGGTCCTGGGGCCAGAACAGCTGGTAGCCGAGGCCAGGTCCGGCCAGTGCATCTCGGGCCTCTGGCTCCAAAGAACCAGAACAGCTTCCCGAGCAGACTGAACAAGCAGCTGGTGCCGGGGACAGCCTCTTGTTCCCACCACGAACAAGGACCTGACATGCTGTTGGGCCCCCTCGCTGGCCCCCACAGCAGCTCCCACCCCACTGCATCGCCCCTGCCTCCAGCTGTTACAGCATCTGTCTGGGCCAGGCTGACCGCTAGTGGGGACTGCTTGGGGACAGGGTGGGTGTTGTGCCCTCCCCTCAGCATCCCGGGTCCAGACTGTTCTTCCGGGCCGCCATGGCATATCCTGCCCTCTCCCCAGCAGAGACAGCCGGAGCTCTGATGAGCGTCTGGGATGCCTGGTCCCCTCCCAGCCTTCCCACGAACTCCAGCTCCAGGCCCAGCTCCTCCCAGTCTTTGTTGAAAACAAAAGCTGCTCTTAAAACAGCGGTGCAGTCTACCTCCCCAGCCCTCAACACCCACCCACCCAAACCAAGGCAGCAGACAAATATCGCCAGCGAACAAATTCAGAAAGAGAACTCACCCAAGATCCAGCTCTGAG
>JAOXYA010000041.1:8175287-8190823 GCA_028565675.1 Sorex palustris
CCTTGAATGACCTCCATAGGCCCGAGAGCCTCTGATCCAACAAGCACACACACACACCTCAAACCAGCAGGCGAGGCCTCTGCGGCGAGGTACAAATCCAACCAGAATCCTAAGCAGTTTTTCTTTAACCAGCTCATTATGCGTTAACCTGTAAGACAATATGTTTTAAAGAGAACCACATTCATCACCTCCGAAAAGTCATATTAACATAATTTCTGGGAAAGAACAATGGGGGAGAAATGTTAGTCATTGTTGATGGAACAGGTAAGTTTCAGTAGCATGATCTGTTGAATATTCATACAATATTGTTTTTGACATTTAAGAACTCAATTATCCGATGACTAATCAGTCTTTCACAGTATGTTATTTTTGTGACTAGAACTGAAATCCTGATAAGCCCCCAGAGAGCGGTGTTCAGATGGATTTATTAGTGGGTTTCAACCCCGGCGGTTTGTGGCATGCATGTCCAGGGGAATTTAGTGCCGGTGACAGTGAGGACCCCGGGGCTTGGCTGGAGCTGGCCGGGTGGGTGTGTGGATACCAGCTGCGGTGCCTATTGATTCCGCGTTGGCGACTTTTCCTCTTAGCGAGGGGCAGCTGGCGTGGCGGCGTGCCCCAAAGCTCTGGGCTCCAAATCAGCTCCCTTCAGCGCTCACATTCCCTGCAGCCCAGGGGTGAGGGTGAGGGGGGAATGACCTTAGCCGTCGTGCAAGGCACTCGGTATACACCATGCTCATGGTCACGGCCTGAACCCTCTTCCCAAAGGGTGGGTGAAGGCACTCTCTGGAAACTGGCGTCCCAGGGAAGGGAGGGGTGCGGGTCACTGCAGACTCTTTTCTCTTCCTCTTGCGACACTCTGGAGCTGCAGAATGCGGGAAAAGGTGACAGGGAACGTTCTGGAAGGGCCAAGATGAGGTGGGCAGAGAACCTGGAGTTCTAGGAGAGTATGTGCTGGGAACCCAGTTGCCAGACTCTGGGGCCAGAGGTCATGGGGGAGCGAGGCCGTGACCCCATCAGCCCGACAACCTGGCTTCCCTCTCTGCCCCGGTGACGGCCCCTGTGGAGGGAGGCCACCAGCCCGGCCTCTTTCTCTGCGGAAACCGAGAGCACCAGTGTCCAGCTGCCAACCAGGCCTGCCCCCGTGGCCATCACCGTTGGAGTCAGAAGCCCCTGAGTCCTGGGGTGGCCTGAGGATTCCCACAGATGATGGGAATTGTCCCCAGCCAGTGGCTCTCGGGATCCAAGGCCAGGTGCTCATCACCACTCTGCTTCCTGTCCCCAGAGCCGGGCATCACGGGGAGGACGGGCCCGAGGACCCCGCGTCTGAGCCCAGCCCGCCTTCTGGCGCTTACATGGACCACCTGGGGGCCATCTGTTCCATCTCTCCCCCCGCACTGTCATCACAGTGACTGGCATTCGCCTGGATGCTAAGTGCTGGGACCCCCGCTCCTGTGGCAGTGCCCGGGCATGCCCGCGTGCTTGTGGCAGGGGTGAGGCATGGCTCCTGGAGCCCAGATGTTCGAGCTCCTTTGCTTGAAGCACCAGCTGCCCCAAACAGCGGGGCCGCCTGCAGGAGGCCCTCAGCATGTGTGTGTGTGTGTGTGTGTGTGTGTGTGCGCGCGTGTGTGCGTGTGTGTGTGTGTGTGTGTGTGTGTCTGGGGACCTGCAGGAGAGCTCTCAGTGTGTTTGTATATGTGTGCGTGTGTGCGTTTGTGTGTCTGGGGAACTGCAGGAGCACCCTCAGCATGTGTGTGTGTGTGTGTGTGTGTGTGTGTCTGGGGACCTGCAGGAGTGCCCTCAGTGTGTGTGTGTGCGTATGTGTGCGTGTGTGTATGTCTGGGGACCTGCAAGAGTGCCCCCAGAGTGTGTGTGTGTGTGTGTGTGTGTGTGTGCGTGTGTGTGTCTGGGGGCCTGCAGGAGCGCTCTCAGCATGTGTGTGTATGTGTGCGTGTGTGTGTTTGTGTGTCTAGGGACCTGCAGGAGCACTCTCAGTGTGCATGTATGTGTGTGTGTGTATGTGTGTGTGTGTGTGTGTGTGTGTGTGTGCGCGCGCGTACGTGTGTGTGTGTGTCTGGGGACCTGCAGGAGCGCCCTCAGTGTGCATGTATGTGTGTGTATGTGTGTGCATGCGTGTGTGTGTGTGTGTGTGTGTGTGTGTGTGTGTGTATCTGGGGACCTGCAGGAGTGCCCTCAGCGTGTGTGTATGTATGTGTCTGGAGACCGGACTCCCACCCTCGTGCTTACCTTGTGGGTGCCTTCTGCCTCTGAGCACCCCACCCTCACCCCTTCCTCCCCGCTTTCACCTTCCCGGGGCTGGATCTGCTGATGCGGTGTGCTGTGTGGTGCCTGGCACTGGCGTCCTCATCTGTACAGTGAACGCTGCTGGAACGTGGCTCTGACATGGTCTGGTTTGGGGTGCCGGCGAGACTGCCGCTGACCCTGGGAGGCTCCGGTATCTGTTGAAGCAGAAGGCAGGTTCAGCCCGCTGAGAGATGGTTCCCTCAGGCAGCCTGAGCTCCATCCCAGGTGCCAGGGCAGGGGAGTGTTGCACAGGTGAGCCCCTGGCCCCTCCGCTGAGTCAGTGACCACCTGTGTGGCTGTACCAGCTGGGCCAGCTCTGACTTAGTAACGGATCCTCAGCCCCTGCCTTGTCCCTCAGTCTCCATGCCTGTAGAATGGACAGAGCTGCCCTCACCCACCTGCTCCATCAGTCTTGGGTGGGAGGCAGGTGCAGCCCACAGCAGGGACACTGTATCCTGTGTCCTTTCCCATGGATGGCCACCCCAGAGTCTTGTCTGTTCTGAAACCTCCTGTGTGCCCTGAAAGTGGGCAGGGGGAGAGAGAGAAGACAGGGTTCATACCACCTAATGCCGGAGGGTCAGGGAATGCAGGGAAGTGGTTATGGAACACACATCACTGGGATGAGCTGTCTGGGGGCTTTGGGACCATCCAGGTCATTTCTGGGTCCCGCTGGTCAGGACTGAGTATCAGCAGTGCTCGCTGCTGTGGTCAGTGGCACCATGTTCCCCTGGGGGCCGGGCCCAGGGGTGGGGAGTCAGAGCAAGATGAGCCACACGCAGAGTGGGTGGTTCGATGGTCAGTGCCCAGAGGCCCGGCTGGCCACTCGCCCTCCGTGATTCCATGCCTGCAACTGCTATCCTGGTGCTTGTGGATACGTTACGGAGCTAGAGATAAGGATGCCCAGAGAGGAAGCAGGGTCCCTTGCCCCACTGGACGCAAAGGCTGTAGATCTGGAAGTGCCCGGCCGCATTCCTTGCCCTTTCCGCTGTCCACACGCCTTCAGCGGTGGGGGAAGGGACAAGGCCAGATGGATGTCCCTGAGAAGGAACATGAGAACCTGTGTAGCAGACAGGGGACACCAGGGAGGGGTACCAGGAGCAGGGAGAGAGACCCACCTAGTTCTAGGCACCATTCCAGCGTAGGGTGCAGAACTGGGACAAAAATCCACCCTCCTGAGCTTAGAAGCCATGGGAGGTACCAGCCTGAAGCAAGGCTGATTGCTAGATTGAGCCATCTTTTTATTTTTTTAATTATATAATATTTGTATTTTAATGAATCACCATGAGATACAGTTGCAGACTTAGAAAATTTCATGATTCCATTTCAGTCATACAATGATTGAGTACCCATCCCTTCACCAAGGCCCATTCTCTACCACCAATGTTCTCAGTATCCCTTCTCTCACCCCTACCCCTTCCTACCCCCTGCCTCTGTGTCAGGAACATTCCATTTTATTCTTGTTCTTTTTATTTATTTATTTTTTCAACTTGGGAGATGACATGTGGTGGTGCTCAGCAATTACTCCTGGCAGGCTCAGGGGACCATACGGGGTGCCAGGGATGGAATCTGGGCTGGCCACTTGCGAGGCAAGCACCCTCCCCACTGTATTATCTATCTCGAGATGTCTCTTTCAATTCCTGATCCGGGGCCGGAGAGACAGTACAGCGGGTGATGTACTTGCCTTGCATGTGGCCCACCCCGGTTCCATCCCTGGAAGCCCATCTGCTCCCCTGAGCACTGGAGCACTGCTGGGCATGACCCTCCCACCAACCAAACAAAGACTTCCTGGTCTGGGGCGGTAGAGGTGACTCAAGGGGCTGGGGCACACACTTTGTGTGCGGGAGGCCCAGATTTGATTCCTGGCCTTGCGTGCTCCCGCTCCGGGTACCTCGCTGGCCATGTCCCCACCACCCCCATAAAAAGTTAATGCTTTGCAGGGGGCTGAAGTGGCAGGAGCAGGTGTCAGGCAAACAGTGGGCTGTGGGGACCCTGGCTCAGTGCAGGGGAACACGGTCACTGTGATTTATCAGGAGACGGGATGCCAGAAGTTTCCATAGCATGGACAGGGGGGTCAGTAACCCAGAGCCTTGGCATGGCCATGACCAGCACTGTTGGATGACAGTGAGGACACAAGAGATGTTGTTGCCATGTGCACAGTTGGGACTCTGAGTCTCCCGCTCCTAGGAGAGACTGAACTTTTGAGGCTGGGCCCAGTGGACAGTGCAGATGGACTCTCAGTATTTGAAGGAGGACGATGGTTTTACCCAGAAGCTTCTAGAACAGACCATTTCCCAGGATCCTTTGCTGGTCCCGGGCAGACACCACCTCTAGGAATCTGGCGTCCCGGCCTTTCTGCCACCAGGCCCCTAGACAGCCACATCCGTGGGCATCTGAACAGTCGATTTCCTTTCGCAGACGGTAGCTCTAGAATCTAGAACAGGCCCCTCCCCCACAGCACAATTAGTTCTTACGATCTGCCATGATTTCAGGTTATCTTCCCAGTGTCTCCCGGGCCTCGGTGGCCGTATTCCCCTGCATGCATCCCCAACAACGGAAAATCTAAAACCTACTCACATTAAGCCTTGGGATGCATCCTGAGTTATTTCCCCCACCCCGAGCAGGTTTGCTTTCATAATGATGTTTGACTGAGGATGGGAGTAAAATTCATTAACTTTCCCTGAGCACAGCACTGCGGGAGGCAGCTGGAAGGGACCCCGGGACTGAGGGTCCAGGCTGCTGGTGGGCCCAGTGTCAACATGTGGGTCTTTTGGGGGATGGATGTGGGGTGAGAGCTTGGCGAGGTCAGTCTCTGATCACTGAGATTCCGAAGCAGCGGAATTTATTGGCATGTCAGAGCCTGTGATGAGCTCGTGAGTGTCTCAGTGCAGTTAATCGGCCTGGTGGCCTCATGAGGTGGGCGTTGTTACCCCCAGATTGCAGAAGAGGAAATTGGATCTAGGTTTCGAGGTTATGCAGCTGCGGCCGAGCACGCAGCCCGGATTTGACCTCCCACCTGCCCCATTTTCTCGTGATTAGCCAGCCTCCCTGCCTGCATCTGGCCACCCTGGGCCACACCAGCCCCCTGTTCATTCCCTCCCAGCAGCGCTTGCTGTGTGAACCTGGGGGTGTGGCTTTCCTGGCCGGAGAGATCAGGGAGGCAGGAGGTATTGGGTGAGGCCCCAAGGCTCTTTCTGTCTCCCTGCAATTGAGAGGCAAAGCAAGATGAATGCTGTGAATTAATCACGGTGAATTTTAAAGGCGTCCCTGGGAGGCTGGGACCCAGAGGCTGGAGAAGTTGCACAGGGAGGCTGATGGATCTAGGTATGGCTCACCCAGCCCCAACCCTCTGGCCTCCTGCCCCGAGCCCAGATCACTAGGCAGAGCCGGTGCAGGCTCCTCCTCTCACCTCAGCTGTGGCCGAGTGGCCAACCTCTGGAGGTGGCGCTGGCCGACCTTCCCCCAAGAGGCTCAGGCTGTTCTTGAGTAGCTTCTGCCTGACTCCACCCACCACCACCTTCCAGCATGCAGAGTAGGGGGTGGAGTGACCCCCACCAGCCCCCACCCCCTGAATGGCTGACTGTGCTCTGGGGTACCTGCTCCTTTCTGAAGAGAACCACAGGGGGTGCTTTGGACGTCTCTGGCCCAGGTGCTCTGTCTAGGGTCCAGCTTCCTGGGGCCATGGATGTCAGTGGCCACCGTTGCTGTTGCCCTTACTGTAACTGCTGAGCTTAATAGCATCTGGTGATGGATGTTAGGTAAGCAGGGGAGGGGGTGGAGTGCATCGCATGGGGTTTGCTTATCCCAGCAGCGTGGGGTGGGCAGGGGGATGGGCACCTGTTCCCCTGCAGAGATAATGCTCCCACGGGCAACTCTGCTCACTCCTTCTGTGCATCCAGGTGTGAGGGTGCCTGCCCATCCCCTTCCCTGCTCACCACAGAAAATACTCTTACCATCCTTCTAAGCAAGCGTGTCTGCCTTTTCCTCCACCTGGGCCCTCCCTGGGTTTCGGGGGGCTTGGGGGGATGGGGAGCTAGTGGCCCCTAGAGATAAGGCCAGCCCATCTCTCAGTCCTGGGGGGTCCTTCCGGAGGCCTTGCCCTCTGAACCATTCCATGTGTCATTTTGGAAGGTTCTGGGCACAGCCAGCCCAGCTGAGCTGGGTTCAATTCCTCCACCCCTCTTGGAGAGCCCGGCAAGCTACCGAGAGTATCTCGCCTGCACAGAAAAGCCTGGCAAGCTACCCGTCAAATATTCAATATACCAAACACAGTAGCAACAGGTCTCACAATGGAGACATTACTGGGCCTGCTTTAGCAAATAGATGAACAACGGGAGGACAGTGCAGTGCAGTGCAGTGCTGGGAGCCCCGTGCAGATGGCTGTGACCATTCCATGTGTCATTTTGGAAGGCTCTAGAAGCCCCATGCAGATGGTTCTCAGTGCTGCAAAGGGCAGAACGGGGTCAGGAGAGAAGGGAAGGGCTTCCTGCCCCCCACCCCAGCCACTCTCAGGACTGCCAGGGCATCGTCCCCCCTACACCCCCAAGTCTTCTCTTTTTGTTTTGGGCCACACCCAGGAGTGTTCAGGGCTTACTCCTGGCTTTGCACTCAGGGACCATGCCTAGTGGTGCTCAGGGGACCAGATGGGATGTCAGGGATGGAACCCAGGTCAGCCATGTACAGGCAAGTGTCCCCCATGCTGGACTGTCACTGCAGTCCTTCTTCTCTTCTGAGGAGGCCGCCTGCCCTGCTGGAGTGAGAAGCCCCTCACAACCTCCATTTGCACGGGTGGCCCCTAAAAGGGCTCGTCTCCCCCAGAGCTGCCTTGGACGTATGGGGAGGGGCTTCCCACAGTCCTTACAGCGAGAGGGCACTGCATGAGCAGAGGGGGAACAAGTCTTGCAGCGCTAGAGGGGGCCTGTCTTGGGGGCCGCTTCTGTTTGCCTGCGCAAGCAGACCTGGAGTTCAGAGGGGCCTGTCCCCCTCTTTGGTGGGGTGAGGCCCCTCCCCCGCCGGGGCCCTGCAATGAGGTCCCTGCAGAGAGAGAGAGAGAGAGAGAGAGAGAGAGAGAGAGAGAGAGAGAGAGAGAGAGAGAGAGATGGGTGTGGACAGGGCCGGGCTTGCTGGCCGTGTGGTGCACAGGCTGCCATGACAACCAGAGCTGTCCCTGGCAGTGAGCAAGGGGACAGGGGAAGCAGGACAAAGCCAGGCGGCGGCTCCTCAGCTCCACCTGTGGACGCTTTGGGGCCAGGATACAGATTGTGTGTGTGTGTGTGTGTGTGTGTGTGTGTGTGTGTGTGTGGTGGCGAGGGGTGTGCTCTTATTTTCCATGAGGGTCTTTTCCTGCAGACGTTCCCCCAGGAGAGCTGGAGTCGATGTCTCTGTCTCAATTGGACCCCTCCCTCTAGTGGCCCAGACTGGACGGCACTTTTCCTGACCCTGTCCAGTCCCCATCCACACCACCCCTCTCTCCTGCCCTCTCCTTCCAGCCCAAGGAACAGTGCCGGCTTTGGGCTTTCAGGGTGGTGCGGAGCCCGGGAAGGCGGTGGAAGCCTGGGCAGAGAGAGACCGAGGGCCTGGCTGGGAATCCCCGGGCCGTGTTCTCGCTGCTGAGGGGGTTGGTGCAGGTCAGCCCTTGCCAGGGACAATTCCATAGTCTGTCCGCTGTCTGCAGAGATTTCCGCAGGCTGCCAGGCGGGGCCAGTTCCCCGGCGGTCGGTCGCTTGGAATCTCTCGCAGGAAACCTCCACATTATTCGGCCGTCCCGGGATGTGACAAGTATTAATAACCCTATTAGCCACAATCCCATCCGGCGCTATTTGCACTGGGTGGCTCCGTGGCCGCGCCCCACGCTTGCAGGCGAGTGTCGCCGCTTGCAGCTAACGAGGCTCTGGCTCCGGTTTTCCACCCCTCTGGAGCACAGGCTGCTGACAAATGAGATTTGAGGAGGGAGGACCCTCGCTGTGCGCCCAAGGGGCTGGGATGGGCTGGAGGACCCTGAGATGGCCCCTCTGCTCCTGCCTCTGCCAAGCTGGCCCATCCTTCACTCTCCGCTTCAAAGTCTCCTCTTCCCTGAATTCTCCCCGGAGGGCCTGGTGGCAGAGCAGACAGTCCTTCCTGCTCAGGGTCCCACAGGGCAGCCTGGGTGCCCTCCCTGAACAGCAGACTTGGCATGCATGCCCCCCACCCCCGCTATCTTGGGATGCTCTCTGTGCCCTGGTTTCCTCCTTGCCCCCAAAACTCAGGCTGGGGGGATGCTGCTGGGTGGCAGAGGGTCAGCCCTTCTGGGCTCAGCACCCAGCTAATGGGGTCTGGGGGCCCCAACACCCCCCACACCCCTCCCCCTGGCCTGCTTGTCTTGGAGAAGAGGAAGGAAGAGTAGGTGGACGGGGAGGCTAGCAGGCAGAGAGCTGGGCAAGACCCAGGCCCAGGCCGACAATTGTGGCTCTCAACTTTTATTTATTTGTGTTTTTAATATTTAAAAAAATTTTCATCACTGAATTACAGAGTTAAAGAGTTACTCAGTAACAAGTCTCAGGCATACATAGGGCGTTCCAGCGCCAACCCCTTCACCCGCATCGGCATCCTTCCACCAATGTCCCCAGTTCTAGATTTCTGTTTATTTTAAATCACTGTCGATTTGCTCAAGCGGGCCCAGTAACGTCTCCATTGGAGACTTTGTTGTTACTGTGTTTGGCATATCCAATACCTCACGGGAGCTTGCCAGGCTCTGCCGTGCGGGTGAGATACTCTCGGTAGCTTGCCGGTCTCTCCGAGAGGGGCGGAGGAATCGAACTCGGGTCGGCCATGTTGGCTGCGTGCAAGGCAAACGCCCTACCGCTGTGCTATGGCTCCAGCCCTACACATCTAAATTCATACTGTAAACCAGGATGCCTTGTTAAATTTGAATATCAAACAATTTTTTTCTTTAGCTCAAGAACTTCATACTTAGTGGCAGAGTAAGGACTTCATGTGATCCAGGCATGTACTCTGCCACTGAGCTACATTTCTTGTCTCTGTAACTATTTTTAGATAATTTTATTAGGAAAAGTCACGTGTTAAATTTGGTTGGGGGGGGTGCTTGAGCACTGGTAGAGTGGATAGGATGCTTGCCTTCCATACGACCAACTCAGGTTTGATCCCTGCCACCCCATACAGTTTTCTGAGTCCCCCAGGAATGATCCCTGAGCACAGAGCTAGGAGTAAATCCTGACCATGGCTAGGTGTGGCCCAAAAGCAAAACCAAAAAAAAATCTGGAGAGAGGCTATCAAATCCCCAGAATGTTTGCAGATAAACACTTCTACCTCTGCTACACATGAGTGTAACAGTGCATATTTGCATTTATAACTGAAAGTGTAACTCCAGTATACATATGCTAAAGTAGGGTTTTGCCTGTTTGTCATTGTACTGTATAAGATTTGCCTTGGTGGATATCCTCCTTTTCGCCTCACTTTTTTGGTCTTTAACTTCCAGCTAGAATAGTGGTTTTCTATTCTAATTGCACATTAGAATTCGTGCAGAAACTGTTAGAATAATCTAATTCCCAATTTTAACGGGTCTTTGACTTTTGTTTCTAAATTTTTTTGTTTCTTGGTTGTTGTTTTAGTTTTGTTTCGTTTTGGAGGCCATGTCCAGGGTTCTCATTGGCCATTCCTGGCAGTGTGCTCTAAGGTTGGTCTAGAGAGTTCTGAGGAGGTTGTATTGTGCTGGGGAGCAAAGTTGGGCCTCCTGTATGCAACATATACCCTCAATCTGTGGCAGTATCTCCTGCCCTATTTGTGTGTGTGTGTGTGTGTGTGTGTGTGTGTGTGTTTCAGTTCTCCAGATTGTTCTTCATGCAATCAGGGTCCAAAAACAAATAATTGTAGAACTATTTAAAATTTCTACCAAAAAATGGCTTATTAAGAAACAATAAAACTGTAGGTAGGATATAATAGGACAGAATGTTTGCTGCGTGTTGGAGCTCTGGGTTCAGTCCCTGGCATCACTTGGTCCTACCACTGAAGTATGAGCCCCAAGCACCGAATACTACCATGTGTGACCCAGACCAAATGGATAAATAACTGCCATGTAAACATAAAACTATAAATATCCAATTTTATTTCAGCGTATTTTATCAGCACCAGGCTCTAACCAACTGAGCTAACCAGCCAGCCTGTTTCAGCGTATTTTATAATACAAATTTACTTCAACAAATAGTATATGTTTTAGGATATTTTTAAATTTTGACCTGTAGTTTGATTAGGGCTGAAGTGATAGCACAGCGGGTAGGGCATTTGCTTTGCACACAACCGACGCGGGTTCAATTCCTCTGCCCCTCTTGTAGAGCCGGGCAAGCTACGTAGAGTATCTCGCCCGCACGGCAAAGCCTAGCAAGCTCCCCGTGACAGATTCGATATGCCAAAAACAGTAACAAGAAGTCTCACAATGGAGATGTTACTGGTGCCCACTCGAGCGAATCAATGAACAACGGGAGAACAGTTCTACAGTGCAGTGCAGTTCTTTCATTCTGTTATTAAATATCCTTGAATATTGGATAATAGTGGTTTGTCCTTGCTCCTTTTACAGGAGCTTAGGTTTTTTTGAGTTGCACCCATCACAGTGCTTCTGAGGCACACCCAATCCCGTCTCGCATTCCTAATCCTATCTTGCTTCTCTCTTTCCTTTATGCCCTTTGCATAGTTTAGCAATGTTAGTTTTTGTATAGACACAGGAAAACAGTTCTTGCTATGCTTTTGTAACATGGGAGTTTATTGACTTGAATAATATTTACTCCTGGGCATACATCTTTCAGTTGCCCTTAATACCCCCAAAGAGGGTCCCAGCAAAGGACTTGCATGGACTCAGGGCAAGCCACAAGCTACCCTGACATCACAAAGCGTCAAGCTGAGCTCCATAAGAAGTATAAACAGTTAAGAGCGTGCTCATGGAACAAACTGTCATGACCCAAAAGGAAGTAACTGGATAAGGACCTTGCTGGGGTTAGGAAAGACTAACCTGGCCTGAGGACTGTGGTCTGGGATATATGGTGAGAGGTGCCCATGAAGAGCCACTCTTTAAGCTTGCTATATATCTTACTGTGTTCATACAAAATGACTAGAAATATTAGTATCCAATCTGATTAAATGGATTACTAGCTAAAAGGCTAGAAGAAAGCAGTCCACCCTGAGATGGAATCCTGCCTTTGAGCGCCCCACCCTTGAGCGGATCTCCTAGTAATCTAGAGTGCTAAACCCCCAGATTTTGTCCTTGAGTTAATCTCCTAGAAGAATTTCCCCTGAAGCAGAGTTGTTGTCTGTTTGTTGTTAAGATAATGTTCAACCACACCTATGGGTACCCCAACCCTTCACGATTTTTTTTATAAAACTACTGCTTTGAGACTTGAATAAAAGGTCACCGATTACCAACCAGCCTGTGACCCCATTCCTTCGTTTGTCGGCCTGGGGAGGTGGTTCTCGGCCACCAAATCCACCCAGACTTGAACTCACATTCACATTGAATGTAATATGGAATGTAACATTCTTTTTTTTTTCTTTTGGGGTCATACCCAGTGATGCACAGGGGTTACTCATGGCTCTGCACTCAGGAATTACCCCTGACAGTGCTCAGAGGACCATGTGGGATGCTGGGAATCAAACCCAGTTGGCCATGTAAAAGGCAAATGCCCTACCCGCTGTGCTATTGCTCCAATCCCAACATTCATTATTTTGGGCATAAAAGCCAAGTTCTTACTGAGAGTACATCAAAAGGAGACCTTTCTTTTCTTTCTCAAACTATAGATACTCTGGATGAATATTTTGAATATGATGCAGAAGAGTTCTTGGTGTCTTTGGCCTTGCTGATCACAGAAGGACGGACTCCTGAGTGCTCGGTGAAGGGTCGCACGGAGAGTTCCCACTGCCCCCCAGCACAGGCCTGTCACCCGGAAGCTACCAAACATGAGTGTAGCGACAAGCTGGCCCAGGTGAGTTTTGTCTTGAATACTTTTTATTTATCTTTATGGAAAATAGTTTCAATGTTACTTCCACCTTTGTTTCATCAAAATAATGTTTATATTTAAATATAAAATTGCTCACGGCCATACAGGAAAAAAATCTTAAACCGTTCTAGTAACTTTGGCCCTTCAGCAAGGGACCAGAGATAGGTATAGGTCTGCACATATAAGCAGGCATGCGGATGTCTCATTCCCGCCTTCCCACAAACAAGAGTTAAGCTCATCTTTGCTACTGTGACTTTGCTTTATTTTTAGGGTCTCAGTCCTAGACTCATCAACTATATTTCTTATTTTTTTAGTAGGCTGATGTTCATAGTTATTTTCTGTACACGAATTAGATTTCTACTAATATTCCTTTTTTTAAATTGGAAGGATACTTTTTGTTATCACCTTAATGTTTTTGTATAATACTGGTAAAAATATTTATTTGACAGGTAGTTTGTGATCAGCAGTTTCTTCCAATCAGCTTCTTAAATATATTTCTTTTGGGTGTTGGTTGGCCAGCTGGTTGGTTTGGCTTGATTTGAAGGACAGTCCTGGTGGTGCTCAGGTACTTTTTCTGGCTCATTGGTGATGCCTAGGGGACCACACCTAGTGCTGAGGATTCAAACCAGGATTCTGTGTCTTAAGCTCCATACTTTCTCTCCAGAACCTTCTTAAATATATTACAAAGTTAAAAATCTTAAAGGAGTGGGAGAGAATATAGTGATTAGGCATTTGCCTTGTATGCGGTCAATTCAGTTTCCATCTCCAGCACCACATCTGGTTCCCTGAGCACTGGCAGGGGTGTCCCCTGAACAGAGTCAGGAGTAACCCCTGACCACCCATTGATATGGCCCAACCCATCAACCCCTTCTTAAAATACTAATAATTTTGCACAGATAATGAAATAATCTGGTTATACTAATGAGTTCATAACGCTTATAATCTACTCATAAAAAAATAAATAAAATAAGTTTTTTATATTTTTGTCTTCTTTTGAACTGTTTTCTACTGTAATAATGATGAAATTAGCAAACTAGGCAGGGTTTGACCAACCCTGAGGTCTCTAAGACATTGCATACAGCAGTTTTTTTCTACAAGCTAAAGCAAAGATATTCCCACCTTAAAAAAATGTCATCCCTTGTAACTGTATCTCACAGTGATTCAATAAAAAAGGAAAAGAAAATTTGCATCATAAATGTTAAGGACTAATCCTCACACTCTAGCGCTTGCTGTGTTATTCCATTATTTAAATCAGTGCTAGCACTGCAGTTTGTGTTAATAAACCACATTCAAGTGTGTGAGTTACCTGTGGTATGCACCTCCAACCACATGTTAATGAGGAAACCTAAATAAACAAGCCTGAACAAAGATCTGCAGTACATGACACATTTCTTATACAGATGCATTACAATTACAGTTTTCCACTTTAAATGTAAAATTGAGTGAGTTACTGAGATGATATGTTTCCATTGGTGTTCTGTTTAAGTGTCGCCAAGCCAGACGGACCAGGTCTGAAGTCACACTGTTGTGGAAGAACAACCTTCCCGTCATGGTGGAGGTCATGCTGCTGCCAGACTGCTGCTACAGTGACGAAGGGCCCACCATGGAAGGGCTCGACCTCAATGATCCTGCCATCAAGCAAGATGCCTTGCTGTTGGAAAGGTGGATTCTGGAGCCAGTTCCTCGACAGTAAGTTGTTGTGTTCAAAGTTGTTCTGGGTCAAACAGGTTTTCCAATACTTTCTATATATTTTAATAATACTACTTTGAATCTTTCAATACAGTAAAATTTAAATATTGAGTACCTGGGTGATTTTAGGTGACACTATTAAACGTTCTCAGATGCTCTTGAAAATAATATTTATTTTGGCATATGTCTTTCTAAAATTCAGTTATTGTACTCAATTACGCTCTTTTTTATTTCCCTTAGGAATGGCGATCGATTTATTGAAGAGAAGACACTTTTATTGGCTGTTCGCTCGTTTGTGTTTTTTTCTCAATTAAGTGCTTGGCTGAGTGTTTCTCATGGTGCTATTCCACGAAATATTCTCTACAGGTATATATAAGGGGAAAGAACAGCAACCAAACAAATTGCATATTCATCTGCCCTGGCTACTGAGTCATATTTTTTCACCAGTTAAATAGTATATTTCTTCTATTCTAAATCTAAGTAGAGAAAATTGAAATTTTTCTTAAAAAATCTAGTATGAAACAATTTAATCAACCTGAATTTCACTTCTTATGCTAAATTTGGTATAGTTTTCAGTGAACTCTTAAGCTTGTTTTAAAGAACCAGGAATAGTTTTAAGGGAAATTGTAAAGTTAGTTTCAGAATGGCCACATAGAATTAATTTTGGGAATCTTATTATCATTTTAGCTTGACATCATATAAATATAAAAATTAACTAATTTGCTACTTACACAGGTGTCCTTGAGATATATAGTATCCACTAATCACCTTCTACAAGAAAAGTAGATCCTTTTAGTAGTAAACCCAAAATTCTTTTTTCTGTTTTGATAAATTTTTAATTATAACATTCTTGAACTTTACTCCTCATGTATTCTGGTATCTATTATTGGGAGGGAGAGTTCGTGTCACACCCAGTGTTGCTCAGGGCAGTGTTTGAGGAATCGAACTAGGCTCAAGAGCAGGCAAGGCAAGATTCTTAACCCCAGTGATGTCACTCCATCCTTGTTCTGGTATTCCTTCCTCTCACTTGATCTCTGGCACCGCATGGTCCCCAGAGCACTGCTGGAGCGACCCCCAAGCACAGAGCTAGGAGGTTTCCAGTATGTCTGGGTGTGGCCTAGAATCGCCCCCTCCCCACCACCACCACACCCAAGGTAAAAAAGAAGATAATCTTGGGCCATAAACATAATTCAGAGGGTTGGAGCACATGCCTAATGTGCACAAAGCCACGAGTTCTGTCTTCAGAACTGACTGCTTCTCACCCCAGTACCACTGGGTTGGGGTCCCAGTGACTCAGCACTAGTGTACAATCTGCTCTAACTACACTTGTGTAGAGACAGTAGTACTCCCTGAGCATTGTTTAAAGATACTTCCCCGTCACCAATAATAATATTATTAATATTTGTCTGTTATTTAACATGATGTTTAAGAATCTATTAAACTACTTTTGTTGGTTTTATCAAAATGATGTCTAAAAATAAGACCTCAGTAGTAATGAATATAAACTGATAATCGGTAACAGTTTAACATGTAAAATAATATTTGATGATGATGTAAATCATATAACCC
>JAOXYA010000041.1:8224207-8237751 GCA_028565675.1 Sorex palustris
TTACTCCTGGTTCTGCACTCAGGAGTCACTCCTGGTGGTGCTCAGGGGACCATATGGGATGCTGGGAATCGAACCCATGTCAGCTGCATGCAAGACAAATACACTACCTGCTGTGCTATCTCTCCAGCCCCCTCCACATTTTTTTTTGACATAGGTAGAAAGACATGTCCACAAGTTCCTGTGATCAGGTTATGAACTTGCCTTTCAGAAGTTACCATTTAACACATTAATTGAGAATCCCCTTTAGACATGGGGCCTGAGATTATCAGCTCCCAATGACCATGGTGGCTGCATTAATTTGACCTTAATCACCTGAGCTTCCTGCTGCCATGTACCTGAAGTGTCTGACTTGTTTGTGGATTTTGAGGTGCCAGGCAGGGAAACCGAGAGACAATCTTAGATGCTTCAGATCAGACCAAGAGTGCAGAATTTAGGCATCACAAAATGGGCAAATATCCCCCAAAGACTTGCTTCCTTGTGATGCTGGTACAAAGCCACTGATGTTTGGGTCCCAAGGCACTCCTTAGCAGGCTGAAACTGAGATGAGAATTACTTCTCTTGGCAAAGAGGATTAATGTTTCATAACAAAAGGTAATTTATTCAATTGTATGCTAAAGAGGTGGTGGTTATGACATGCATAAAGCATGCTTATTCTGTCTATTGTATCATTTATGTTTAATTCCTATAAAAACACCGGTAGCTCTATTGAGTACCTTTCGGAGAACTTGACCACTTCTAGAATGAATTGAATTGTGTTAATTAAATACACTTGACTTTGATGAAACCGAAACCTGATAGGCTTTCAAGGAAATGAGGCTTAGCAAGCTTTAGTGAATTTTAATAGATAGTGGATAGGATTAAATACAAGATCAGGCAGCTTTGGTTTTCATCAATTGGAACGGTAAGGCGACATCCAGCACCCCTGGCCACCTTGCAGGAATGGCAGCCTTTGTAGGGTTCATATGGTTAAGCAAAGTGTGTGTCTATGGCACCCCTGAGTTCTGCGTATGGTTTTAGCCAAAAAAGGTCACTTCCTCCATACTTAGAATGGATAGCTATTGTAACATACAAAAGAATCAGAGTTTTAATTATCTCAACAGGATGGGGCATAAGGTCAACTAAGTGAGATGAAGCGAAACTGGGAAGACCATAAAATCTTTAATTAAAGACATTTAATTGCACAGTTGTAGGGTTGAGGAGGCCTGGCTTTGCAGTAATTCATGCAAAAACTAGGAATTCTGCATAATCACAATCTCAAATTTAGCTAAAAAAATAATCAAGTTGCCTAAAATGTTGACCTTCTCTGGGGTTATAATAATAGAAGAGTCTGCATCCACAATGAGACCCAGTCACTGATAAAAGACCACATGAGATGTGCCTTGCTTTATTGGGCCCACCCATGGTGGGGTGACCGTGGAAATGTCCAAGTAGAATGTTCAGCCTTGGACAGAGGCGGGAAGTCACTGCATATTAGGATTAGTTGAAAGGACTGAAGAATTTTTCCTGGAAAAGAAGAAAGCTGTAGCTTACAAAGCAGATATTACTTATTTCCAAATATCTAAAAAAGTGCCATGGGGAAGAAAAATCAGATATACTCTCTCTTAGGGCAAGAGGGATAGTACAGTGGGTAGGGCAATTGCCTTGCAAACGACCAACCCAGGTTCCAGCTCCGGCCTCCCATATGGTCCCTCAAGCACTACCAGCAGAATTTCCCGAGTGCAGAACCAGCAAAAGGCCCTGAGCCTCACTGGGTATACCCCCAAACAAACAAACAAAAATTTTTAAAAAAGCAAAACCAAACCAAAAATATATTTTCTCTTACTCCATGAAATAGATCTAAGAAATTAGTCTGTTTGGGAATCTCCTTTGACTTGGAGAATGGAAAGCAGGGGGAGGTAATGTAGGCAAAGGATATCTCCTTTGTCTCCTGGAATGAAGGCATCAAGAATTCTTCCTCCAGCCACTCCAACCCTCCAAGACTCCCTCATTCTCCTTCTTTCTATTTCTTTCAGTGTCCTGATCATTCTTTCCCACCACTAGGGGTGTTTTCCTGGAGCATGTGGCTATCACACAGTCTAGTTTCCCTTGTTTGAGATTTATCACCACAGAGTATGGAAGGTCCCCCACACCTCTGTTAAAAAAAACCCCAAAATCCAATAGCCAGGAGCCAGAGCAAACATCAGTGCCCATCAGTGGAGAACTGTATAAAGAAGGAGGGGAGGAAGGTCACTCTACCTCCAGGTCATTCTGTCTGGGGGATGAGAGGCTGGCATAGGGGCTTCTAATGACCAAGTGTCCTCTTGGGGGTTCATGGGAAAAGAAGAATATCCCATCATGACTCAACCTTTCTCTTTTTGCTTTTTGCATTTTGGGGCGGTTGGGGGTGGGGTCAACCCGAGGATGCTCAGGGGTTACTCCTGGCTCTGCCCTCAGGAATTCCTCCTGGTGGTGCTCGGGGGGATCATATGGGATGCCAGGGATCGAACCTGGGTCCACTGCATGCAAGGCAAATGCCCTACCTGCTGTACTACTTCTCCATCCCCCATCCCCCCACTTCCTTTTGAACCTCACACTTCCTTCCTCCAGTTGGCAGGAACCCGTCACTCTGCTTCCCTTCACAGACTCCCCTGGCACACCTCACTGCACCCCTCTGTACCCTGCAACTCAGTGACCACGCCCTGGGGCTGAGCATGCCTGCTGCAGATGGCCGCCTCTCTCTGGCTGCTCTCCTGAGCTCTGGCTGCCAGGACCGCCCCGGACTCTGGGCTCCGTGTCTCCTTCCCAGAAGGCAGCGGCCCCCTCTCGAATTCCCTGATCCCCTGTGCTGTGTCCACTGCCCCTGCTCAGCCCAGAGCTGGGTGTGTGTTGGGGGGGCGGGGAGTGCACACATAGGGTTTGCAAGTCCCCTTCCTCAAGTCCTGCCTTGTCTGCCATCTGCTGTCTCCAAAACTGGGTCCCTTCATCGCCTTGTTTTCAAATTCTGTTTCAAGTAGGAGAATAAGTCCTTCCTTCTTAGCCAGATGTGAGATTCCATAACCAAAGCTTTCCTGTCTGTGAAACTCTTGTTGAGATGGGGGCGGTTTCCGCCCTGGCTCCTTGGCCTCTGAGCAGTCTATTGAAAGGCAGCAGACATTAAAACCTGCTTTGCTTTTTCACTGCCAGCCGGCAGAAGTCGGGCCTTGTATTTCCTTCAGATGGGAAGCGTGTCTCCTTCAAACCGACCACTCTGCCCTGTCTCCTCCCTTGTTCCAAACTGGTGTTTAAGTGGGCACCGTTTACACGTATTCATTACTTACTTACGCCAGCACGACTCGAGCTCCGAGGACCCACTATAAACTCTTCTTAGAAGAGCCTAGAGTTATAAAAATGTCCATTTTGATCACAATAAAAGTAAAATGTATTCCAGAGGCTCAGACAAGTGCAGAAAGGGTCATTATTTACTGAGAAACCCTTAATGGTAAGAATCACTCTTCGTCCAGAGACCCCGGCAGTGGGCAGTGGGGCGGGGGGAACGCGTTCTTGTTGAGGCTTGCCTTCTTCCCTTTGTGGATGCAGAATTGGGCAAAACCTTGGTGTTAAATGGGCCCTAACTCCTGGCACCAGAGTGGGTAGGGTATAGTCAGTCTGGCTCATTGTATTCTTGGAGAATGAATTTGAAAAATCCGGGTCCTGGTTCTGTACTGGGACAGATGCTAGTGGTTTGTTTTGGGTTAGATGAGTGTGTCGGAGGGGCAGGGCTGGGATGACACTCAGGGGATCTGGGCGCCAGCCTGTGGTGACAGGAGTCTGTGGGTAAGCCACGCATGCCTTGGCAATGTCATGTAATCTGGTGGCTGCAGCTCTTCCAGCCTTCCCAGCATATGTAAGAAGTAACTGTCACAGACTTAACTGCTGCTTGTAGATGCCACCCACAGCCTTGATGGGCTTCATGGTTGGGGCTCCTACTTTGCATGTGGCCAAGCCTGGCACTCCATATGGTTGCCACTAGCCTGCCAGGAGAGATCCCTGAGTGGAGTCAGGAGTAAGCCCTGAGCACTGCTGGGAGTGGCTCAAAAACCAAAGCAGACAAACAAACAAAACAAAAACAGGCCCACTCACTCTTGGGGTGTACGAGAGAACTGTATTTAAAACTGCTCTCCCTGTTAATCAGTTCCATCCGTCAACTTATTCTCAGTGACATCCGTTTCTTACCCACCACCGATAAAACTTTCATACGACTTCCATACTTTTCATGATTTCAAGTCTACAGCACTGTCTGGAATTCTCTTGAACTAATTTGGAATCAGAAGCCTGCTTTCTTGTCTAGATAAGAATCATTTGCAATTAGCACATCAATGATCGGGATGTCAGCGACTTGTTTCTAAAGCAAAAGGGGTGGTGGCGATGGTGAATGGTTCATTAACTTAAAAGTCCCCCCATAAATTTGTTTGATCCTCCCTGCTTTGTTTTGTTTTTAATAGTACTTATAAAAGTAAATTTCAGCTCTGGCCACTGATGCACAGTCATAAATTCTAAGCAAGCGAGGTCCAAATTAATGAGGCCTTGCCATAAATTCAACCAGGGGGCAGAACGGACTGGGTGTCCCGAGAGAGAGCAGATGTGTGGTTGACAGGGAGGCCCCTGAGAAATTGTATTTATTGAGGGTTTACATGTGCCAGGCACTTAGCTAAGTGCTTTGCATGCATGATCTCATTTAATGCTCCCAACAACACAATGATTTAGGTGCTGCTGCCCCATTTCTGACGATCACGTGAAGGCTCAGAGCTGGTGTAATCATCCAACCAGATCTGTTTGCAAGATGGACCCCAGCAGGAACTGAGCCTTCAGTCTGGTGACTGTCCCAGTCTCTGCTCCTCTCAAGGGTAGGGACCAGGATGGGGCCCCCGGGCCACCTCATAGGCCTCTCTGTGCCTTGTCCTCATCTCAGATGCCCACTCACTCTGCAGCCTGGTGGGCCTTCGTCTCTGGGGGTCCGTTCCAACCCATTGCTAGAACCAGGCATCTGAATTGCATTGATTGGCTGTCGGAAGCCATGGAAAAGGGTTCTCTCCTCTATGAAAACTGCTGCTAAGGTTCTAAATAACGGCCATGGAGAATAATGGCAATGGTTTGAAAAAGGGGTCTGGTGGGCTGATTTATAACCAACTTTTGATACAAATTTTTGTGAATCTAGGAAGATGGATGAGCCTTCCTGGGCTTGTTAGAGGAATTGTTTGTAAGTGATTTTATTATTGTTCCTGTTTTTCACAAAGAGCTGCCTGTCAATTTCTCTTCTATATTTCATGTATTCTTGGAGAATGAATTCGAGGATTCTGGGCCCTGGTTCTGTGTTGGGGCAGAGGCTGATGGTTTGTTTCCAGTTAGATGAGCGTGTCAGAGGGGGCAAGGATGGGATGATACCCAAGATCTGGGCTCCAGCCTGTGGGGACAGGTATCTCTGGGTCAGCCACGCGTGCCTTGGCAATGTCATATAACAGTGGCTGCTGCCCCTCCAGCCTTCCCAGCATATGTCAGAAGTACATGTCACAGAGTTAACGGCTGCCTGCAGATGCCGTCCACAGCCCTGTGGGGTTTCTGTTGTGGGTGCCGGGGGGCGGTGGTGTGGGGCACGTAGTGTGGTGATCTAGCATGAGCCTCACACGTGCCAGTCAGGTGCTCTGCCTCTGGGTCATGGCCCTGGCCCTGCAGTCTTCACTTTATTCTCTCCAAGTGCTTATTGAGCACCTGCCGGGGTGCTGGGAGTGCAGTAACAAGCAAGGAAAGGAGGTCCCTGTCCTCACATGGCTTTCATTCCAGTGGGGAGGAAGCAAATGCCAAATTCTAAGTAAATCAGGGCACCTGTTTGACTTTGTAATAGATGTGATGAAGAAAAGAAGAGAGAGTAGGCTGATGGCATAGGTGTGGGTGAACACACAGTTTCTAAGGAGTGGTCAGGAAAAGACAAACTTCCTGCTGGAAGAACTCAGGAGGCAGTGCAAGAGGCCTGGGGTAGAAATCAAGTTGGTGCCAAAAAAGCCACGATGGCTAAGACATATAGTAAGACGTGGTCCATCTTATGTATGGATTTTTTTAATTAGTGAATCACTGTGAGGTACAGTTAAATACTTACAAACTTTCATGCTTGCTTTTCAGTCATTATGTATGGATTTGTGCACTGTGGTTAACTGGTTTCAAATACCCTTCAAATACCCTTAGACACTGTGTAGCTGGCTTCCTGGACGGTTGTGTCAAAGAGATTACTAATAATTTCAGTGACAGTAATTGGGATCAGAGCAAGCAGGAACCATGGTGAGAATTGGTCAGAGTTGAGGCCACGCTTGGGGGTTCTTCTGCTGGGTTCCTGATGCATCACTCAGGGAGCTGAGAGGGAAGAAGCAAAGGATCCTTGATCCTCCATGAAAATACCTATGTATAGACCATGTCAACAAGCAGCCCCCACACAGACTAATGCACGGGCCCCACAACACACAGTCCCCCCCAGCCACAGTCAAGTGAGTATCCACCTCAAACGCAAAAAGACTCCCCACACATCCCCCCCTCCCCTGCACGGTAGAAACTGCTTCTGGGTCAAGACTCAGCAATTTCCATTTGAGTCTCCGCTCCTTCCTAGTCATTTTCAGACTTATGCTCTTGGCCCCCCAGTGCATTGCCCCCACGTCCCCATCTTCACCTCCAGGGTTCAGCTTGGAAACTGTTGAGGAGCCTTAGCCTTAGCCGGTATGGATATCAACTTTCCTTGGGTTGGCTCAGAGTGGGCATTTTCAGGGGAAGCTTAGGATTTTTTTTCAGGCAACTTATGGGTTGATGCTCCCTCTCAGTGGGTACATGGTGGGGGCATAGTGGGTAATCTGGTTTCCCCTGGGAATGAGCTGGTGAAGAGACTGACCTGAGGAGAATGGGGAGTCTGAGAAGCACTGATTCCTGGACACTTGGGTTCAGATTATGCCAGGTCCTCCACAGACTGGCAATACATATGGGGCACCCATGGGCTCCTGAAACCAGGGCCTGGGACCTGCAGATTGAGAGCAAGTTAGTGCAGGAAGAAAAACCAGGGCATGTGCTGAGAAGAAGGGGGCTGGATTTAGGAAGCAGCCCACAGCTGCTAGAAGAAATTCCACTCGGGCAATGGGAATCAGATCAGACAGGGTGGAAAATTCCCACTGCCATGCTTATAAAATCCGCCTTGAAAATTCTGGATGACCCAGAGACAGATCTTAAGGAGGCAAGTGGGAGACAGACCATATCTCAGCAAGGGGCCTCACAGCAGAGCCACCAGCACATGTAACAGAAGCTGTAAACACACAGAAAGCAAAAACAGCCCAGAGGGGGCTGGAGCTATAATACGGTGAGGAGGGCGTTTGCTTTGCACACAGCCAACCTAGGTTCAATCCCTGGCATCCCATATGGTCCCTTGAGCACAGCCAGGAAAGATTCCTGAGTACAGAGCCAGGAGTAACCCCTGAGCATCGCCGGATATGACCCAAAAAGCCAAAAAAAAAAGTACAGCCCAGAGACTGGTGAGCCAGGAAGGACCTTGACTATGTAGATCACAGGGGCGTTTTCTATTTCCGGAAATCATGATGGAAATTGATCCACACCGCTGCCACTGGCTGCAAGAAAACAGAACCAAGAACAGAGTTCACCATCACCACCACCGTCACCAAGAATAGTTCCAGCACCAAAGCAGTCTGCTACGCGACAAAGCTCTTGCCTTGGCCTTGAACTTCTCAGCCATCCCCAACACTAAAACCACGAAAGAAATTTTTCCAGGGATTTCCCGTGGAGAAGATGTTGCCAGCAAAGAATTATACAGCATCGTTGGCATTCTCCATGTTCAAGGTCTGATAAATTACACCAAGTAAAAGCAGTAATGATGTTAAATGCCTGCTACAGAATTTCAATATCAAGTAGAGTTATTGTGGCTCTTCAGAGATGTAATCCACACAAAGCATTTAGAAGAGTGTTGCACACATCCATCAGCTCTTAAAAATGATAGCTATTATTGTTATTGACAATAATAATCATAATTTTCAGGGATAAAATGACCTGAAGGTGTGCCTCATTTGATTAAGATGGAATGAAAGTAGGAATTCAGCAAGAAGGACTTCATTACACAAAGAACCTTATAAGCATGGGAGCAAGTTAAATATATAATTAACTAGTGTATATCAGGGAGATAGTAGCAGGGTTAGGGCACTGGCCTTGAATGCAGCTGACCTCAGTTCATCTTCCACACTGTACACGATCCCCCAAGCCCTGCCAAGAGTGATCCCGAAACACGAGTCAAGAGTAAACCCTAAGCATTGCCAGGTGTGGCCCCCAAATCAAAATAAAAAACCACCAAGAAGGCCACTGTAAATCTGTAAAAGGCTCACACCCATGAAGAAATTTAAAATTGGGGGGTGGGTGGGTAAGTGCTTCTGAATAATGTATATAAACTTGTTCCAATATTTCAAGGAATCTTGGCCAATGGATTGATTTTTTTAGAAACAGTTCTCAGAACCAGTGACTTCCCAGCAGACATTCAGTTTTCGAGAAGCAGAGTCTTGAGAGTGTGGGATCTGTCGAGAACATGGCCAGAGATGGAGCTCTCTGCCTGGGCTGCTGCGTGAGACTTCCAGCACTCTTTCTGAGATGGGGTTTATGGATAAAAATTTTGAAATTACAAGGGCCAGAGTTTTAGTATCTCAAGTTTTTTGCCCACCACCACTTTGCTTCCCCAGAGAAAGTCACCAAATATGAGATGATTTTTTTTCCTGAACAGTAAATGATTGAATATTTGGTGATTTTTTTTAACTTTTAAAAAACATACCTGGCCACTGGGGACACCGGTACTGGGAAATGTACATTGGTGGAAGAATGGGTGTTGGAACACTCTATGACTGAAACCTAATTATGAACAGCTATGTAAGGATATATCTCATAGTGAGCCAGGAAAAAAATCTTAAAAATTAAAAATGGAAAAAAATCCTATCTGGCTAATGGTTTGAGGATGCCCATAACCTCTCAGCTTCTGCCAACAGAAGAACTGGATTGGTACTTTGGATGGGTTGGGGCCATCAGGAGAATCACAGTCTTGACCTATCCAGGGATGCACTGACCTGGAGGATGAGCTGCCATGGGCCATATCTGGTGAGGGGAGCACATAAAGGGGTGTATCACAGTAGCACGATCCTCCCATTGTTCATCCATTTGCTCGAGCGGGCCCAGTAACGTCTCCACTGTGAGACTTGTTACTGTGTTTGGCATATTGAATACGTCACAGGTAGCTCACCAGGCTTTGCCATGCAGGTGAGATACACTCGGCAGCTTGCTGGGCTCTCCGAGAGGGGTGGAGGAACCTAATCCGGCTCTGCTGGGCTGGCTGCATGCAAGGCAAACGCCCTTCTGCTGTGCTATCGCTCCAGCCCTATGAAGGGGTGTGTGGACCCTAAAGAAGCCAGCAGGTTGGTGCGGGGATGTGTGTTCTGTGTTTCCCTCCCGGAGCACAAGCTGGCCTTCTTTGCCGCTCCTCTATCCAAGCCTGGTGATTACCTCTTGGGCAACAAATCTCCTAAACGTCCTGCACACAGTTCTCACTATAGTCCTCTTCTTCATGTAGCGTGTCCAGGACTGACCTTATTGGGAGAAGGAGCCCTGGTGGCCATAATAGCCTGTAGCAAGTGATGGGGCAATTAGAGGGAGGGACAGTGGCTTTAGGCCAGCATCTCTCAACCATTGGGTTGCAAGTGGTTTCAATGGTTTTTCAGTCTTTCTTCTCTGACCCTGACCCGCTATGATCGTGTTTCTTTGCCACGCCCCGCCTCTCTATATGGTCCCTATACACTTGCACCCCTGGTCTCCTGCCACTTCTCCCATTTATGCAGTTTTTACTGTGGTCTCCTTGGAATATGCTGGGAGTCCTCAGGGAGTACATAAGGTCTTCGTCTCTGGTTGAGAAATGCTCCTCAGTGATGCTCCTGAAGTCATGGGGGTAGGGGAAGGGGCCCAGGTGTGTCATATCCAGACCTACTAAGTGACTTTTCCTCAGCTCCTTTCCTTCTTCAGCCTGATAACCTACAGTCATTTGGATAAGCTGAGTATCATTTTTGATACTCATTTTTCATCTTTTTCTGGAGGGGGGCAGTGTTTGGGTCACACGACAGCAGTACTCAGGACTTCCTTCTGGCTCTGTAGTCAGGGATCACTCCTGGTAGTACTCAGGGAACCCTGAGTATTGCCTGGGATCAAACTTGGGTCAGCTACATGCAAGACAAGTGCCTTACCTTGCTGTACTATCTCTCAGGCCTCCGGCTACCATTTTTGAAACACAAACGATCCCAAGAAATATCAAAGAATGCTTCTACAAGTTGAGTGCCTTGCCAGTAGAAAACTTCCATCAATTGCAATAGGATTGCTGTTGAAAAAGAAAAAAAATATTTTTGAGGTCTCTTTAACTTAGGCTGTGAATGCCTGATAACTTCATTTCATTCTTGTTCATATGCTTTTAAAAATGTTGAAAAAAGTTAATTTCCCAAATAAGACTATATCAGTGCATGTCTCATCCAGAATGTTAAAATGTGAACTTTCTGCACTTTTTGTTGTATTTAACCTTTTAATAAAATTAGTAGGACCATGGAGACTAAGATTTCCTTTCTTTCCTCATCTCTCTGCCATTCTTGTTTCCTTTCAGAGAAAGTGTCTAGCATGAAATTTTCTGTCACCTCCCAGTCTTTGTTTTTCTACATTTCTACTTTGAAGTATTTCTATAAAAGTAAAGTATGGTTTTGTGCTCCTGACACCTGTTTCACCCTTCTTTATGGTATGTCTCTATTTTATACTTTTAAAATATTTTCGTATTGATAAACATAAACCAAGCTCCATCTGTTAACTTTCTTTAAAAGTCTGACTTCCACGCAGGTGACAAGCACATCTTTGTTCCGCTACTGTACCCACTGTCCCTTGATCTCTTTCCTATTGTTAGCCCGTTGAGTGACACCGCATATGGGGCTATGAGGCAGTATCATTAGAGTTTGAGGGGTTGTTTGTTTTTGGGAACATCCCCAACGATGCGCAGGGCTTACTCCTGACTCTGCACTCAGGGACCACTCCTGGTGAGCTCAGGGGACCATATAGGATGCCAGGGACCAAACCCAGGTCAGCTGCAGTGCAAGGCAAGCTTCCCGGCCACCGTCCTCTCTCTTTAGCCCCAGTATCATGAGAGTTTGTGGGCAGAAAACCAGTGGCTGGATGATGTTTTGCACTTTCTAGTTTGGCTAGAGATGGTAATCTTTTTTCCCAAAGTGGTCGCATCAGTAAGCATCGTTGGTGGTCGCACTTCCCCAGGCATCATCACCACTTGTGCTTTTCCGCAGCATCACTGGCACGCGCTCTTTCTTTGCCAGCATCATTGGATATCGCATCCTGTTGGCCCTGCTTGGGGCTTCCCTGCTTCTTGCTGTTGTGACATTTCTACTCTCTCGCCCAGACTGGCTATCCCACCCACCTTCTCTCTTACTTCTTCTTAATTAAGGCCGTTCTTTGGTAAAAGCTCGTTCTCTTCGTCTACTCAAACTTATTTCTCTGGCCACTATTATACTTCACAAAGGGCTGCAAATTGTCTGCCTCGTAAGTCTCAGCCTCCTCTTTAGTCCCTTAGTCTAGGCGAGCTGGGACTTTTCCTGCCTTACTTATTTATCTACGCCCTCCACCACCCACCACAGCACTTAAAATATAGTTATTAAAGAAATGATGCCTGTAACCCCCACCCTCACCCCGGCAGCCTCCCACTGTCTCACCCCGTCAACGTGGGGTCCCTCTGGTGGGCAGCGGTGATTATGAACCGGAGGGGAGCCAAAGGGACTTGGGCTGGAGTCAGGGTTCAGCATCAAATTATATGCAATTAAATTACCTATAATGAAATGTATATGACATTAGGAGACTTATTAAAACTTTTGAAATCACAGCTTCCCCTTAGCAGAAATGGAGCTAATTGATACAACTGGCCTCATGGGGCGGTCATGAGAATTAAACGGTAGAACACATCAAGAGCACTTAACATGGCACAGCACATATGTGGCTTACTCGAGAAAGGTTAGCTGTGGAGATCGGAGTAAGCCGGGCACAGAGAAAGCACCCCCTAAAGGTTAATAGGCATATGAGGAGCGGCTGAAATTAATTTGTGATCAAAGAAATGCAAATGAAAGCAGCGGTGACCGTCTTGCTACCTATTAGTCAGCCAAGCGAGCCGGGGGGGGGGGGAGATGTAGGGGCAAGTTCCGCTGTATGCATGTCCCCTGGGCAGCCATTCCCAGAGCAGTCTGGCCTGCCTGGACCCTGGCACATTCACCAGGCAAATGCCCAGCAGTGCCACTGGAGAGATGACCACAGATAGACTCTATTAAAAAAATATTTCTATCGAGTCACCGTGAATGCCAAAGTCATTCATAATTGAGTGTTAGGCATATAATGTTTCAACCCCAATCCATTTACAGGTGCCCACTACTGTCCACCAATCCCACTCCCTCCCACCCCCGCCATTTCCATCCCACCCATCAATCTGCCTCTACCAGAGGCATTTTCTCATAACTCTTGGCACCATGGTTTACAGTGCTTTGCTGCTGGAGTTTCATGCACCACCTTCCAGCGCCCCAACAATGGTGAACACTGCCCCCCCTCCTTGTTATAGCTCCTCCACTGAATGCTCATCCCCCACTCCACCACGTGGCATGCTTCCTACTAAAGACCAGTTCTCATGGTTTTTGTTGCTGTTGCTTTGGGGCATTTATTATTCCATTATTGCTTCTTTATATCTTGCATATGAGAGAGATTGTTCTGTGTCAGTCTGTCTCCCTCTGACTGGCTTGACACTCTCCAAATCCGTCTACGTAGCAGCAAATTCCATGATTTTATCTTTTTTGTGCTCAAGTGTGTAGGAACCATCGTTTCTTTCTTTTTTTTTCCTCAATTTTTATATATTTTATTTTCACAAAGTAGATCACAATGGGCTGGAGTGATAGCACAGCGGGCAAGGCATTTGCCTTGCATGTGGCTGACCAGAATTTGATTCCTCTGCCCCTCTTGGAGAGCCCGACAAGCTACTGAGAGTATTCTGCTGCACGGCAAAGCCTGGCAAGTTACCTGTAGCGTATTTGATATGCCAAAAAAATAGTAACAACAAGTCTCACAATGGAGACGTTACTGGTGCCCGCTTGAGCAAATTGATGAACAATAGGAGGACAGTGCTACAGTGCTACAGTGCAGTTCACAATAGTTCATTGCAGATAATATTCAAACACCAATCCCACCACCGAGCACCTTCCCACCACAATAAGAGAGAAGTGTATGAAGGTTGCTCTATGTTGTTGTTTTTCATTCGGGAGCCATTTAATCCCATATATAAGAGAAAACAAGGAAGTATATTAAAAATCAAACAAATGTGTGCTACTTTTTTTTTCCATTTCTATCAGCCTTAAGATTATTTTTTTTATTTTATTTTATATTTTTTATAGACTTAAAAATTTTTGAGCTTGGGTTTCAGTTATACAATGATCAAGTACCCATCC
>JAOXYA010000041.1:8261896-8279399 GCA_028565675.1 Sorex palustris
TCGTCTTTCCCAACGCTGCCATATTGGAGGATCTTTCAGGGTCAGGGGAATGAGACCTGTTATTGTTACTGTTTTGGGCATCTCAAATACACCAAAGGCAGCTTGCTAGGCTCTGTCATATATATATATGTTATATATATATGTATATATATACATATATATATTCAGAGACAGATACCTGGCAGTGAAAATGCTAGATCATTAGGTACACCTTTTTTTAAAAAAAATGTTTTGAGAAACCATATTGTCTCCATAAATTCACCAACAATGTATGAAAGGCCCTTTCTCCACACCTCCAGCAGTACATGTAGAGATGTCATGTTGATTTACCTTTTTTATTTGGACTGATCTCACAAGTGTGATAGTTTTTAATTGCATTAATCTAATAAAACTGATAATGAACAGTTTTCATTTGTCTTTGAACCATTTGATTGTCTTCTTTGATGAAATGTTTATAGAGCTCTTCTCAGTTTTAATGGGGATTTGTGCAGTTACTTTTTGTTCTTGTTAAGTTTTATGCATTCCTTAGGTGTCTTGTCTTTTGTCAAATGTATAGTGTGAAACTTTCTTCCATTCTGTAGGATGCCTTTTTTTCTTAATAATAACTTCTTTCACTGTGCACAAATTTTTTGGTTTATGCAATACCCCTGGTTTTGTTTTGTTTTTGTTTTCTTTATCATTAGATTAAAATCCCCAAAGACATCACATAAACCAATATCAAGGAAACTTTCACCTGTTTTCTTCAATTTCTTCTATCACTTCTAGTCTAACTTTCAAATATTAATCCCCCTTGAGTTAACTTTTGTGAATGGTATGAAATTGTGATCAAGTTTCATTCTTTTGCATATGGGCCCTCCCTTAACCTCCCTTTCCGCTTCCTGACCTCACATTTGTGCTTTAGAGGCCCCTGAGGGATTACAGGGGATTAAACACAGGGGAATCTTGACACCTTCTTTTCCTGGACTTCTCTGTGTTAGAAGATCTAATCACCCCTCTTGAAAATCTTTGTTTCCTTTTTCCTTTTTCTTTTTATTTACTTGTTTTCGGCTACGGGGAGGGCGTCTCACCAGCAATGCGGGGAGGCCGCCAGAGCTGCCCTCAGCGGTGCTAGGGAGGCCATGTGTGCTGGCAGTCAGACCCCGGAACAGAGGATGCCCTGTGGGAGCTCAGCCCTTTGAGCCACTCCCCCCTCCCTTCCCTTAAATACTTATAAACAAAACCCTGCTCCCTTTCCTTAAAGAAGCACTGTAGCACTGTTCTCCTTTTGTTCATCGATTTGCTTGAGCAAGCCCAGTAATGTCTTCATTGTGAGACTTGTTGTTACTGTGTTTGGCATATAGAATACGTCACAGGTAGCTTGCCAAGCTTTGCCGTGAGGGCGAAATACTCTCGGTACCTTGCCGGGCTCTCAGAGAGGGGCAGAGGAACCGAACCCTGCCTCGCCAGGCCGGCGGCTTGCAAGGCAAGCGCCCTACTGCTGTGCTACCGCTCCAGTCCCTTAAAGAACTTAAAAAACAAAACCTAGGCATGCAGTTGCTACTCGAGCCCATGTGCTTCTTGCACCCATGTGGCCGAGTACATGTGGTGCCTGAGCACACGTGTCGACGCATCTCCCCTCTTTAGATGTGTGCTTTCATACTTTTGTGTCTAATGCTGAGGTGTGTGTAGGGGCTCTCTCTCTCTCCCCCCCCCCCCAGAAGCTTGGGTTCTCTCTTGAGCATGTTACTCTCCACTCTCTCCCACTTTATTTTCCTCCTTCCCTTCAAAACCTCCAAATAAAAATTGTGTAGCACTGTAGCACTGCAGCACTGTCCTACCATTGTTCATCAACTGGCTCAAGCGAGTCCAGTAGTGTCTCTGTTGTGGGACTTGTTGTTACTGTGTTTGGCAAAAAACTGTGTCATTTCAAAAACAAAGCAAAACAAGACAAAACAACGCCCCCCCCCATATTTTCCTGCTGGAGCCAGAAAGATAGTATGGGGGTTAGGTTTGAACACCATAGATGGGCCCCCAGCACAGCCAGGGTCCTCCCCTGAGCACTAGGTGTAGGCCTGCCCCATTAAAACAAGGTAATATAAAAGAGAATTTACTTCTCTCCCTTTCCCTCTTCGTTTTGGTTTCAGTGACAGAAAACCTCGTGTGCTCTGTGTCCCTGCCCATCAGCCATGATGCCCTGGGGCTGCAGTGCCCAGATGCCACTATCCAGTGCACAAGCACTGCATCCCCATCAGCTCTGCTCTTGGATTTTACATGAGAAGGAGAGGCCAGAGGCTGGGAGGAGTGGGTGTTTCTGGCCGGTTCGCTTCAGCCTTCACTGAGTTTCCTTTGGTCTGGATGCTCAGATTCTTCAGTCAGGACACTGCAACCTACAGTGGTGTGCCTGGGGTTCAGGTAGACTCAGGGGGCAGCATGCCTGGTGGTGGTGGGGGGGACTTGAGTTGGTGTGGAAGGCAGAGGTGGAGTTTCCCAAGGAGGGACAAGCCCCCTCTGGGAGACCGGCGATTTTTTCCCCCTTCGCTCCCCTTCTAGCCTGGTCTGATGAGGCGGGGCTGCCTGAAGGCGGTTTTATTTAATCCTGACAATCTTCTGCGATATGCTTAACTAAACAAGGCTCAAGCCACTCACAACCTTAATTAGGCTACACATAAATAATGGATGGCCGGATTAGCGAGAACATACAGGCGGGCTGTGAGAGCCACCCAGCCCACTTCCTGTTAGAGCGACCCTCGGGAGACAAGGCCAGGCAGGTGTGCGTGTTGGTGGCATTCCATTGTTTGTGGGTGCCTCCCTGTGTGCACGGGGCTGAGGCTCGCTGTGGGGGAGCCAACCAGGTCTCAGTTTCTCTCTCTTGCAGCGAGACTTAAGTCTCTAGGTGAAAATTGACAAAGGCTTTCCCCACAGAACATTGCAGCCAGCTACTCATTTTATCCAACCCTCCCCCTGCCCCCCCCCGCCACAATGAGGTTCCTAAAAAAGCTCCTGTTCCATGTGCTCATCTTTCAAAGTGACCTTGGCTTACCTGTTACCCAGTGGCAGGGACCGTTATGCTAGGCTCCCTCAGGGCACTGGCACCCGGTTCAGCTGAGGTCCTGATTAACCACAGTGTCGCTTGGCAGAGCCAGGCATGCAGGGGTGGCCAGGGGCTTCCACCTCAGCTGTGGCTGGGCACCCCAGTGGGGGCCTTGGGCAGTGGGAAGCAGACACAGGATACCTCTGTGGTGCCCTCCTGCCCTGTCTGAACTCAGAACCTGTGAGCCCAGTCCCCTGGCCAAAGTCACTGAGTTAGGGAAGTCTTGGTCATACCATGGGAGATGAACAGAGACTGGGACACTTTCCCCTCCTCTCGCTGACCGTCAGTGGGCTGTTGAGGCTGTGCTGGGAATCTCTCGCCCACCAGTGCCTCTTCCAGCCTGTAGTACCGGTGTCTGGCCTTATTCCCTGCCCACCCTCTCTCCACAGTACCTGCTTGCCAACTAGGGGGTGCGAACCCCATGTCCTGGGCCCCAAGCAACGCCTGTCCACACAGACCCTGCAGAAATTTGATTGTGTCCTGCGGTTACGAAAATCATGAAGTAAGCTGGCCAAGGCCTGGTTTGCCCAACTACAAAGGGACTGGTGACATCCCTTTGTATACTGCTGAAAGAAATACCAATAAAGGGTAGCCGGAAATGGAAATTGGCCAAAATGGTAAAGATCGTCTTTCTCAAGCTGTGCCAGGGATTGAACTTGGGGCCCTCCCGGTGTATTTGGCACGGGCTCTGCAGTTGAACTCTCTCCCGGCCCCCAACTTGGTCAATGTGGCATGGAATGGGTGTTTCTCTTCCGGCAGGACTCCTGTGCCCTCTGCACAGGGTGAGGGGGGCGGGGAATGAGGGGCGTGGGGGGGGTGGAGAGTAAGGGGGGAGGGCCAAGAGGAGAGACCTGAGTGTTTGCAACTGGTGGGGGGTACAGGAGAGACCTGAGGGTTTGTATCTGGGGCGGGGCAGGGAGGGGGTGAGAAGGGAGGCTCTTCTGTTCTTCCCTTGAGCAGAAAGAACCAGGGGAAGACCACCCAATTGCATGGGGCATCAGAAAGCATCAACCAGGCACTTCTGTGTCCTGAATCCGACTGCTCAGCAGCTCATGGGGGGAAATTCTCAGGCTCAGCCTGGGAAATCACAGACTCTTTCCTGAGGGGGACGGGAAGGTTCCCGATGGGCTGTCTTAGCCTGGACGTGGTCTCTGCTCCCGCCTGAGGGAGGAGTCCCTTATCTGGAGGGGGGGCGGGGTGGCGCCGAGAAGTCATGCAGAGAGCTCTGAAAGTTGTCTTTTGTCCTTCGGGAGAGATAGGATCTCTTTTGTAAAATTTCAAAAATGGGCAAATAGCGTATCTGAGTGTTGGGGGCCACCGGGCCTGTGTTCCGAAGGCGATTTTCCACTCCAGCTGCTCACCTGATTAGTTTGGAGAATTGCTTCGCTATCTGCAGGTCCCCCAGAGCGGCCCTAGCCGCTCTTGGAGCTCTGACCACTGGCCAGCACCTGGGACGGCAGCAGATGTCCTGGTCCCTCCTAGAGGCCATGCCGGTCTCCCAGACCACACAGCAAGCCGGAGTCCCAGACAGGCAAGCGCTCACCCCACTTCCCACCTCCCTCACCGTCCCCCTGAGGGCATGCCTTGGGGTTTCCACTGGTCTCCCCAAGGGCAGAGGCAACTCTTAATTCTGCCCAGTGGCTGGAAAGCTTCAGACGATCACGAGCCCCCAAGCTGGTGTTCTGGGGGGCCAGGACTGATGAGACTCCCTCACGGGGCCAGATGGTCCAGTACTCAGCCTGTAGTTCTGGAACCTCCAGAGCTATACCTGGTCTTGTGCAAGGGTGGGTGGGGGCATGCAGTGCTGGGCATCTAAATGGGGTCCCGTCGAGGCAGAGAGGGCACCCCTGATCCCTGAGCTATCTCCCTGAGCTCCAGCCAGGAGCATCCATGTGATAAGCCAGAACACGATCAGGCAGAAGATCCCAGGGAGTTTGGGAAAGGACAAAGCTGCTGGCGTCCGGAGCCATTTCACGTTGCCAGCCCAGGGCACACCCGGTCTCCTTACCTAGACCCTCTAGCAGAGTCGGCCCTGGGCATTGTCCAGGGCTGGCACATCCCTGAGAGCCAACAGCCTGAGGCAGCAGAAGCCAGCTGCAGGCACTTGCCTCAGGCCCCAGGTCTGGGGGTGTCAGGGGTCTCTGGCTTGCTTGACCCAGGCTCCGGTCTGCTGTGCCCACACAGAAGTGGGCGGGGGAGAAGTGTGTCCTTCCCTCCCCCGACTCTACCCTGTCCCTTGGAGGTTCAAGGGCTGGACTGAGCCACAGACAGTGCCCTGTGCCCCACCGCCCAGAGGATGTCACTCTCCTGCTGGCGTGAGAGTGGGGAGCGGTTGAGCTGTGTGTACCAGGACACGCTGCTAACAGGGGCAGCACTGATTCCTGCTGGCCCCTTCCCCCTTCCCACTCTCCTCTCGCCTTTCTGCACCCTATGCTTGGCAACGCCCCCGCTTCTGTGCTCCCCTGTTTTGGGGAGACCCAGCATCCCCTCAGAGTGGTTCAGGGGAGGCGATGTTTCCGGGAGGGGAGAGGAGGGGAGGGGATCAGCCATCTCTTCAGGAGCTTCCTCCTGCAACAACTCAGTCCAGGCTCCCTGGAACTGTCCTTCCAGGGACAGGGAAACAGGACTGCAAAGCACGTATGGTCAGTTCACCAAGATGCCCAGCACCTTAGTTCATGGCAATTTCTGCCTCCCACCTTCTGTGCAGCCATTTTGTTGGCAACTTCTGAATTCCGTGAGAGGTATTGCCGGATTTACTTGCTTTGTTATTTGGATCCCACCCAATGGTGCTTGGAGGCTGCTCCCAGCAGTGAGAGCAGAAAAACCCACAAGGCACCAGGGTCCCCACCTGCAAAGCACAAGCTCAGGCCATTCAAGTCATCTCCTCAGCCAGGGTCCTGCTGTTTTTATTCCTGCTGGAGTGGTGGGGGTGCTGGAACTCAGACAGATGTCAAGAGGGAAAATTTGGTAAATTATGTTTTTCCCCCTTCAGTTTTCACTTAGGCACCATGATTTACGATGGTGTTGAGAATCAAGTTGCAGACGCGCAAGGACCCAGCTCCACATCCAACACCGGAGTTGTGTGTCTGGGAGAGAAAATGCCATCCCGCTTCTTTCCAAAGAAGATTTATGACATTGTCTTGTCCTTGGGGGTAAAGAACAGTGAAGGGTCTGGAGAGATAGTACAGGGGTTCGGGCACTTGTCTTGCCAGTGGCCAGCCTGTGTTTCATCTCCAGTACCCAATACGGTCCCCTCAGTTCTGCCAGGAGTCACCCATGAGTACAGAGCCAGGAATACGCCCTGAGCACCACCGGGTGTGACCCTCAAACAAAACCAAAGAGAACAGAGACTTTGGGGTGCTGGCAGTGAGAAAAAGGGTTCCAGTTCAGTCAACTCCAGCTGGGTCTGGGTCTGGGCCTGGGAGAACGTGTTTGTGTGGAGTTCAGAGCATCTGGATTGAGGAGGGTCAGAGAAGAGAATGACTTAGGGGCGCTTCTAGATGCTGGAACTCGGCCTGGTATTGATGATGTATGGGAACCAGGGCACGTCACTGAGAGGCATAAAAGAACATACACCAAAAGTTCCTTTTCCGCCAATATGCTGACACAGCGCCATTTGGGGTCCCTAACTAAAAATGATATATGAATTATCTCAACCCCAAGTTGGAGGTATAAATTATGGAATATATCTTCCACTGTTTTATTTGGGCTGTAAAGCAACACCTTATTATTTCTCCCTCCTGGGCTTCCTTTAATGAATCGGGATTTGAAAGTGAAATATTTATTCCAGTGCAGGCAGAGATTACCTCGTGTTTCAGAGAGGGAGGGGGAGGGAGGTGGGGGGAGGGGAGTGGACTCCCGACGGTGTCTTGGAAATGGGCTTGGCGTTCTCGTTTATGGGAAATGGCTGACCTGGGGTTCCCCCCTCCCCAAGTTGTAAGAGGCTTGCTGGAGAGCAACCCTGCAGCCTGGTGAGCTCAGGGTCACAGGATGACATGTGTGGGATCTGAACCACCCTCTACTCCTACCTGCAAACCTCCCTCACCTGACCAGGAAGATCTAGTGGACCAGAACCACTTGCTTCTGGTGCTTGCTTGGTGGCCTAGGGAGATGGCGTGTGATAAGGCCCCTGATTAAATCTGGCCAGGGTGGAGGCAAAAGGGGGAGGCAGGGAAGGGAGCAACGCTTTCTTCTCCATTGCTTATTGGCTGTTGGGTAATGGCAATTGATTATTCACGCCATCAGGCAGTTCCTGAGACTTAGCACTGGCTTAAAGGATAGATTTTTGCTGCTAGCTCCCAATTCAGTCCTGATGGATGATCATGGGAGTTTAGTAGATGTCACATAACTGCTCGAGGCCAGGCAGCCAAATTGTCCCACTGTTCAGAGGGAGAGCAATTATTTCCAGGATGCTAGTGGATTCCGGGAGCCATACTCTGGGTGATGGGCAGAGGCCCGGGTTGAAAGGCTGGGCCCACACTCCGATGCAGTGCTGTGGGGGAGCTGTGACCTCAGCGAGGGGCTGCGACTCTGCAGAGGAGAATCTGTACCACAGCTTCTCATTTAGCCCTATCCTCTCGTTCATGGAGTCATCAAGCCTCCGAACTGTGACGAGCCCTTTGGGGATGATGTTAAGTCCAGGGGGAGAGAAAGCAAAAATAAATAATACCATTCATGCTCAGTGAACTCCAGAGAGTGAGGGGAGAAGCAGGAACCAAACGAGTGTGTCAGGTGAGGTGCTAAAGGTATGTAAGGATGGCGTGGGGGTACAGAAAGTGTGGGGGTGGGTGGGAATTGGCTTTGCTGGAGGAGGTGGGAGCAGGGAAAGCGTTCAGTGCAACCCCAGGTGACTCAGAGTGGCACGATGAGTGGATCCCTTCATCCCGAACCAGGAAGTCCTGCTAAGCAGGAAGAACATTCTAGAGCTGTGGTACAAGCTCCCAAAGGAGTTTTCCCAGACCTCTTTTGGGAGCCGGACCCTCCATCCTCTCTCCAGATGCTTCTTTCCTACCTCACCAGTCAGTTTATGGCCACAATTCTGGTCACAATTCTGGTCTCTGGTCCCATGTTTTTGCTCCTGGATCCCCTGGTTCACACCCGCCATCTGCACTCAAGGAGCTCACTGCCAGGCACAGGGGCCTGGTTCTCTCTGGTTCGCAGCATCCCGTGGGGAGACCGGCACCCCGCCACCCTCTTCTGCCCCCACCTCTCTGGCATTCAGCACCCTGGCACCAGCCAGCTCACCCCTCACTCTCCAGGTGGCGGCACGGCCAGAATTGCTGCCAAGGCAGGGGAGGGGCACTCACTTCCTCCCTGAAGCCCAAAGGTCAGGGGCATTTAAGCCTCCTCCACTTGAAGCTTATCTGAAAGCAGGAGATGTTTGGAATAGATCTGAGGGGCTCCCTGGGCCTGGAGGGTGGAGAGGCTGTACCCCTTTGTCAGGGCAGCGTCTCTGTGTTGAGGCTGAGGAGAAGGCAGTGCACCAGCGAAATGGCAATGCCCGCCTCTAGCACATGGTGCCCTAGCCAACGCCCCCTGGGTGTCCCGCCTGGACTAGCCAGGCCCTCAGTGGTCCTCAGCCGGGTCCGCTCCTGCTTCTACACAGGCTCTGGCACAGCCAGGCCCTTGGTGGTGGGGCAGAGAGGGTACAGCCCCACTGGGAGGGTCCTTTCCCACCCACCACCCCCTCCATGCCCAAGTGATAAGGCGAGAGAGGAAAAGAGAACATCCACTACAAGTCAAATAAATAAAGTGCCATAAATGGTGGAGAACCTCCTTTATTAAGCCTGCAAGTAAGCGAGTTTGGAAACCATTTTGAGCCTGAGCCCTGGACATTTAGTCCTGTCACCCATCATTTGGATGCCAGTTTCAGTCCCTTTCCACCGGTCATGCCCTTCCCATCTCCCACCACCGCCGATGCAGGAAAATGGCAGGCAGCTGGTGTCCATTCTGAGCTGGGCCTAGTCGACCTTCCCTCCGTCACAGAACCTGAGGGCATAGTCCGCCTGTGTCAATGAGTGATGGGTCTGCAGTGCCAGGACAAAGTGCAGAGATGCAGGCTCCCTCCAGGGCGATGCCATCCCCGGCAGGAAGAAAACCCTGCCCCTGCCTCCTGCTCTGGGCCACGGCTGCCCCTACCCTGGGCTCTCTGAGAATAAGGGGGGTTCACAGCTGGCCATAACTCGCAGCTCCCAGGGGTTGGCTCTCGGGAACGGGCCCACCTGCCCACCAGACCCTCCTGCCTCCCTCGTGTAGGAGACCTGCGGTTGGACGTGGCATAGCCTGTGAGGAAGCAGGAGTGGACCCGGCTGAGGCCCTCTGGAGGGCCTGGCTAGTCCAGGTGGTGACGCCCGGGTGTGTGTGGGGGGGGTGTTCACATGTTCATGTGGGCAGCTTGTTTGGGAGTGGTGGGCTTCGAGAATGAGTGCGGCCTGTGAAAGCAGAAGTATGAAGGGGCACCCCCAGACCGGCGTAGCAGCATCTACTATGAGTGAGAGATTTAGGAGGGGGAATTGCGCATATGTGAGTGTGAATGAGAGTGTGTATGTGTGTGTGGGAGTGTACATGAGTGTGTATAGTGTTAGTATGAATGTGTGTCTGAGCATGTGTCTGAGCATATAGGTACATACATATACTCTTTAGTATAATTGTGTATAGGAGTGCATAGGTATGTGTTCATATGCCTGAATGTGTATGTAAGTGGATGAGCATGCATGTATGTCTGAGTGTGGGTAAGCGTGTATGTATGAATGGATAATGATTATATGTGTTTAGTATGTGTGTGTTCATGTGTATCTGAGTGTGGGTCTAAGTGCATGTATGAATGTAGATCAGTGTATGAGCATGTGTATATGCCTGAGGGTGGGTATTTATGAGTGTATATGAGTATGTGATTGTGTATATATGTTTAGTATGCTTGTGTCTGAGTGTGTCTGAGTGTGGGTGTAAGTGTATGTATGAATGTATATAAGTGAGTATGTATATATATTTAGTATGTATGTGTTCACGGGTTGGAACAATAGCACAGTGGCAGGGCGTTTGCCTTGAGTGTGGCTGACCTGACTGATCCGGGTTAAATTCCTCTGCCCCTCTCAGAGAGCCTGGCAAGCTACCAAGAGTATCTCACCCACACAGCAAAGCATAGCAAGTTACCCGTGACGTATTCGATATGCCAAACACAGTAACAACAACAAGTCTCACAATGGAGATGTTACTAGGCCCGCTCAAGCAAATTGATGAACAACAGGAGGACAGTGACAGTGACAGTGTTCACGTGTGCCTGGGTGTGGGAATGAGTGTATATGTGTGTGAGTATGAGCGTGTACATATGTTTAGCATGAGTGTGTGAGTTTTCTGAGTGTGAGAGTGTGTGCTTAGCATGCATGTGTGTGGATGAATATGTGAGAGTTGAGCGGAGGGGCCCTGGCTTGTGGGTCGGGTAAAGGTGGTATTTCAGTACTTCAAATACTACTATAAAGGTCTTTCAGTACTTCAAACCACATACTCTACCCATACTCCAGGATTAGTGCACTGCATTTGACAAGGTTCAAAGTCGGAGGCAACCAATCTTGGAGGGAAAAATACATTTATTTTTACAGATATATAAAAAAACACACAAGGCTCAACCTTTAACAACATGCTAGTGATCTCTTATAGAGGGGTTTAATGGCCACTGGGTGAAATACAACAATCTTCACACTCTTTTTTTCTAAGAATACTTATTTTCTAGCATTCTCAGCAGTTTATCATAACAAACAATACAAAATATATTATTTCATTTTTTCTTTGGGAATGGAATTGGGGTTTGGGATGGAAACATCTGAAATGGTGGTGGGACGGTGCAATAGTGGTGGGGTTGGTCTTTGAATATTGAATGTAACCAAATATTGTAAACTGCTTTATAAAATTTTTAAAAATTTTAAAAATTTAAAAAATAAAGGAAAATAAAAGGTGGTATTTCCTTCACACTGTTCACTCCCCATCCCCACAAAGCTCCCTGCCATCTCAGATCCTTCTAGAAGGAAAGTGAGAGATCCCTCTCTGCCGTGATCTCAGATGTAGACTCAATGGCAATGAAGCAGACCCCCAGACCTTTTTCATACAAAAGGCAGGATCCCCACAGCCTTTTAGTCTTTTCACTTTGCCCACCCCCACCTCCACCCAGAGAGCAGACGCCACAGCTCTACCCATCCCTGGATCTTCCAGGGCTCTTCCCCAGGAGTCTTTGTAAGGCTGCCAGTCTTCTTTTGTAACTTTGGGGTTCGGCCTGAGTCCTGGAGAACCAGCCCAAGTTTAAGGAGGAAGGCTACCCAGGGACAGGCCTGGCATTGGCCTTGACCATGTGTTGGCTCCGTGGTCCTGAGACCATCTCTCTTCTGGTGTTTGGCGGGTGGATTTGCCTTTAGTTTTCTGAAACGGGACATGCACAACTGTGACAGCCCTCTGGTGGTGTGATTTATAGTCATGGTTACCTGAGAACAATAATCGTGGCCACAAGCACCCAGCCCTGGAGCAGCAGCGCTTGCCTAGGTAGACTGACCTCCCTCCTCTCCTTTGAGGTCCACCCACTAGTATGAAATGACCAGTCAGGGAGCTGAAACCCGCACCTTAGTTTCCAGTCCTACTATTTACCAGGGGCAACCACCTGAACATGCCACTTGGCCTCTGTAAATGTCAGTGTCCTGAGCCATGGACATGACATGGAACCGTTTACCTCACAGGCTCGTAGGGGGAGTCAGCATGCTAATGTGACGGAGCAGAAGTGGGTGGGCAATACTCCTATCTGGCTTGGCAGAGGAAACAAATGGGGGTGTTCCCTTTCGGAGCTCCCTTTCTCTCTCTGCCCCCGTGGTTGTTCCCCTGTGCTTCCCTTGACACTCCTTGCTCTGCCATAGGAGAACTCTGAGCCCCCCCCTTTCATCCTGGGGAGGTGACAGAGGTGGGAACGGTCCATAGAGGCAGAGGGCTATGCTCTGCACACAGCTTGGGGTGCCCCTCCCCCTCAGCCCGGGGATCCCAGGCATCTGACAGTGCCCGCACAGCCCTTAGAACTCTTAGTATGACAGGAGGGCTGAGGGTCTCTCCTCTGTGATCCATTGCTGGGACATGGGGGTGGACAAGACACCATCCCGGTTTTGTGGAGATAGTTCTGTTCTTGGGTATCCTTGCTGAGACAGGGCAAGGGAGCCTTGGAACTGGGCCCCAAGGAGCCTGGGTAGCTGTTCACCCTGGACTGCTGACCGAGCTGGGGTGTTCCTCCAGCCACGGAACCTCTACAGGAGGGGTGTCACTTCTGAGATGAAGTGACCAACAGCCGTGACCGGGAGGAGAACCACCTGTGTTATTGTTTATGTCTACTATTATTCATGTGCACGAGTGTATGTGAGTATATGTATGTATGCAGTTGCGTCTTTGTGTGTATGCACATGTGTGTAAGTGCTTGTGTAAGCATGTGTGTGCAAATTTACTTATATGTGTGCACGCAAGTACACACTGGAACGAGATGTGTGTGTACACATGTGTGGACACACGTGTGAGTGCATATGTAAGCATATGTGTGCATATTTGTGGATATGCACATGTGTGTAAGTGCTTGTGTAAGCATGTGTGTGCATGTGTTTTTCTGCTTGAGTACATGTGCACATTTGTGTGCATGCACATGAGTGCTAAGAGGCAGGTGTTGGGGACTGGAGCAATAGCACAGTGGGTAGGGCGTTTGCCTTGCACACGGCCAACCCAGGTTTGATTCCCAGTATCTCATACGGTCCCCCAAGCACCGCTAGGAGTGATTCCTGAGTGCATGAACCAGGAGTAACTCCTGTGCATAGCCGGGTGTGACCCAAAAAAAACAAAACAAAACAAAACAAAACAAAAAAAGAGGTAGGCATCAGCCCTTGGTTGGGGCTGGGGGAGAGGGTTGATCTGAGATTCTGGGCACTGCAGTGTCTCTGTGGGACCGTGGGGACCTTTGAGCAGGGCAGGATTCTGCAGCTGTGGGACTAAGGCCTGGAGGAGGGTCCCCACGAACAGGCTCCTGCAGGCCCCGCTGTCCCGGGGTAGGGGTAGGGGGCTCTCTCTGGCTCTCCCTTAGTCTCTGGCAGTGAATTCTGGGGGGCTCGCTCTCTGGTTCTCCCTGGAGCTCTGGTAGTGGATTCTTGGGGGCTCGATCTGGCTCTCCTTAGGTACCTTAATACACTGTTACCAGTGCATACCTCTGATGGTTCATACTTGAAGGTGGCTCACCACAAAATGTGCCAATGTGTTAAACATACACAGTGGCATGTGACAATTATATCTCACATGTGGGGGGAGAGGGCAAGGGGTTAAAAATAAGTGAAAGTCAGAAGAGTCACTTTCCTCACCCCACTTGCTGTTTTCCTGCAACAAAATATCCTCAAACTTTAGTGGCTTGAAACAGCCCATGTTTCCAGGCTCTCTGTGTCTGTGATGAGACACCTGGGCATTTCTGTGTCCAGGTGCCCCCAAAATAGCAGTTCCGTGCTGAGAAGGGTTATAGCCAGCACCCCGGTGTTCCTGCTGGGGTCCAGGTCCCACTGATGGTTTGACAGTAGCCGCAGCTCCCAGCTGGCGCCTGGCTGGGTTTCTCCGTGTCCTCCCCACACATATCTCTCTCCATAAATGGACATATGCACACACAAACACACGCACATGTGAACATGCATGTGTACGTAAATACTCATAACTCAAACACCTGCAACACTACACATGCATGCACACACATTTGCCCGTGCACTCACACACTCACACGTGCACACAGCACTCATACACAGATGAATTTACACAGGTATGTACACATTAATACTCCGACACAAATGCATAGATACACTCAAACACATGCACATATACAGCACGCACACACACATGCACATATTTACACATGCACTTACATGCATGCATGTGAATACTCATTCACATATGCACTCACATACACACATGTGCACACAAATACTCTCATACCCACACAGGCATACACACACTCCCACACATACCCACTGGCCCAGCTTCCTTTTCAGAATCAAGACTTGAAGTCTTCTTGGAAACGAAATCTGTTGTCACTCAAATAATACTACCCCCTCCCCTTCACCCGATGTTTAACATCTGGGAGCTTTATTTAAAGCATCACTTGGTCCCTATTTTGAAAAGCTGTTCCTCCACCTCTTTCTTCATGCAGAATCCCTGAGATATAGGTATATCCTAGGGATGAGCTGACAGGGCAGGAGATCTTCTCACACTAATACAGATCCCGTTTATTTATTTATTTTTTTAAAGCAATATCATGCTCCTTTCAGTAGCCTGCATGAGCTCAGCCTTGAGAGGCTCAGGGCTGACTTTAGCCCCATCATGGAGGTCGGGCTGTCCCGGGAGGGTCCAGAAGCACCACCAGGAGGGCTTGGGGCTTCAGAAGCCCCTTCCAGGGAAGGAAAGAACAGGAACTGGGAAAGTGTCAGGGACGCCTCCCGCAGGAGAGTGACCCCTGAGCCCAGAGGAGGGGCTAAGTCATGATGTCACAACACAGCGTCAGTGATGCCCATCCAGGCTGTGTGGGCAGGAAGGCGGTCTCCGTGCTCAGCACCAGCATTTCCAGATACTGTATTTCCGATATGCTGGGGGCCTGGACCTCCCCATGTTCCCACTCAGAGCCCCTTTATGTGATGCTGGGAAGAGAGTCTGATGTAAGGAGTGGGGTGAGGAAACATTTTGGGAAGGTGAGATGATTGCCGAAGAACCATGGTCAGTAGCTCTGGAAAAAAATTTCAGTTTGAATCTTTTTTTTTCTTTTCTCTCTTCCCTTTTTTTCTTTTTCTTCTCTCTCTCTTTTTTTTTTTGGTTTTCAGGCCACACACAGCTGTGTTCGGGGATTACTGGGCTCTACCCTCAGAAATCACATTTCAGCAGGGTGTACCCCAAAACCAAAGATAAAAATAAAGGAGTGAGTTTTTACAAGCATTGGAGCCAAAGAAAGAAAAGGTCCCTGGCTTCCATTCTCCGTCATCTCCTACGCCCTGTGCCCTGCTTGCTTTTTATGTTCAAATGTTCCTTCCTTCACACCCGATTTCTCCTCGCCTGTAGAAGCCGCCTCCCCCGCCTTTCGTCCTGCTCTGGTTTCTTAAACTGAAAGTGAAAAATTGTTTTCTCCCATCAAAGGTAGCATAAGCGGCCCGTCTGTTTTATTGGTGTCTTGAAAAATAAGCTTTTTTCTCCCCTTCACCCAGTGGAGGGTTCCTGTCCTTTGTCAAAGCCCAGGTGGCCCCACGGAGAGTTCATGAGTGGCAGTGCTTGTGTGTGTGTGCATGTGTGTGTGCATGTGTTTGTGTGCCTATGTGCGTGTCTGCATGTGTTTGTGTGCCTATGTGCGTGTCTGCATGTGTGTGCATGTACATGTGTGTGCATGTGCATGTGTGCACGTGTGTGCGCGTGCACACGTGTACTCTGTGTACATGTGTGTATATGTGCATGCACATGTGCATGAGTGTGTGTGTGTTGGGGGGACTGGAGTAGTGGAGGTACAGTTGTTCCTGCAGCTCTGCAGATGCCCCTGGAGACCAGAAGGCAGAATGTGGGGGTCCTGGGAGGCACAGAGGTACTGGGCAACATCCTGCCTCTTTGCTCACATCCTGCTGCTTGCCGGTCTCTGTCCTTGGGTTTTCTCTTCTTGGGGAGCAATGACCATGAGATGTCACCCGGTGCAGTACACCTCCAGGGCATGGGGCTGGGGCCAGTCCTCCACAGCTGTGCTGGAGGCTGAGGGACAGCGGAGCTCTCATGCAGGTAGCAGACAGTTTTGAGTAGGGATCTTCTTTAGGTTTGGTTTGTTTTGTGGCCATGTCCAGCAATGCTCAGGGCTTACTCTTTGTGCTGTACTCAAGGATCACTCCCGGTGGAGTTCTGGCAACTGTATGAGGTGCCAGGGATTGAACCCACCAGGGCTGGCCTTGTGCAAGGCCAGGAACCCTATCAACTTTACTATTCCTGGCCCCTATGAGACTTTAAGAAGGCTGTCCTTCCCTCTCCTTGTTCCCTATTTCCCTCCCTCCCTCCCTCCCTCCTTTCCTCTCTCCTTCTCTTTCTCCCTCTCTCTCATCTTTTCTCCATCACAATTCTAGAATATTTGCTTAAGCTGGAGGATGCAAAGTGTTGAGTCTATTACAAGGTTTGGTAGAGACACTGTCTTTTTCTCCTCTTGCATTAAACTCTGCTTCAGAAAATATTCAGACCTATAAATGAGATGTACCTCTTTCACGAGTCACTTGTGTACAGTTTAATAATACATTTTCCCATTTAAAAAATGATTGATGTTTAGGCTCCCATGCTGGTTCATGGATGCCCACCTAGAGAATGCCAGAAATAAGAATTTCCTCCAATTTACTAGGAATTCAATAGACGACAGAGTTCTCAGCAACCTGAAACTTGACCCCACAATAACAACTTCCTAGACACATTTTGACTTCCCTTGAGTCCTTAATACCCAGCTCGGTTCAAAACCCTTAGTAATAAACATCAGGGAATTTCCAGGAGACCATCCCCAGTAGTTTTGGAATTAATCCGTACTGCAGTTATGATTATTCTTAGACAGAGTCGTCCAGTGGGAAACACAGTCTGGATGTGACAGACATAGCCATGAGCCTGGCCTTAACCACATTTCCCTTCTGCATCATGGAGTCATGTAGCACCCACGAGCTTCATTTTCCTAAAGGGGGCCAGGAATGTGGCTCAAGTGATAGAGAGTTTAAGTCCTTGGGTTCGGCCCTGAGCACTACCAGGAGTGACTCTCCCAACAAGAGTGACAAAAACAAAGACAAAAAAAAAATACCCAAACAAACAACCAGAAACATTTTCTTGAGAAAGAAAGAAACATGAAGATACTCACGTAGAGAGACATACAGGCCTCTCCAGAAATAAACTTGAATCTATAAATATATTCAAATGAATGCAGGAGTGTTGGTAGAATGGAATTAGAACTGAATTGTGGTAGCTTGTGATGACTATAAAAAAAGTGGAAAGGAAATCATTTTTATTGACCACTTACTATGAATCATGAACTAGCCTGAGTCGTTTGCATAGATAGAGCAAGTAGGAAAATATTCTTTAAATATATCACAACAGCTTTCTCAGAGGAAAAGAAATGGTCTTTCTTTTTAAAAAAAACTTACCTTTGAGGGACTGGAGAGATAGGACAGCGGGTAAGGCATTGCCTTGTACACAGACCATCTGGGTTCAATACCTGGTGCCCCATAAAGTTCCTTGAACCCTGCCGGGGTGATTCCTGAGTGCAGAGCTAGGAGTATACCCTGAGCATCACCAAGTGTGGCCCAAAAGTATGGGAGAAAGAGAGAGAGGGTGTGTGTGTGTGTGTGTGTGTGTGTGTGTGTGTGTGTGTGTGTGTGTGTGTGAGAGAGAGAGAGAGAGAGAGAG
>JAOXYA010000041.1:8299019-8309744 GCA_028565675.1 Sorex palustris
GAGAGGGGCGGAGGAATCGAACTCGGGTCAGCCATGTTGGCTGCGTGCAAGGCAAATGCCCTACCGCTGTGCTATCGTTCCAGCCCACTTTTCTTTATTACTTTTGAGCCATACATTGTGATATTCTGGGATTACCCCTGGATCAGTGCTCAGAACTCACTCCTGGAAGGCTCAGGAGGCCATATGGGATGCCAGGGACCAAACCCAAGCTGGCCCTGTCCGAGGCCTACCCTACCCACTGTACTAGGACTGCAACCCAAGATTTTTTAAGTGGTTGGTTAAGCTCTGTATTTGTATTTCATGCCTTTGTGTGTATGCGTTATCCCTCATGGTCCTTTGTTAAGGAGGAGGGCACATATGGCAGTGCTCAGGGATCACTCCTAGTGGAGTGATTCCTGTGGGAATACTGGTGCCAAGGATTGGACCCTGGTCAACGGCCTTGCCAGGCAAGCATCTTCCCCACTGTCTATCTCTCCAGTCAATAAAAATTTAAAACCTGCTTCCAATCCTGTTCACTCTCATGCCCCAGACAAACCTCTTTTCCATGCATCAGACCTCACTACCCCTTCAACAAACGCAGTTTCAGAGGCCTGTCTTCCACAGACAGATGTGTCCACCCATCTGTCTTTGCACCTCTCTGAACCCCGCTACCTTCGTTAGGAACAACAGAGAAACCAAAGGTAACCGACTCAGTCAGTGAGAGGAAGCAAGTCCAACCCGTTTGTCGCGAAGGTTCAAGCGAGGACAGATGCCATCAGGAAAATAAACAAACCATCAAATAATAAACAAACCATTAACTACACAAACCATTAGTAGGGGAACAGAGTGTCGACACGTTGGTAATTCCTTAATTTCTTCTCCTTGATGATAATTAGTCCATTGACAGACATTCGTTGGTGGGAGCCGTGAACAGGTGCCTGCTCAGGCGAGATCTGTGTCCTCGATGCACCTGCCACCAGGGGCTGCCCAGCATCGGGGGAACACACACTGGCCAAGCAGCTCTCTAGATGAGGCCACATCCTCTTCCTCCTCCTCCTCCTCCTCCTCCTCTTTCTCCTCCTCCTCCTCTTTCTCCTCTTCCTCCTCTTCCTCCTCCTCCTCCTCCTCCTCCTCCTCCTCCTCCTTCCTCCTTCTCCCTCTGTTTTACAGCTTGGTGCATTGAGATTTAGCTTCTAACATTTCCATGCTGAGGCCTCTGGTTGAGCCTTGGGGGCCGGGGGGAGGGATGGGGGGAACCTCTGGTGTCCAACCAAAGGCACCTGCAGAGTCTTTGCAGCCAGATCTTATTTAGGGGCAACCATCATCATCCCTTTTCCTTTTCACTGGATTCCCTAGGGACAGGATGAGGCTGGGGGTCGGGGAGGGGAGGTCAGGCTTGGTCACTTGCAAATGCTAAAGAGCAGGGCACTGGTCCAGCACCCTGCAGCCCTTTTGGACTATGCCAGGAGTGATGGTGGTGACAAACACGTAGGGAGTAGGCAGTGCAGGGGAGTGGCAGGTGGCTTCCCCTACACCCAATGTCCCTGAAGCCCTGGATCCCTGGATCCCGAGGCAGTCACATCCCCTGTCACCAGGAAGCCGGGGCTCAGGGGCTCTGGTGACCAGTGTTCGGACCCTCCCGGCCTTAGATAACCTAGTCTTCCAGAGGCAGCTCTCCTGGGGCCAGGCTTCCCAGGGACTGTGCCCTCGGTGGGGACAAACTTGCCATGTGTCCTTCGGGGGCAGGTGCTCAGCCTCTCTGCTCACATTCAGATGCCACAGCTCCAGAGGAAAAATAACGGTCTCTCTTGGGACTCTGCCCCTTTCTTGTAAGGTCGAATGAGGCTGTGTGGACTCGCCACCATACTGGGGCTTCCAGTCGAGCACCCCACTGGGGTGCAGCCTCCATTGGCCAATGGCACCCGGTCCCCTCTGCCCTTTGCAGTCTCCAGGAAACTCAGTGATCTGCGCTGATGTGGATGGTCTGTGGACAGGGGTCGGGGTTGGAGATGGAATAGGGTCAAGGTTTCCCTCAACCATTCTTGGGGGACAGGATTCTGCTCTCCATGACCGGGCTGAGCCCAGCCAGCCATGGGCTCCGGCCTGGCCCTCAGATGCCACATACGTTTGTCATGTCCTTCTCGAGGGAGCCCATCTGCTTTTCTCCTCCTTCCTGGTTTCCTATCTGCTCATAGTTTCCCAGTTTTCTCAGCAGAGAATCATGGGATTATTTTAGCATATGAAAGGGCTTGATAATCTCTCCCTACTCCCTCTCTTTTTTTTTTTTTTGGCTTTTTATGTCATACCTGTGGGTTACTCCTGGTGGTGCTTGGGGGACCATATGGGATGCTGGGAATTGAACCCAGGTCAGCCACATGCAAGGCAAACGCCCTCCCCGCTGTGCTATCACTCCAGCCCCACCCACCCCTCTGTCCCTTTTATCCCTTTCTTGAGAGTTAGCAGGGAGAGGTGTTTCCTGGACTTAAATAACGGCATTGAGGAGGGCTGGAGAGAGTGTGGCAGGGAGGACACTGGCCTGGCGTGTGCTGACCCAGGTTCCATCCCTGGCATCATCCACAGCCAAGAAGGCTCCCTGAGCACAGAGCCAGAAGTAAGCCCTGGGCAAAGCCAGGAGTGGCCTTTGCACACACATCGCCCAAATCTCTGAACTGGCCTTTGGCCAACTCAAACCAGAACCCACATCTCCTGAGCCCAGATTTTGTTTCCTTCTCGTCTCGCTTGGGGTGAGCATGCGTCTTTGCTTATTCTGGGTAATGGACAATGACGATACCGAGTACTGGACTAAGAGAGGCCCAGCACTCGCTCAAGGCCAGGCAGAGGAAGATGGAGACTTCATCTGTGGACACCCTCTCCGGCTGCCCCTATCCTAGTCCCAATGTGGCATCCTGGACTGGAATAGTCCTTCCTCTCTTTCTCATAGTCTCAGTTTTGGGGATCTGGCTGTGATCCTGCCTGCTCCCGGAGATGGCTCGGGACCGCCCGACAGGAGTCGCTGCCCCTGCGGGACAAGGACACGAGCTTCTTCCATCCACCCACCGGCCCTTCCGGCGTGAGTGCGGGCCAGTGTGGGTTTTGGAGACGAGAGGTGGAGCTGAGGGAGAAGAAAGAGCCGGGAGCAAGGAGTGCCAGGCCTTGTACACCCCTCCCCATCTGCTTCTGTCCAGGCTGCTGGATTTGCCTGGGATCAGGTCTCTGAGTCTGATCTGGCAACAGATGCTCGAGCCATAAATAACTGTGTGAATTTTCCCTTGAACTTCCGCTGCCACCGCCTGATGGCTTGTGTCACGCCGAGCTCTGGCGAGTGAGGTGCTAGAGTGTGCTGCCTCCTCCTTTGCCCCCCCCACCCCTGTGGCTCTTCTCCGAGCACTGTACCCCCTCACCCCACCCCATGCCACCCCGGGTGTTCAGCACTGGGTGCAGCCGGGAGTTCCTGTGGCTGGCCTGGCTGGAGACTGGGACCCCCATTTGTCTGACGACGACTGATGGTCTCATCTCTGTGTGCAGGGTTGTGTTTGAGGGGGTGGTGTTTGGCAGCTGCAGATAGCCTGGAAGGGAGACTTTGCCGGCAACCCCTGGGCTCCCAAAGAAACAGACACCCCAAGAGTAGAAGCCTGGACCCAGGGAGGGACACGGGAGGAAAGGTCTCTGTTGTTTCTGGCCCACACTGTCCCCAGCCCTCTGGCGTCTGTGGGGCGCTCAGTGCACTTGCATCCTGGTCCAGATCCCCAGGGATAGGATATTCCGGGGTTGCCTTCCCAGGGTGGCTTCCTGCGGGTAGGATCTGAGGCCGCAGAGCCAGTTGACACAGGGAGCACCCGCTGCCGGGCTGGTGCTCAGGGTCCCTCCTCCTCCTCTCCTCCCTCTGACTGTCGCCTCCCCAGTTCCACTCCCCACCCCCTCTATATGGCCCCTCTGCCCCCTCCCGTACTCCCTACCTCTCTGTATGACTCCCCCTCCACCAGGTCCCCCCCACACCTCCGACTCCATGGCCCCCCGGTGTGGCTCCTGCTGGTGGGCTTGGGTCATTGTCCCAGGTGACCAGGCAGGGCCCTGACCTCCCCTCCCTCAGCTTCATCCAGACCTCGTACCCCTTCCTAGCCCCTCAGACTTGGTTGTCCCCCTCCCCACCGCTGCCCTGGCTGCCCCCTGGCTGCCCTGGCTCCTGGGTGATTCATTCCTTCTCAGCCTCACACTTTTCCTTCTGCTCTGCACCCCCACCACCACCACCACCACTTCCTTGGCTCTGCTCCCTTCCTCTTCTCTTCCCCGCTTTGTTCTCCGACCTTCCCTGCTTCTCTCTCTCCACCCTGGAGGAAGCCTGGCCACCCTCCTGGAGGAAGCAGTGCCTTCCCCCAATGGCCTTTGCACGCTGCCTGGTTCTCCCACCTAGTGTGGGCTTCTGTATTCTCTTGGGTGGAGAAGCAGCGAGGTTGTCTCCACCACCTGGGGAAGGAGTGGACAGTGCTGCCACTTGAGTTAGTGATGTGCAGGAAAACTGAGGCCACAAGCCCAGAGAGGGGCGGGCTGGAGGAGGCGTGTGGGGTGGACCTTGGGGGGAGAGCGGGAGGCAGGCACTCTTCCGGCTCTATTAGAGCCGGGGCATCCCAGCTGGAGGATGTGCAGAGCCCCATAACGGTGGCCAGTGGACCCAGGTCAGCTGGAAGAGGCCGGACATGGCACCTGGGGTTCCCTTGGTGCTTCTCTTGGGGTAGTCCTGGGCCACAGCCATGCCCAGGCAGAGCCTGAGCACGGAGGCCACATCAGCACCAGCAGTACCGAATCCTGACCCTGGGTGGCCTGAACACAGCATTGAGCTGATGCCATTTCCTCCGAGGGCCCCCCAACCCCCCACATCCCCCTTCCATTTTCTCTTTCCCTTCCCCCTTCCTTTCCTCCCTACCCCCTTCCCTTCCTCCCCTTGCTCTCTCCTCTCTTCCCCTTCTCTTCCTCCCCTCCTTTCTCTCCCCTCTTTCCCTCACCCTCCTTCCCTTCTTTCTCTCCTTCTCCTTCTTCTCCACTTCTCCTTCTCCACTTCTCTGTCCCACCCTTTCTCCTCATCTTCCTCCTCTCTTTCTTCTTCCTCCCCAATTCTTCTCCCTTTCCTCCCCCTTCCCCTTTTTCATTCCTGCTTCCTCCTCTCTCTTTCCCTTCCTCCTCCTCCTCCTCCTCCTCCTCCTCCATCTCCTCTTCTCCCTAGTTCCTCTACTTCTTCCCACTTTCTCTTCCTCCTCCCACCTCCTCCTTTTCTTCTTTCTCTTCTTTTCTCTACTTTCCCTGCCTCCTTCTCCTCCTTCCTCCACCTCCTCCCCCTTGGGTTTCACTTTCTCTCTCTCATCCTCTTTCCCCTTCCCTTCTCCTCCCCCGACCCCCAGCTCCATCCTTGCTCCCACTCTCCCTTGGAAGTTAGAGTGTACTCCATCTCCTGGAGTATGCAGAACCAGGTACCCCACCACCACTACCACACAGATTCTCGGTTCTGCCTCCTGCCTGGGCAGCCTTTGCCTCTCTTCTGCGTCCGTAACACCTGGGCCTTGAGCATTCGGCCATGGCAGGCGGTGCCACCGGCCAGCCAAGACCATTCCTCCTCCCCAAGCTTTGAGACAGTCGTCAAGGTCTGAAGAGCGCCAAAGGGCATCTCATTGAGTGAGACATGCATTTTTAATAAACTATATTTGAGTTCCATGATGGGCAAGTTATTAAGTCGTTTGACAGCCAATGGCACGAGGAAATGAAAGAATACCTTAAGAGTAGACATTTCTTGGCAGATAAGGGAGAAATTCAGTGAGCTGGAGGCAATAGAAAAAGAAATGCAAATACAGATATGATGCTTTTGCCTATCTGCATATAGTGGAGAAGCCATTAATATAGGAGTGAATAGTGGGATTTTTATCACTACTTGACTTGAATGTCTTGAAAGGATCAGTCTTTGCAGCTCTGGACCAACCCCGGTCCTTTGTCTCGGTGCCGAGAAGATGAATTTGTTTTCTGGTGTGTTTTTCCCTCCGACTCCCCCTTCCCCTGCCCTTCTGAAATGAGGTGTGGGTCGGTTTTCCATCACCCTCTGATTTAGCGCTCCTGGGGAGGATGATAAGGAGCAAATGCTTCTCCTCTCTCCCCGCCTCCTTCTAAATTGATGGACATGGGCACGTGAGATTTTGGTCCACGGCTCCAGGTGACCGAGTCAGTGGGCCTCATTCTTGGGGACCCCCGAAGACCCATATTTCAGAAGCCCTTCCCGGTCATCCCACATGGCCCCAGCCACTTCCCATTTCCATCCATTCAGTCTCTTTCTCTTTCGTCTCTTTCTCCTTTCTCCTTCATCTCTTTTTCCCCTCCTCACATCGGATCTGCTTGACTTTTTTTTAACAAAACATGTTCTGTGGTGGTTCGGCTCATTGCCACTTTCTCTCCCAAATCTCGCATCCTCCAAACGCAGCCTTTGGCTCAGTGTCCTCCCCCAGCCTCCCAGGGAAGTGCCTCTCTTAGCTCTTGTCCATCTAGTCTGGAGATTCCCAAACTTACTTGGACCAATGCCCCTGTTTGGAGGGGAGAAAAAAAAAGTCTCCTAGTGCTGCCTGGAAATGTGCCTCCTATAAATCAGAAAACAGCAAGTGAATGAGGCTACTGCCTTCTCCCCTGCCTGATCCTTCCAGATTCTTTGTGCCTGTCTCCGCAGTAGCATCAACCCCCTAGTCTTTCCCTTCTGAAGAACCCCAGTGTCCCTGTACCCTGCGGAATTGGCCGCATTGCTTCCATTCTCTGTGTTCTACCTGTCCCCGTACCAGGCTGAATGCCCTTTCCCTCTCTGCTCCTGGATCATGTTTTCCCCCCAAACCAGCATGATCGTCCTCCCTCTCTGCTCCCAGCCTCTCTGCTCTGCCCTTACCCCCGCAGAGAGCTCTCCTGGCCTGCCAGCCAGCTGCCCTACAGCCTACATATTTGCCCACCTGCTATGCTGTGTCTTGTCACGAGCACTGTGACTGCCTGACAATATATTAATATCTTTATTTGCTGAATTATTTATTGCCTCTCTGTCCCTTCCACTAGACTGTAACATCCAGAAGAGCAAGGACTTGTTTTGTTTCTCACTCTTGAATTCCTATCTCCCTGTCCAGACACATGATTGGTCTTCAATAAATATTTGTTGAGTGAACTAGAGAAAGATGGGACATGCTCCTGGGAGGGTGCGAGGGAGGGGGAGGTGTTGTGGGCATTCGGGGGCTGTGATCTGTGAGCGGTGTGGGGCTCCCCAGCAGCTTCCCATCAGGTGTGTGTGGGGGGAGGACTGCTAATCCAGGATGGACAGGAAATAAGAGCTCGAACTTAGAAGGCAAAAGGGTCCTGCTGTTCTCTGCAACTCAGGGGGTCACACTTATGGGAGATGTGGCAGGGAAAGACTCTTCCCCCCAGAAATTCCAGGCACTGCCCCCAACGTCTGCCTTCTAGATAGATACAGGGCAGAAGGGCTCAGCTCTCAAGAGACAGGAGTGTGTGAGGGTGTGTGTGTGTGTGTGTGTGTGAGAGAGAGAAAGAGAGTATGTGTATGTGTGTGAGTGTGTGTGAGAGTATGTATGTGTGTGAGTGTATATGTGTGTGAGTGTGTGAGAGAGCGTGAGTGCGTATGAGTGTTTGTGTATGAGACTATGTGTGAGTGTGTTTGAGTATGTGACAGTGTGTACGTGTGTGTGAGTGTGTGTGAGAGTATGTGTGAGTGTGTCTGTGTGTGTGTGTGTGTGTGAGTGTATATGTGTGTGAGTGTGCATATGTGAGAGTGTGTGTGAGTGAGTGTGTATGAGTGTGTATGTGTGTGAGTGTGTGTCCTTGCAGGAACTGATTGTGTGTATTTTGGGAGATGAACATTGGGACTCAAAGCATAATTCCTTGCCTCCCCGTGGGCACATCCAGTGAGGGTAGAAGGCAGCCCCCCACTAACATACCGGATGCATGGCTGATGCTTCCTTCCACTCTCCCCATTAAACACTACTGAGTCAAGGGTCAGAGTTTCAGTTTCTTCGCATCTCCTAGAGAATGTACTACCCAGAGCTCGATGCCAGGCCTCCCTTGTAACACACATCATAATTAGCAACACGAATGCATTTACTCTCTGTAGTTGTTGCTTCTTGTTTTTTTCTTTCTTAACAAAGGGCTTTATTAATCCTTATTTAATCCCTAAATAAAAAAGCAGGGTGTTAGTGCAATCCTCCTTTCATATAGGAAAAAGGCAGATGGGAATTTAGGTGTCTTGATCTACTCATGAGGCCATAGGATTGTGGGGTTAGAGAGCAGAACACAACTTTGCCTCTAGCCTGGTACGTGGGCGTGTTCAGTAAATCATAGCAGTTGTTTTAAAACAGGTGCCAACCTGACTAGAGCTTAGCAGTAGCAGGAAAGGCAACATAGTCTGGAGAGATCAGGTCTCTAGGTCCAGACTTCTGGTCTCCGGGGCAGAGGAGGGCTGGGGGGCAGTGAGTCCTGATTTATGTGTATGTGGGTGCGCGCGTGTGTGTGCGAGTACATGAGCATTGAACCCATCCAGCAGATTCTGGGGACAGAACCACAGGAACCTGATCAGTCATGGTATTTTATGCCAGAAGTTACCTCCAAAACACTGACTGCACCTCAGTGAGGTCTGTGAAGTCACGGAGACTGCCACTTAACAGAGAAGATGGGGTATATCCACCTCTAAGTGCCACCTCAATCCGGGAGCTTGGGGAGAGGCCCAGCTTGGTCTCCCATTTCACAGATGCGCATGTTGAGAACTAGACAGATGGAAGACTGGGTTCAAAGCCATGTCGGCACATGTGTATTCTGGAATGCATCCCACTTGCTTTCCTATTGCCAGGATTGCTTGATGGGTGGATGCATCCTGCCAAGGCTGGTTCCCTGGTCCGGGGATGGCAGGAGGTGGTGCCCCTTGCTTGCTTTCTCCATTAGAGAGGCAGTTACATCCAGCAAGGAGGTCTCCAGTGCTGAGCAGCCAAAGCTTCCTCTCGTGCTTGTTAGGGCAGGTGAGCAAATGGGCCTTTACCGAGAATGTTGGTGGCAGGCATCTGTGGCCCTGTGAACGCTGTTTTCCATCTGTGTGGGATTCTTGGCAAATGCACGAACCCCCATCCCTGCCCCACCTCCCAGGACACAGTCAGGTATGAATCTGTGTGCTTCCTGCTCTGTGACATGGGGCGAAGAACACAGCGCCTGAGTGCACCGTTGGGTAGTACCGAAAACCATGCATAGTCTTGGCAGGAAGTGCGTGGTGTCTAGGAAGCGCTCTGCAAAATGTGGTTGGGAGGAAGTGACTGGACTTAAGAGTTGTGATTTCAACAGAGGTTGGGCTCAAAACCCTGGAAGTAACAAGAACTAAGATTCAGTGGAAGCATGAGCTCCACCACGTTTCACATCCTGCTGGTTTGCTTCTCCAGAAAGGTGAAGACCAAGAGTGCTGAGATGCTGGCCCAGAGCCCAGCAGCCAACTGGCACAGGATGAGCTATTGGCAGGGGTGTGTGGATGTGTGTGGGGGGACAATAGGGGTCCTGTGGGTCTTTTCCATTTGGTGGGCACCAAGTGGATGAACCAGGAACTAGAGTGGTGATAAGTTGGTATCATTTGTCCATAGCTCCATGGAGAGAATCTAATTTCTGATATCCCCTGTCTTCTCTTGCTGCAACTAAGCCCCCCCCCATTCCTTCCAGGAGGGAAGTTCTAGGTGGGCACTTCCCCAACCCGCAGTCTGCTTCCCCCCGTGGAAGAGGTGCCCCCGGCTTCCCCAGTGCCTGAGTCTAGTCCCCCTGGGCTTCCGGGTCTGGCTCTGAGGTCCGCCTTGTGATTGCACATGTGATTCTGCATCCTTGGGGCGATGTACTGGTTCTCTCTTCACCATCTTGCCCTTCCCGAAGAAGCCCTGCTCTCTCCCACCTTCCAGCCACAAATACCACATTTATCTCAATGTCATTTCTTCGAGATGTGAGCTGGAACAAATCTGGAGCAGCTGCTTCGTTTCTAAGTGTCCTTTAGGGACCCCCTCGGCAGACACTTTGTGGAGTATAATGATGACATTCTAACGAGCATTAATGTACATGTTGTCATTTTTCTATATTTACTCTTCCCGCAGGAGGCATTGCTCTGAGAAGGCAACACAAAAACCAGAGAGGTGGGGAGAAAGTTTCGTGGGCAAACCTCACTGCCACCCCACTGGCAGAGAGCAGGATTACTTGGAGGATGGGGGGAGATGGAACATTCTGGAAGTCAAGACAATGGGAATGGAGAGAAGTGGGAAGCTCCCTTGTGGAAGTAGGAAGCAGGAATTTAGGAGGCAAAAATTCTGAAACCGATTTATGATTAAAAAAAAAACCTCTGTCTTTCCAGGTCAAGGATATTAAGGATATTAGGGATATTCCCTTTGGTTCATGACCTTGACCACATTTTTGCTCATTCATGGATCTATCCATCATTTATCCACCCATTTTTCAGTCTATTCATCCTCACCACCCATCCATGTACCCATCATCTTTCCCTTCATGAACACATCTATCATCCATTCATTCATCTACCCACCTACCCATCATCCATCCATTCATCCATCTATCCAACATCCATAAAAAACTATAAAAACCAGTTCCCGGAAGAGAAGAGTGCAGTCTCCCGCCCCGTGTGCCTGACTGACTGTCCTCGCTGCTGGGACCCCTCGGAGGGGAGCGGGTTGAGCTTTCCTCCCCGCCCCGACCAGG
>JAOXYA010000041.1:8326686-8337712 GCA_028565675.1 Sorex palustris
GGGGAGGGGGGGAGAGAGAGAGAGAGAGAGAGGTGTCTGCCATAGAGGTAAGTGGGAGATGGGGGGTTGGTTGTTGAGGAAAACTGGGACCATTGGTGGAGGGAAATGCACACTGGTGAAGGGTGGGGTTTGGGAACATTGTATGACTGAAACCCAATCGTGAACAACTTTGTAACTGTGCATCTCACTGAGACTCAACTAAAACAATAAAGAGAGGGGTGGCGAGGGTCTCAGCCTGGCAGCCTGGGCACTGTCTTTGGCTCCTTCTCCAGTGCATGGAAGGTGGGTTTGCCCGAAACCTCCCCCGTTTTGTGTGTCCTCTGTCAAGTCAGGAATGCAAGCAAGAGCGTTGCTGCTTTGTCTGCTCCCAGGGACGCCGTGGGAACCGGGAGCGAGTCTGGCCCCTCCTGGCACGGCTTCTCTTCTCCTCTTCCCTGGGTGTGGGGTGCAGGGCTCCCCTCAGGGACGCCTTATTGAACATTTCATACCCGTGATTCCTCTAGATCGCGGGTGGCTGTGGGCCGTGGGGGCGGCACATGTCCTGTGACGAAGGGGCCCAGGTGCGAGATGGAGCGTGAAATCGGCTGGCATCAAAGAAAAGGAGGAAGGTGTTGGGGGCGGGGGGTGTTCTCCCAGGATGTATGTGTGAAACCTGGGGCAGCATGAATAGTAAATGACTCCACTCCAGCCACGAGTGTCACCAGGGCCACACCAACAGAGGGCCCCTTGCCAATACACAAGCGGTCACAGCCGAGGGGGCTGCTGGTCTGGGTGTGATTGTCACCTCTGTGAAACTGCGCCATCCGCCAGCCCCGGGTGTGAGACACGAGACTGGGCTGTGGGAGAGGCCCGGCTGGTTCCTCTGTTCATCATCCCAGAGTGATTTCTTCTCGGCAGGCTGCAGGCAAAGCGGGGGTAGGTGGAGGGGTGGGGGGTGGAGGCCTGGTGGGAGGCAAGGTTGGCATATGCAGCATGCCCTGTGCCCTTTGTAGAAAATGCGCCTGGCAGGAAGTTGGAGAGGCGGCTGACCCCAGCCGAGAGATGTGGGGTGGAGGGAGAGAAGGGTCAGGGAGTTTTCTAGAAGGGACCCTAACCAAGGGGGATTCGGAGCCCCAGGGTTCCCAGCAGGAAGGGGGAAGAAGAGAAAGGGTGCCTGGAGGCAGAACAAGAATGGACTAACGGCGACATCTGTCAGTCAGTCCTGACCCTCGTCCAGGTCCTACCGCCTGTCAACTAAAACGTAATTGAGACAACTTGCTTGTCAGGAGGTTAATTGTGACACGGACGCCCACGTAGGGGGGAGAAATCCATCCCCGGGGCACCTGGGCCGTCCTGTCTGTGAGTCAGGGAGTCATTTTCTGGGCACGTGTGAGCTCTTTACCTTCCCCGGAATGGCCTGATTCTCGGTTTTCCGCCACTTCCCATTCCTTAGCAGTGGAGACTGCTCTGGGCTCCCATGCACCCCCTTCCTCGGGCACCCCGATTCTGAATCGAAGACGTTCTCAAAGAAATGGGGTCATCCCTCTCTCTGTCTCTCTCTCTCTCTTTATCTCTCTCTGTCTCTCTTTCTCTGTCTCTCTCTGTCTCTGTGTCTCTGTTTCTCATTTTCCTTTTTTTTTTTTTTTGCTTTTTTTGGGTCACACCCAGTGAAGCTCAGGGGTCACTCCTGGCTCTGCACTCAGGAATTACTCCTGGCGGTGCTGGGAGGACCATATGGGATGCCGAGGATCGAACCCGGGTCTGTCCCACGCAAGGCAAATGCCCTACCCGCTGTGCTATCGCTCCGGCTCCTCTCGTTTTCCTTTTTAAACTTATTATTGGCATTTAGTTAGGCCCGGTGGTCAGCAAAACCAACAAGGAATCAAGTCTGGCTGTCGATGCTCCAACTCCAGCCCCTGCCAGTGACCCGTGGCTCTCCCTCCCTGCAGCCCAGCTCCTTAGCCAGCCCTGGCTGATCTGGCTCTGATGCACCTTCTCTGTTCTTTCTTGTGGGCCCAGCAGAGTCCAGCCCAGGATGTGGCGACTCCCCTGGCCGACTCTGCACCCACAGGGCCCTGTGGTCGCCGCCTGTGCCTGTCCTCTTCTTCTTCCTCTAGTCTAAGGGACCCCACGGAGACTCTCTCAGCCCACTCCTTTGTTCACTGTCCTGGCATCTACTTTGGCTTGCTTGGTTGTTTGTTTTGTTTCTGGATGACACCTGGCAATGCTTAGGGGTTACTCCTGGCTCTGCACTCAGGAATTACTCCTGGCGGCACTCAGGGGGACCATATGGGATGCCAGGGATCAAACCCTGGTCGGCCGTGTGCAAGGCAAATACCCTCCCCGCTCTCCCATTGCTCCGGTCTCGCTGGTGGCTACTTTGGGGTTCTGTCCAGAGTTAGTTTCTCCTAGTCCCCTGTGACCACCCTGTCTCCCTCCTCCTTCCTGGCCCCAGCTGTGTAGGCCTGACCCCAGCTGCTGACCCACCATGGCCCCATGCAGCCAATGCACCAGGAAGCTGGGGAGTGGGGGGTCTAGAGTGGGGCCTCCAGCCTGCAGAGCACACTCCAGCCCGTTGAGGCATCCCCTGACCCACAGCCATGTTCCTCTTGCTCTCCCCTCAGGGATCTCAGAGCCTGAGCCCACTCCTTTGAGAGTGCACGGGGCTTGTCTCCAAGGCTTCTGGGATCCTGAGGAAATGCTACCCATCAGCGGGGTTTGAATCCCCTCTTGAGTTTGGAGGGTGCAGGGTAGAGGGGTGTGTGCGTTCACAAGCTGGGTGGCAGGCGATAGAGAAGTCAAATTCCCGGGGAATGAGCAGGAAGGTGCCAACACACAGCCCTGGGCCCGGGCTCACTCCTCACAGGTAAGACAGTTTGGGCAGCCAAGGGTGAGGGCCAACAACTGGCCGCCTGGGGCTCTTGAACCAGACCAACACCGTCTTCCAGGATCGCCCCTGGCAGTGCTCCCAGCTCCTCATGGTGCTGGAGTGGGGAGCAGAGGGTGTTGAGCCCCACATCATGAGCTCCCTCTGACACCTCTGATCAGTGCTAACAGGTCTCTAGGTCCAACCTGGCCACATCTTGGTTCCCCAGGAAGGCCCATGAGTCATTTTCAAGCACCTCTCGTCCTATCAGTCTCTTCATCTCCAAGACAGAGGATTTGGATGACAGTCTCTCTGGATGTGTCGGCTCTAATCTCTAGGGTGACTGTGTATGGATTTGAGTTTCAGGGACTTACAGGTCCCAGAAAAATATGAATGGCAAAGGAAAGGGTAGTGTATGGGAAAGGACGTGTCTTGTTGGTGCGGGCTGGCCACTAGGGGCGCCACTGAGCAAGACCTCAAGGCTCCAAGGCTCCCCAGGGGTATCATAGGGGCACTGGAAAGGGATGGTCATGTCCCTGGATGGCAGAGTGCTTCCTCTGAGCGCCGTGTGAGAGCAAAGCTTGCTTTTCCTGCTAAACTTATTTTTCCTATTGATGTCGTGCTGGTTTATGTCATTGTAATAATTCTTTTGCACCACTTTCAAAGTAAGTCAACACTCCCTGAGCAGCCTCCACTACCATCAGCTGGACCCCCCCCACCCTTGACTCCCCCATCGTCCTTCCCTTCTGGCACCCTCAGTGCTACCACCCAAATCCAGGGGTCAGGGCTGGGTGCGTTCTGCCTTGCAATGCCCCTTGCATTGTGTTGTGTATTTGAATGAGAACATTGGCCGTGTATCTTTCGCCCACTGACTTGTCCAGCCTCCTCTGTGTTGGCCCTGATGGCAGTTTCTTCTTTCCTCCAAGCGGGAAGCCATGGATGTCCACATCATGCTCTTTTCGATATCCACTTCTCTGCCAACAGAATGTGGGCTGTTGCCACGGGGTAGTTCTTGGTGACTGTGAATCGCACAGCTCATCAGACTGCAGTTATTCTCTGAAATTTGTGTTTTTCCAGTCTTCAGATAGACACCTGGGAGTGAAGCTACAAGATCCCCTGCTAAGTCTGTTTTAGCATCTCCAGAAACCTCCAGACTGGTTCCCAAGTGGCCACACCAATTTGGCTTCCCACCAACATGAAGGTTCCTGTTACTTCACATTCTTACCAATACTTGTTTCCTTTCTTTTCTTTTTTTTTTTTAAAATTTTTAGGCCACACCTTTTGATGCCCAGAGCTTAGTCCTGACTCTGCCCTCAGGGGTCACTCCTAGTCAGCTCAGGAGACTATATGTAGTTACAGGGGGTCAAACCTGAGTCAGCTGCATGCAAGGCAAGTGCCCTCCCACTGTACTATTGCTCCAGCCTGTGCCTCTGTCCTTTTTGACATATGTGTTATTCTCAGAGGTGATACCCCATTGTCCTTTTGATATGCATGTCCCTGATAATAAACTAGAACAAATGCATCTTCTTTTTGCTTCCTGGGTCACACCCAGCCATCCTCAGGGGTTCCTCCTAACTCTGCACTCAGGAATTACACCTGGCAGTGCTCAGGGGACCAAATGGGATGCTGGGGATTGAACCCAGGTCTGCTGTGTGCAAGGCAAATTCCCTACCTGCTGCAATATTACTCTGGCCCAACAAATGCATCCTTTTCTTTCTTTTTTTTCAAAGTCACTCCCAGTGGCGCTTAGGGCTGACTTTTTACTCTGTGCTCATGAATCACTCCTGGCAGGCTCAGGAGGACCATGTGTGGATCCAGTGATCGAACCCAGGTTGGTCACATGCAAGGCAAGAACCCTGCACACTGTACTATCTCTCCAGCCCTGGTGAACATATTTTTCTAAGTCTGTTGGCTCTCTCTGTATCTTTTTTGAAGGGCATGTCTATTCATCTCCTCTGTCCATTTATTCATGGGCAGTTATTTGCGTTTTTGTTGTTGAGTTTCATGAGATCTTAGATAGTAACCAGATCTATGAGGTACAGATATTCTCTCCCAGTCAGTCGGTTGTATTTTCATGCTACTGATGATTTCTTTTTCTGTGAGTTTCGAGGTTTAGTTTGATGTCATCCCATTTGTTTATTTTTGCTTTTGTTTCCCTTGTTATTGGAGTTGGGTTCCCCAGAGACAACAGGGAAGCTGATATTATGGCATGTTTTGCTAAGATTGTCATCTGCATATTGTATGATTTTAGGCCTTACATCTAAGACTTTAATCCATTTTGAATTAGTTTCCGTGCAGGTGTCAAATAGCCACAAGCACCCTCCTTCCTTACTGTGTCCCGGACAGAGGGACCATGGGGGCAGAATCCTTACTCAGAGTCTGTTTGTTTATTCTGCTTGCTGGATAGAGTCAGCCCACTTCCCAGGTAGGGAGACACTGAGTGGGGACAGAGGACAGCTCTTCCCACCCCTGGGTTTCTCTGCTGATCACTAACCTCTCCAGAAGGGTGGATTCTGATCCATTTCCTCCCAGAGGGGTGAAACTTCTCTCTAGTCTGGGAGACGCATTTTCCCCGCAGACCTTTCATCTTGACACAGCATGGAGGCACTTCCGGGCATCTCTTGTTGCCTTCCCTGCAGAGATGGGGGGAGGACAGTTGAGAAAGGTAGAGAAAGGAAGGGACTCCCAGGTGTGAGCCGACATGTAGGTTATATCCCTCCAGCCGGGCACTGAGCTTCAGACACTACTGGCAGTTGACAAATCTATTTAGTTGGGGAAGTGCAGAGGGTCAGCCTGGGTCAGTCTTTCTGAGGAGGCTGATCTCTGCCATCTGCCTGTGGGAAAGATTTCCTCTTTTTTCAGGGCTGGGATGTCGATAAAAAGATCCCCCCCCCACACACACACCCTGTTATTTTCCTCTCCCCAAGGCAGGGAGACCACTTAGCCAAGGCCACTTCCCCAAGATCCTTGAATTCAAAAGACCTTAACAGCATCCCGGAGGACAGCTATGGTGGGGGGAGCCTCCCCTTTGGAAGGTCCCTCACCTCTATTATACTGCGGTACCTTTGGGTAAATTCCACATAAAATATACATCAGACCACGTTCTTGAGAGACGGCCCGGCAGTTAGAAGAAAAGAACACCAAAGAACTTCTGGCTCAGAGTCTCGGTTTGGCCTCATCTGTCAAATGGAAATAACTGGATGGATCTTCAAATTACCATGAGGATGAAGGGGCAGCTGTTGACTTTGAACCAACACACACACTTGGGGCAACCCCCCACCCACCCCCACTCCCCGCATGGGTGCATCACACCTCTGCCTCAATTCCAGCCCCTCAATTTCTCCAGTCTTGAATAATAAAAGTCCCAAGTTTGGTGTGGGTTGGGGCGGCGTGGGGCCTTCCACCATCCTGGGACTCAGGAGTTAGGGTTCTCTGACCTTGCATTGCATTATTCCAGGGGTGCTGGGTGGGAAGGGAGAGAGGGCCCAGAGCTTCAGATGTACTTTGCTTCCTTTTTGCCCAGAATTGGCTTCCGGCATAGCTCCCAGGGCACATGGGCATGTTTCTCCACTTTGACCCAGGAAGAGGAAGTTGCATGTCAGACATCCATAACCTGCTGCCTCTTCCCTGTCCCCCACAGGGTGATGGGACACTGAGGACATCAGGCCTGTCCGCTAGAGAGTGAGTCAGAGGTGACCGACCTTAGATCAGCACTCAAAATGACCCAGCTCCTGTCTTCCTTTGATGGTCCTCCAGACTTCAAGTCCATCATAAATTAACCAGAACTGAAAGTACTTCTGTGCCCGGACCACTATTCCCCCTCCTCTGTCACTCTCCATATCCAAAGTGGTCTGAGTTTTCATGCCTTTAGTTCAGGGCTGTTGTGGGTCAGACTCACGTTGCTCTGCCCTTTTTGCAGACCCCCCAGGACTGGAACTTCAATTAGGCCCCACGTACCCAAGGCACCACCAGGCCCAGCGCAGAGAACCCTATGCCGTGTTTGTTGAATTTGAATGTCAGTATATCTTTCCATGACTATTTCAATCATTGTCCTTATCCCCCTGTAGTCTCTTCCTGGCTTAGCTGATGCCTTGCGGGGCTGGCAAAATGAGGCCCTATCCCCATGCCCCTGAACCCTACCCCTGGCAGGCCATCTATCCCCGTGCTCCTGGGGACCAGAAGAGAGGGGCTACACCCATCCTTCCTTTTCCTTTTGAACCCTATCTCCTAGGGTGATCTCCAAGCTTGAGATCACCCAAGTGCTCTCTCTGGGGTGATTCCAAGCTCTGGAGATGGGGTGGGCAGGAGCGGAGATGGGGCGAAACTGCCTGAAGGCTGACTAGCAGGGGTTAGGGAAACAGGGGGAAGCTAGTGCCTTTGTTTTATTTTATTTTGTTTTTTGAGTAAAACCTGGCATTGCTCAGAAATTATTTCTAGCTCTACACCCAGGAATGGGCTGGAGCGATAGCACAGCGGGTAGGGTGTTTGCCTTGCACATGGCCAACCCGGGTTCCATTCTTCCATCCCTCTCGAAGAGCCTGGCAAGCTACCGAGAGTATCCCGCCTGCACGGGAGAGCCTGGCAAGCTCCCCGTGGCGTATTCCATATGCCAAAAACAGTAACAACAAGTCTCACAATGGAGTCGTTACTGGTGCCCTCTCAAGCAAATTGATGAACAACGGGAAGACAGTGCTGCATCGCCACACTCAAGAATTACTCCTGGCGGTGCTAGGGGGACCATGTGGTGTGCCAAAGATGGGACCAGGGTCAGCCGCGTGCAAGACAAACGCCCTCCCTGCGGCACTGCTGCTCTGGCCCCGAAAGCTGGTGCCTTTAGAGCTAAGGGCACTGCTCTCAGGGGGATTGCTCTAGGCCCCTCCCCTGGTGGGCTCCTCTGCCCTCTCCCTGGGCTGTCTCACCCCTGCCCCAGGTCCCCAGGCTCTCAGGGTCCCAGTCACCAGCTCTTGCTGGTGGGAACAATAGGAATCCCGCCTCTCCTGTTCATCATTTCTGAGCACCTTTAATCAGGAGCGTTATCCTCAGCTCCTGCCCAGGCCTCATTTAGATTTCTTGTTTGTAGCAATAATACCCTTTTAATATGCTAAATGAGCGAGCAAATGAGCCTTCCTCCACTTGTAAGGTTTTTAAAAACATCCCTTCTTTAGCAGCTGAAGGTCATTCTTTAGGCAGATTAATACTTAACTAGGAGGCCCTGTTTATTATCTGGGGTCACATGGCGGCTGGCACGGCATATAAAGAGGCAGGATTGTGGGGGCCAGAACAATGCCTCGAGGTGGGAGCTGCAGGGGGGCCCGCCCCTCGCCCGGTTCCCTTCCCTGGCTCTCATTTAAACTCCGAAGCCGTTATTAATACTTTAATTTGTAGTGCATTAATGAATTCTAATCCCCATTATGTGTGGAGCAAATGGGCCTTCACCAGGCTCTGTGCAACCTGAGTGAGTCCTGGCTGCGGTTTAGCCCCGCTAATGGAAGTGGGGGAGGTGGCGGGGGGAGGGGCGTGCAGGGAGGGTTGGCTGCACAGGAAGGGGTGGGGGGTGACCAGGAGGAGGGACCACCCTTTGGGCACCGCCCTGCGGCAGGAGCCCGTATTCTGCTTCAGGACTGTTGTCAGCTCTACTGGGGGCTCCAATAAGAATCTCTGTGTGGTCAGCACTATTACTTGTCCTGCCCCCTGGACCTGACCAAGGTGAAGATGGTCTTTCCTTTCCGTTCCTTGTCCTTTCTGTCTCTCTCCTCCTGCGGTGCTCTTGTTTGTTGGCTGGAGGTGCTGGGAGGATCTTGCACGCTGATGGGTAAAATGAACTGTAGGAAAAGCTCGATTGTGTACGTCTCCTTGCAGTGCCCAGAACGAGGTGTGCATCAGAGAGAGATGCTGACAGATCAACAGCTCAGTATTTTACACTTATCCCTCACCTGTGTCCTGTGGTGTTGCGAACCTGCGCTGCGTAGTTGGTGGTGGTGGTGGGGGAGTGGCTGCCGCTCCGTGGGGCCTGATATTGGCCTGGGTAGCAATGTTTGCAATTAGCAAAGGCATACCCCAGGAACTTCAATCTGGTGGTTAGACTCGACATTAACACAGCTACTGATGCCTGAGAGCATTGGCCAAATATTTAGGGTGGGAACTAAGGTGGGGGGCAGAATTTAGAAACATGCATGAGATTTGGGGGCTGCATGTCTCAGGGGATCAAGAGGCAATGTGTAGATTGCGACTTCACAACATACTTCCTCAGTCCGTCTGCTAGATCCGTCCGTGTTGGTATCCACCTGGGGCCACAAATGCCCACGGCTGAGATTCTGAAGGGCCATGAAAATGTGGCGTTTCCTTCCACGTGGATGCCAGCGTAGGCTGCAGTGATATGAACAGTATCTATGACTTTATTGGGTTTTTTAAATTTGTTTTATGGGCCACACCCAGCAACGCTCAGGGGTTACTCCTGCTTCTGCACTCAGGAATTATCCTAGCAGTTCTTGGGGGATCCTACGGGATGCCGGGAATTGAACCCCAGTTGGCTGTGTGCAAATACCCTCCTCACTGTACTATCGCTCCAGCCCCAAACAGTATCTATGATTTATTACCAAAAGACATCGCAGACTTTGTGGTTATTTTATAATTCTTGCCAGCATATCAGAAAATCATTTACAGTCCTTACAATGTGAGTTATAAGAACCGTTACCAGACGTTGCTTCAAGCTTTAATAAGTAAGTACATCTATACCAGACCACAGATGTATCTCAGAGGGGCTGAATCTGGGCACAGCCCCTGACACCCCATCCCAAGAACTTCCGGGAACAACCCAGAAGCACAGGGCCAGTAGGTGTGGCTCTCTGATTTAATTCTTTTTGAAAAGCTGAACTTTTGGTTCTTTCCCTTTGAAATTTCACATATCCTGTTTTCTGCACTAGCAATTGGGGTTTTTTTGCAGGCCAGTCTTGGGTTTGCTTTGGGCAGCTGTGTGGGTGCTGTGTGTGTCTGTGGAGAGGACCCTGCTGGGTGTCAGGAGGGTGCAGCTCTCTGGGACCCACGTGATGTTGAGACACTGAGGTATGGGCGAGTGGGAACTGAGGACCCAGCCCCTACCCACCGCAATTCCTCCTTTACCCTCAGGGGAGCCAGGGAATTTGGGGAGTGGGGTTGCAGGAGTGAGTAGGAGCTGAGTTCTAAATCCCTCCTTTCTAGAACAGACATCAAGATCCTTTGCTATCCCATTGGCCAATTACCCAGCCTGTACCCAAGCATCCACTTCCTCTTTTCTGACTGGGGGTCCTGGCAGTTCCTTTGTTCATAGTTACCTAAAGGGAAGACCCCTCTCCATGACTGACAGCCAAGTTCCCTAGTAAGCAGCTCCTCAATTGTGCCTGACAGAGGAGTTTGAGGGTCTTCTTCCATTCCTTCTTCCAGCCTTCGTCTTGACATCTGCTTCATTCCCCACAGCACACCCTTGGCGTGGACATCGGATGGACAGGCACAGCCTGCCACGCGAATGTCTGCAGAAACGGTGTTTGGGAACATCAGTCCCCACGCAGTAGCGGGGAACCTGGGTGCAGCCCTGAGATGCAGCCAGACCCAGGCCCCAGGGTCCCAGGAATGCATTCAGACCCAGGCCTCTGACAGGCCCCTGCATGGAGGTCCTTGTCTCTAGGCCAAAAAATTCTGACTGCAGGAGAACGGCGCAGCCCACACAGCCTGAGCACTGTGCAGTGTCTCAGAAGTGGGACCCTCTATTGTTCCCGGAAGTGGGAGGCTAGGGTGAGTATGTTTGGGAGCATGGGAGCAGGGTTGGAGGGAGAATGTTTAAGCACAGGTGCCCGACAGGCATGTTTCCTTGTCTGTTTTTCTGCACGCTCTCTTCTCATCCAAACACACACACACACACACACACACACACACACACACACACACACACTGTTTTTTTTCCTTCAAAGCTGCCCTGTGGATAAATCATTCCTTTTATTGGTTGATTAAAAAAAAACATGGGAAATTCTCATTGTAAGCAGCTTATTTCTCTCAGATTCTCCTCAGCCCTTGCCAAGGAGTAATCTGAGGAGTAGCCCTGGGTTTCTGAGAAACAAGCCTCCCTACAAGCCTCTTCACAACTCTGTGAGGACCCTCAGTGCCTCCCACAGTGCCACCCACCCACCCACCCATCTATCCAAATGTCCT
>JAOXYA010000041.1:8337812-8378369 GCA_028565675.1 Sorex palustris
GGAACAAGGAGGGAGGGAGGGTGGGAGGGAAGGAAGGAAGGAATCTTGCGAGCAGTCTCTCATGATCACAACCGAAATTGGGCTTCACTCCTCTGTCTTGTGCTTCCAGAGAACAATTGGGTCTTTCTAGCTAAACTGCATGTTCTGGAGAGCGTGGATGCTGCTGATCTAACTACAGGACCTCCATAGGGACAGATATGTGGGTGGAGCAGCCAAATATCACAGATTGACCTGTCTGACATAAAAGAAATATTCTCAATTGGGGGCTGGAGTGATGGTCCAGTGGGTAGGGTATTTGCCTTGTATGCGGCCGACCCGATTCGATTCCCAGCATCCCATATGGTTCTCTGAGCACTACCAGGAGTGATTCCTGAATGCAGAGCCAGGAGTAACTCCTGAGCATTGTGGGATGTGACCCAAAAAGAAATAGAAAAAAAAAAGAAATGTTCTCAGAGAAGTTGCCCAGGGAAGAGGAGGCAAAGGGAATGTAAGATCCCTGCTGGAGAAAGGGGTAGATGGTCCCAGAATGAACATCCACAAGCATGAGAAACACAAGCAAACACACCAGCCCCAAAGGACAAAGGACAGAACAATTGGAGAGAATTTAAACGTAGCTTCAGTTTGAGGCAATCAGCCAAACGGCCTGTCCTGTGGATTTGGGGAGGGTGGGCTGTAGGGGAGCCCTCAGCAGGGGCCCCTCGAGCAGCAGGAAAGTGGAAGGGAGCTTTTGCCTTCTTGTTCAGTGATCTGAAGAAAACCAGGAATGTGGGACTTGCAGGGTGGAGGGAGGGAGGGTGGATGTGTGAAGGCTCTGCCAAGGCCCAGTGCCCAGGAGAACAGTGGGATTTTGTGGGGCTGGTTAATTAGCTGTGCTGCTCCTGTTATGCTTAAGGAATCCGTGTGAAGGGTCACCAGCTGAGCTCACGGGATAGACCTTCTTCAAGAAGATAATCACAACAGCCAGTCACTGTGGAAGGCTCGCCTTGTGCCAGCCCTGGCTAAAACACTTTTCATCAACAGTCTCACTTAGCTTTAGCTTGGGAATACTAGAAGCTTCCTTGATCTATACGCCTCATGGCCCCTTCACAATTTACTTACAGATTGCCGCAACGGAGAGCTGTAAACTCCACTTCCCAGAATGCCTCAGAGCATCATCTTAGAGTGTGTCTTGATTCATCTGCGTTTCTGAAACTTGAACTCAGGGCATTAGATGGGGCAGTAAGGGAACGAGACCATCTGTTTTCCCAGTGCAGATCCAGTTGGCCTGATGGTTTGAGCCTGGAACTGGCACTTGTCATGATCACTTTAGTTGCTGCCTTTTGGATGTTTTCGGTGCCAGAAATTCTGTAGCTTCCTGGCCCTCGATTCTGTCCAAGCTTTTTTGTGTTCCTGAGTGAAGTAAGTGAGCTGCAGGTTGGTTTTGGTGTTGTTTTAGTGATTGGCAAGTGGAGGAGTCCTTTTTGATCTAGCAGTGGTCAATAGAGCGATGTTTCTTTTTTTTCTATTTTTTATTTTATAAGGTAGTTCCCAATATTTGATTACATTTAATATTCAAGCACCAATCCCACCAACATTACACCTTCCCACCACCAAATTTGGGATATTTCCATCTCAAGCCCCGATCATTGTCCCAAAGCACAACCGAAATAATGTATTTTGTATTGTCTGTTATGAAGAACTGCTGAAAATGCTTACAAAAAAGTATTCATATAGGAAACAGTGTGAAGATTGTTCTACTTTGTCAGGGGCCATTAAGACATTCTTTAGGATATCTCTAACATGTTGTTAAAGTTTGAGTGATGTGAGCTTTTGGATATATATATGAAAATATGTATATATGCATATATATATTTCCCTCTATGATTTGTTGCCTACTATCTGAACCCCATCAAATGTAGTGTGGTACTTACGGAGAATGGGTAGGGAGTGTCTTATGATGTGTCGAGCGGCCTCGAATGCGGCCTCGCTGTCCAAGAATATGCTCACTCATGTGTGAGGCTCAGCCAGAGCATTGGGGAGTGGCCTTAAGCATGGCGGCAGTTGGGTTCTGGAGGTTTTCGGCTGCTGGGGCTGGGTTCTTTGTGGGGGGGCAGGCTCTCACCAGCCTCTTTGGGGCACCCTGAGTGAAACAGCCTGGGGCGGAGTCTGGTGGCATGTAGAGCGATGTTTCTTAGAACTTCCTGGAGAAGTCTGTTCCTTCCGTCATTCATCAGTTTCCCAAGGCCTGAGTCCCCTTCTTCGGTCCTTTTCTACCTAAAAAACCTAAAAAAAAAGCCAAGGAACATTGTCTCCATTTTACAGTGAAGAAAACTGGGTGAGAGGAAGCTAAGTGGGAAGTGTGGAGCTGTGTTTGGAGCTTACGGATATTTGCTGGGTTCAAGAGCAAACTCTCTCAAAGCCATTACTCTTCATGCTCTCATCCTATAGGGATTACTGCAGACTTACTATGTGCCTTGAAGTGTGTTATCTGGGGGAATATTGTGGTTAAAAATAAAAGTGGAAATGTCTAGTTTTGCTCTCCTGATGTGTAAAGGAAAGTAAGGTAGTTAGAAGTGCATTTAAATAAGCAGCATCTTTGGCTACAGGCTTTCCCTGGAGGGAGATTTATAAAAGCAGACAGTCCAGTTCAGTTTCCTGAAGCCCTTTGATCTGATTCTGGCTCCACCCCATCATCCCAGATCTGCAGCAGGCACTGACTCGAGGGATGCTCACCCTCCTCTGGTGTTCTGACCTGTGGATAAAGAAGGACCACTCTGAGAAGGGGACTCAAAGGAGAAAGGTCTACCCCCTCAGCCCGGAAGTGTCTGGTCTGAAACCTCACCCTGAAAGTATCTGGCCTGACACCTCACCTTGGATGTGTCTGGCCTGACCTCTAACTTCAGAAGTGTCTGGTCTGCCCCCTCATCCCAGAAGTTTCTGGCCCACTCTTTGACCCCAGAAGTGTCTCTCCTATGCTAAAGAGGAAGAACAGGGTAGCAGACCATGAAAAGTGTCAGATCACTGCTGATCTGGGCAGACCAACTAGAGGGACAAAACCTATCCCATTAGGGGCCTCCACTTCCATGGTCACAGAAGATTCATAAGCATACTTCTGAAAGGAATTCTGACCCTGAGTTGGACTTTTCAAGGAAATACGCTCAAGGTTCAGGATGGGCCTGAAAATGGATGATAATGAGCAGTTGGTAAAAGAGGGAACCTCTTTGTAGGAAGGTCAGGTTTTATTTTTCTTCAAGACTCGGGCTTGGGGACTGTTTATGTCTCTCTTTGACCTTGATTTCTTTGAATAAAGAACCATCTTTCAGACAAGCAGGAAGCTGAATGTAAGTCCCCTAGATGTCCAGGCCAACATGTTTTTCCCCAAGGTAACCTAGCGATATCAGGTCCTATTCACTGGGTAGGACACAGGACGGAATAATGTCAAGATACAGGACTTGCTGATCTACATATAAAAATGACAGCAACAGTATGAATTTTGCAGAAGGTGAAGTGAAATATTACAAAGAAATCTTGAAGGCAAACGTGAACTGGGAAGAGACGCAAGTTAAACATACGTGCCAGGCGGATGGTTTCATTTGTTTTAAGGAAATGGGGATCTATGATCCTTTGCTGTCAATTCATCAGTTGACATTTTCAGACACTTGCTATATATCACCGAAGAATTTCTCTGGCAATCGCTCAGCACAATTCAAAATGTAGAGACAAAGGCGAACACCTACTATCCATCAATAAAATATGTATTCCCTTCCTACTATGTGCTTGGTCCTGAGGGAGACAAAAGGATATGTTCAAGAATGGAGGTTCTGAAACGAAAATAAATAGAAGACTTAGAAGATGGCAGTTTAATGCCCCCCCAAGGTCAGATGGGCTTGGCCCTTGAGGAGTGCGGGATATAGAGAGGTGCTCTGGCAGGAAGGAGCATCCCCTGTTCTTACTCTGCCACTGTCTTCTTCCCTTGGGGGTGGAGATGTGGAGAATGGAACAGCTCCTGGTCAGTCTGCTCCTTGGGGGAGAACGTGATGAAGTTTATTTCAAGCTATGCAATGAGAAACATATAGCATAAATGAGAAATGGCCATTTGATTTTTGTAAAAAGCAATGTTCTGAGTTGACTTGTTCTAAGATTTCCCTATAAAGTTAGCATTTATTGTTTTCTATCTCCCAAGGATATGCTGAGGTCTTTATAGGGAAGCTATCACTCCCATTTCATAGATCTTCAACTGTGTCCAGAGTTCGGTTCAGACTACCCGGTTATATTGGAGGAGGGTTAAATTTTAGAACTGGGTTTACTTGGATGCAAAGCCCAGGAACTTGAATAGGTCAGTGTCCTGCCATCTGTAGCAGACCAAGTATATTGCAATATTTTGGAAGGAGTAATTGGAACAGATTATGCATGCTTTGGACAGATCAGAAGGGGAGATATCAATGCACACAAGAACTTGTAAAGTGCTCATGGAAAAGGTGAGAAATAAAAAAAAATGGATTGGTTGTAGATAGGAGAACAGGTGACCATAATCTCTGACCTTTCCGGAATGGGGAGGAATTGAGAAGAGGTCTCATCTGTCTGGATGAAATAAGGCAATACAATGGCTATGGCAGAGCTTGAAATTGGTTTAGTCTACCTCAAAGAACTTCCCAGTCAGAGAGGGACGATAAGGCATTTGCCCAAATTGCTATCATAATTCAGGCAAGCTCCATTAGGAGGCATGTTGGAATTCTCCATAAAGTGTGTTAAGACGCCTCAAACCCAGACCAGGCAAAACCTTTCCACCAGGGCAGGCTGTGGGGTTTGGGGGAAGGTAAGTGTGCTGCAGAAAAGACGGTTCAAGCACCCACGTGTGATACCCTCAAGCATGCAGCTGTCTCGGCCCCCAATCCAGAAAGTGATGGTGTCGAAATGATCCGAGGAAACTCGTATCTTTTGGCAGAAGAGAGATTTCTCTCTTCTTTTATTTTTTTGTAATTCTTTAGAGTGTGGTTGGGCTGATGCTTTACTCCTGAGTCTGTGCTCAGGGATCCCTGCTCCGGGATCTCTACGAAGCTGGGAGATCAAATCGGGGCTGGCCATGTGCCAGGTGAGTGCCCTCCTCACTGTAGTCTCTCTGTCACCCAAGGATTTTCTTTTCTTTTCTTTTCTTTTCTTTTCTTTTCTTTTCTTTTCTTTTCTTTTTTTTTTTAAGACTTTCTGTTTTCTTTTTCTTTCTGGGTCACACTCGGCAATGCACAGGGGTCACTCCTGGCTCTGCATTCAGGAATCACTCCTGGCAGTGCTCGGGGGACCATATGGGATGCTGGGAATCAAACCTGGGTTGACTGTGTGCAAGGCAAACACCCTACCTGCTGTGCTATCACCCCAGCCCCAAGATTCTCTTCTTGGCCACGCAATTCCCATGCTCACTTAGGCCAGCACCCACGCTTGTTCTGTCCATCTGCTTCTGTGGCATGGGCACAGGATGAGATCAGAGGTTTCATGGACCTCCCAGGGCTGTGGCACAGAGGCACGTGTTTCTAGGCCTCTCACCCATCATCTTCAGAGATTCCAAGCTAGCAGCTCTGGGCTCATTCCTCCCAGGAATCTTTACTCATGTGATCCTGATGTGAATGGTCTTTGAACCTGTTTTTCTTTTTTTCCCAAAACATACAATAGTAATAACATCAAAGAAAACATTTTTTTCTGGATGTTAAGGGAGACATACATTAAAACTATGAAATACCTGGGATAATGAAATAGAGTCTTCAAAAGGGATACAGAATGCTTGAAGAATTCATGATTTCAAAAGTAAAATAAAATTGCTTAAAAAAAAAGTCGAAGATCAGCCAAAGTAAATGGGGGTAAGGTCCTTGGACATCTGAAATTACTGCCTCATTTGCAGCCCTGAAAAAGAATGTATTTCCATCAGGTCTTGCAAAAGGCTCATAACTCAATGCTTAAAAATCACGAAGTCAGAACAAATCGCATTTCCCTTGGACTTTAAAAGGGAGGTTGGAATCTTAGCCCCCAGACCCAGCAGTGTCACCAGTGGAATGGCATGAGCATTCCTTTAGTGGAATAAGCAAATAGAGTGAGAAAAGCTAGATAGCCACTGTGACACAAAGATCAAATGGAATGTGACACCCCCATAAGTCAACCGTGGGGAATGATGTTGAGCAAATGCAGAGGATCAGGGCGTGCTGAGGACACGCGGTGTAACGAGAAGCCAAGGTCGGTTTCAGGACAGTGAGTAGCGTGTTGATTCTGCATTTCAGAAAGATAAAACTATGCGTGTACCAGATGGGCTGGAGGGTAGAGGAGATTCAGGATGCCTGACCGCAGTTGGGACCTGGCAAGGAGTCAGAGTCCATGAAAAGTAGAAGAGAGAAACATGGCTCGTCACTCACTAAATGAAGAACTTCCCACCCTTACAGGATGGAGCATGAAATGAAGGACAGTCAACTTGAGTGCAAGAGCGGGTCCTTTACAGACCCACAGTGATAACAACCCACGTTTGCTGAACCATAACTAGGTTCCAGACACACCGCCTGGAAGTTGACATACAGGCTATCTTTTAATTGTCTCAAGACCATTGAGAGGCACCGTGAAGCACATACTTCTCTTTTTGTGTGGGTATGTGGAAGTGTGCGCTTCTGTCCCACAAATGAGGAACCAGAGACCCAGGCGAGAGTCTCTCAAGCTTGTGCAGCAGAAGCAGAGCAAAGCTGAGCCTAGAAGCCAAGCGGAAACCACTTGAAAAGTCCTTTGTCACGGCCCTCGGGCCAGGCCCTTTGGAGGGAACTGACCGTTCCTGCAGATTTGCGAATCTCAGCTCTTGCTGTTCCAGTCCTGCGTTGGAAAGTCTGGGGTGCGTGCAGGAAGTGGAACTTGGCCTGGGGCCAGACAGGAGGCTAGATGGATGTGGTGAGACCTGGTTGTGGACAAGCTCACTCAAAAGGAGAGAGAGGAAGGTACAACAGCTTGCCACAGAGAGGCGAAGGACACTGAGGTGCTGGAAGGGCCCCTGGCCTTGTCCTTCAAGAAAAGGTCCGTTGTGCAAACTGTAATTGGAGTTCATTATCTGGAACAGGAGCCAGGAAGACAGATGCTCTAGGGCGCGTGGCTGGTGACGAGGGGAAGCAGTTCCAGACAATGGGTGTTTTAGGGTAGCTAGGGAACAAAGCGAAGGCATCAGGTATGCTGGGAGGCAGTCGGCCTCAAAGGAGGCTTTCACCTATTCGTACATGGAGGGCAGAGTTGGGGCGCATAGGGAAAGATCTGGAGGGGAGTCGTGTTTAATGGGGCAAGGAGGGGGTGATGGGCAGGACCTGGAGCGTGGGCAGGTTGGCCCCGCAGCATATAATGCAAATGGCCCTGTCAGCTTCAGGGATGGATCCTCTGCAAGGGCCACTAGAGCAGCCAGGACTGCGCCTCTGGGATCCATCGGGGATGAGCACTCAGGGGAGTAGATAGACCCAAACCTCTGATCCCATCCTGCCGGAAAGAATTCCTGGCTGTGGGGTCTGCAGCTTTTTTTTTCTTTTTAGGTCACACCCGGCAATGCACAGGGTTTACTCCTGGCTCTGCGCTCAGGAAGTACTCCTGGTGGTGCTCAGGGAACCATATGGGATGCTGGGAATCAAACCCGGGTCGACCGCGTGCAAGGAAAATGCCCTATCCACTATGCTATTGCTCCAGCCCCTCTGCAGCTTTTAATGGCAGTCCTTACAGACTCTCCGCTTGCAGAAAGAGGCCAGCAAGTAGGTCTGGAAGTAGGCAGCCCCTTAGTGCTGTGGCCATTGGCCTGATAGGGCTGTAACCATCCCCCACTTCCTAGCCCCCCGCCCCTCTCCCCTCCACCCCTGTGCGCTTTGGCATGAGTACTTTCCAGCTTAGCTCAGAGCGAGCATCTCATTAGGGCCAAAGGAACCGAGAAGCTGGATTAAATGGTGTTCAGTGATGTGGGGAACTGAACACCATTTAATGGTAGGCTTCCAACTGACCCTGTTGTGGTCAGGTTCTACTGTTGGATCAAGCAATGGTGTGTGGCCAAGGTCATGGCCTCCTCTGGACCAAGATCCTCATGCAGGGTAGATGACCGAAATCTGCTCTGCTTAGAAGACACTTCTCAGAGACATTCAGTCGGGGACAGGGAGCCTGGGTGTGGGTTTACCAGCCAGCCCTGCGCCCACAAAGAAACCATACAGCCCTGCAAACCGACAGCAGTGAAAGCCAGATCCTGGATAGACAAAAAAAAAGGTGGGGGTGGAATTTTGCCACTTCCTTTCCCAGGTGGGAGAGTCTAAGACCCAGGAGAGACACTGGGAAGAGCTACAAGTAGAGCCAAGCAGTTCGAAGACCCCGCCAGCTGCACGCCACGCCACCCCCACCTTTCCTTTGGATTGTTGGGGTCTGGGAGCAACACCTGGAGGTGCTCAGGGATTACTCCTGGCTCTGTGCTCAGGGATAACTCCTGTCAGGGTTTGGGGGTCAATTTAAGGTGCTGGGAACCAAAGCCGTGTCATCTGCGTGTGAGGCGACCACCTTCGCCGCTGACTATCTTTCTGGCCCCTGTGGCTCCTCTACGGTGCAGCGTAAACATTTGCTGCTCTTAAGGGGTTCTCCTGGTGCAGTTCCCCTCCAGAAGTCTTCACCGGGCCCTCTTCTGGAAGGAAGGCTGTGGACTTGTGCAGGCAGAGCAGAGAGGCGAGAAGAAGAGAGAGGAAGCTGCAGCAGCTGCCGGGAGAGGGAACATCTTTGGATCTCTGGGCGAGTCCCACCTGGTTTTTAATCTCTATCTCTCCTATGGCAGATAAAATGGACCACCCTGCCCTTAACTGCTAACTGGCTCCAGGGTGGCAGGTGTCAGTGATACAATCTCGAGAGGTCAGCAGTGACATCCGGGGGTGAGTTTTCAGTTGTTGTTCAAGGGGGCAGAGGTATGGTTCTCCAGAATATTAGTGTGAGCTTCCCCCAGGCTCCCATAAAGGGGTTAGTCACCTAAATAAAGTGAATCTGTCCCATCCCACTCTGGAATGCAGCCCTAGTGCCAGGCCAGGAAGTCTGACTCACAAGAGGGCCAAGAGAACCTCCCCACACTAATAAACTGAGGTTTCTGTCAATGTTTTGAAAAGGTGACAAAGATCGCATTTTATTTTTTTTTGTTTTGTTTTTATATATTTTTAGAACTTTTTGTTCATTTGTTTTGGGGCCACACCCAGGGTTACTCCTGGCTCTGAACTCAGAAATCACTTCTGCTGGTGCTTGGGGGACCATATGGGATGCTGGGGATCGAACACAGGTCAGCTGTGTGGAAGGCAAATGCCCTACTTGTTGTACTATTGCTCTGGCCCAGACTTTTGTGTTTTAGACTTTTTATTATGGTTTAGGTAAGAGGGTTACGATTGTGCTTATATTTTGGGTATTGATGTACAAATTGATGACCTCCACTACCTCCACTACCCAGCTGCCGCCATGCTCCAGGACACTTTTTGGACCATGCGGCCACAAAGCAGGCGCACAACACATTATAAGAAACTTAATAACCATCTTCTAGAATTGCCGCACCATATTTGATAGGGTTTAGCTATGGTTTGAACCATGGGAACACCTGCAAGGGCAATGAGAGGCTGCCCTAAAAGCCTCTATTCCTCTCAGAGAGCCTGGCAAGCTACGAAGAGTATTCTGCCCGCATGGCAGAGCCTCACAAACTATCCGTTGTGTATTCAATATGCCAAAACCAGTAGTTGAGAAGGATGAAGATGTACAAATTACTGTGCGCCTCCATCATTGAAGTGCCCATTCCCTCCTTGTTCCCCATCCCTGTCACCCCCAACCCAGCATGCCTTCCCTCTCACCTCTGCCCCTATTGCTTGTGGACTGACAATTACAGTTTTAGTGCGAGCTTTACCTCCACTTACATTCCAGTGTTAATTCTTGGCAGCTTGGCACTCACAAGTCTGTATTCTAGTCTCTACGGTTTATTTTCAATATTCTCCATGCCCTTCCTTGATTTACCTCAGATAAGTATATACCACAGATGAGTGAGCTCGTCCTGTATCTGTCCTCCTGCATCTGACTAACGTGGCATAGCCTGATGGGCTTCAGCTCCATCCAAGTTGCTGCAAACTGCATGACTTTATTTTCCCACATGGCTGCATAGTATTCCGTCATGGATCTATTACAACATTGTCATCCCTTCATTTGTTGTTGGCCATTTGGGTCGCTTTCATATCCTGAGAGCTGCCATGAATGTAGGTGTGCATACATTGTTTTGAAATGGTGTTTTTTTTCTGTTGGGGGAAGGATTATATAACTAGAAGTGATTTATAGCTGGATCAAAAGGAAGCTCCATCCCTGCCTTTTTTTTTTGAGAAGCCTCCATATTGGATTCCATAGTGACTGGACCAGTGATTTTCATACCAACAGTAAATGTGGGAGTTCCTTTTTCACCACATCCCACCACCATTTGTTGGGTTTCAACATTCTAAAACGTACGTTCCCTTCTCATGCTCTGAAGTAATACCTCATTGTCGTTTTGATTTGTGTTACCTGATGCTAAGTGATAACAAGTGTGTTTTCATATGCTTATTGGCCTTCCATCTGTCTTCTTCAGGCAAGTGCGTATTCATCTCTTAGTATTTTGGTGGGATTTTTGCGGTTTTGAATTTTTGACGAGTACTTATTTTGAATATAGACTCTGAAGGAACAGTGAACGGTGGTCTCTTCCCCCAGGATCTCTAAGTCTAATAAAAGAGTCAACACACACTCACGAGGAACAGTTAAGTAAGAAGAGAAGGCAGAGTGCGATAAAAATGTCAAAGTGAGGGAGACAGATGGTAGATGCGATAGGAGGAATTTACAGAAGAGGGAGATGGATGAGTTAGATGTGCATAGAGCAGTGTGAGGAAGGCCTTGGGGAAAATGGGATTGGATCTCGTCTTGAGGAATGGATCACATTTGGGTTGAAAAAGGGGAAATGGAACGCATTCATGATAATAAACAAGTCATCCCACTGGGAAGTTGGGAACCTAAATTGTGCATCCACAGTGCATAACACTGCAGAGACCACCATACTTACAATAGAGTCTTTCTGAGGATGTAAGACCAATTCATCACCAGGCAAATACACAGGAGGTGACAAATGGTGATAGAGAACGATGCATGGTAATTGTCAAAGGGCTCAGAAGTAGCTGCCATAACTTCTGGTTGGAGAGGTCCTGTCTCCCGTGGAACAACATTTAAAAAAAGACAGACATTGCCTGATTTTTTGCTGATAGTTACCTCTTCTTGCTATCACCCAAGGATGAAAGGGAAGTGAGTGTTATTGCTGGGTACAGCCTTGAAACCTCAGACATTGCCTCCCAGTTCACTCTAGAGCACTTCCTCACCACCCAGATAGTGGTTAGCTCAGCGTTTCTCCTCTATACTCGGTGGATCCCCCAGGATACTGCAAGGGGGCCACAGGTGGAAATAATATAAATGGGGGCCAATGCATGAGACTCAGGTGCCAGTCAGTGAGGCAGGAGGGATAGAATAAAACAAGGTTGAAAGGTGGTCATGGGAAGGAAAGGTTGAAAAACACTAGTCTAGACCAGAGACTCTAATCCAAATTCAGGGATGAGCTAGAGCAATGCCTGGGATTTAGTTCAAGTTTGTTTTCACTTACATGACTCCCAGAGCAATAAAATGGTGCAAAGGAGAAGACCAAGAGCAGCACAGGATGAATATATATGCACCTCTGCCGCTACCCTTCGCGAATAAATTTCCAAGTCTGAGCAGCGTGACAGGCTTCAGATGGAAGGAAAACAGGATGATGGGCGCCCTGTTCTTTACCCCTAGTCATAAGAGCGCCCAAAACAATGAATACTAATGGTTTTACTAAGAGGGTCATGTCTCCCCGGCCGGAAGATCAGAAAGGGGAGCTGGATACTCACTTAACCAAGACCGGAACATGGGATGGTGTAAGAATGTGTCCACCAGGTTTCTGACAGAGATGTCAAGCCAGGGGTTGTTCCAGAAGCCCTGTGCCCCCTCACACTCATCCTGTTCTCCCGGGGATAAGGAGCCATGCTGGAGTGATGCTCTTCAGCCACACACGCTGTCAGCCGACAAGGTCCAGCATGCTGCACGTCCAGTTACAGCTTCCTCGTCCTCAGTGAAAGATGCTGTTCTGGTGCTTTCCTCCAGTCTGGCTTATTTCTGCCTGTGATCTCACCGGACACTATTTACAACTACTTGTCTAGACAATGACGGATTACGTTTGCCAAAGATGTCGCAACAATATTTTCCCATCCTGCTCTGCGGGGTGACCTTGCCACTCAGTCTTCCAGTTAGAGGGAACCCTGAGTCTGGAGTGGAAGTGATGCTTCATGGCTTTGGAGGGCGGAGGGGGGAGAGAGAAATGCTTCTGCAGGCGTCCTCTGCATCACTTGGGAGGTTTGCGTGGAAGACTTTTCCTCTAGAAACCCTGCAGTCTTGCGTGAGCAACCCAAACCCTGTGGAAGGCACCAGTTCAGTGCCAGCTAGGACAAACCTTCAAGCCAGCCTCTGGAGAGAGCAGTCTTCTGGGTGTTGGGCCTCCCAGTGAGAAGACTCAGACCGTTTGGGGCCCAGACAAGGCATCCCAGAGGTCCTGTGGGTACTTTGGACTCGGAGAAACTATCGTAATAAAGCATTGTTCTTTTACCCCACATTCAGGTGGGCACATAGCGGGATTGCTTGTTATGCAGCAAAACGGACAGGAACACGGATGGAGTCCCACATCTCGGGTCAGGGCATCATCTCTTTGCCAGTTCCTCTTCGCCTTGACCTCAAATCTAGTTCACCCGCCGTGTTTCTTTATCACCTCTCTCCTGGAATGTACTAATCCATTATTTTCACTGATACTGAGGGCCTTGATTCCTTCTCTTGCAGTTGGTTTCATGTGTTTTTAATATATTGTTAAATTTCTGGCTTGTGGATGGAGAAAGTGTTAGAAAACTACATGTTGGGGCTGGAGAGATAGTGGAGTGGGTAGGGCATTTGCCTGGCATGGGATTGATCCTCGTCTGATCCCTGGCAGCTCACGTGGTCCCCTTACAGAGCCAAGATTTATCCCAAAGGCACAGGCAGGTGTGGCCCAAATCCTTCACCCATAGAAAAAAAATTTTTTTAGACTTCTTTTTGGGAGAGGTACCACCTGGCAATACTCAGGGGTTACTCCTGGCTCTGCACTCAGGAATTACTCCTGGCAGTGCTCAGGGGACCCTGTGGGATGCTGGAGATCAAACTCAGGTCATCTGCGTGGAAGGCAAAAGCCCTTGCTGCTGTACTATTGCTCCGACCTCCCAATTTTTTAAAAAACTATAATTATTGAAAAGACTTCAGTATAAGGGCCTGGGAGATAATACAGTGGTTAGGGTATGATCCCATCGGCTTTGATCCTGAGCATGACAGACTCTCTAGAGCATTCCTGGGTGTTACCATGGAGGCCCCAAGTATTACTTTGGTTGCCTCAGTGGTCCCAGGCATTACAGATCCTTCAGTACCATATTCTAAGCTCTGACACTGAACTACTCTCCTGGCTAAGTACCAAGTACCACTGGGACTAGCCAAGTACCAAGTACCAAGAACCACTGGGACTAGCCCAGGCTCTCTGAGCACTGCTCGGAGTCACCGCCCACCCCCATAAAATGTATTCAGCATGGGGACTGCAGGATGGTTCAGGGACTAAAGCTCCCGCCTCGTGAGCAGGGGGCCACATGCTTGGTTCCTGGTTCCACAGAAGCTGCCAAGCTGATCCCAGTGGCATTGCTCTCCCTGTCCTGGATCCACAGATGATTTCTGGTGGTACCACAGTTACTACGCAGAGCACAGTTGCTAAAGGTGGCAGCTCCCAGCGAGCACCACAACTAGAAATACGTGGGAACCCCATGGCCAGGCATGTGACCCCGTTGAGCATGTATCTGAGCCCTACAACTAAGTAGTGTGACCGTTGCTGAGTGTACAAGTGTGAGCGCCCCCCCACCCCCACCCCCACCCCATCACAACAACAGTTATCCACAAAGTACAGGGAAGGGGAGAAAAGAAGGCTCAGCATGATCCAATCTGTCATGTACCTGCTAGGTTGCTAGGAAAGTGTATGTGAGCTTGGGGAATTGCTGAGGGTCGGGGCATACGCTGGGAGTGGGTGACTTGTAGTATGTGCAAGAGTGTCATTTTGGTTCTTTACATTTTGTAACGAAGTGACAGAAAGAATAAGAGCAGTTCAGGGTAGAATAAAAAATAATAAGCTATTCAGGGGATGGGGAGAGTGTGAATTCGAAGTCATTCTTATTATATGCAGGAGCAGAAGAGCAGCTATGAGTCGTGTTTGTTAGGACTCTGGGGGAAAAAACCAGGGCCTGAAGGTAAAATAACAGATTCGAACTCTTTACAAAGACTTTAATAATACTGGAGTTTATCTAAAGATAAACTGGACTGTTATAAGAAGCCCTGCATCTCCCATCCCTGGAGGTTTTAAAACAGTGACTAGATGTCTCCAGATGAGAATATTGTAGAGATGATTCATATATGGAAGACAACAGAGGAAGGGGAATTGTGGGAGGGATTCTCCTGAAGATTCCTCGCAAACCCAGGAGGCTGTGAGTTTTCTTCTTCAGGTTTAGAGAGGAATGGGCAGGATCTACTAAGAATAGCGCTATTGGTCTCCACCAGAGGCACAAGCTTTGTAAACTAGCCAGCTTTGGGGTGAGTGATCAGGCCAGTTGAGTGGAGAGGACCCATTGATCAACATGAAGCAAGCAGACGTAATTAAGCGAGACGTGTCTTTAGCAGGAAGACCGCCAAGGGTAACTAACTCGAACATAGATAACTAATGAGCAGGAAGTGAGAAGCACACGGTGCTCACTCGGGAGGTGGCATTGAGGAAAGAAATATGGTAAATGAAGTTAGCCAGAAGAAGGACAAACACAGGATGATCTCACTTATATGTGGTGTTCAGAGTTACCAGATGAGGAAGCGCAGTGGTTTAAAGGGGGATCCCTAGATCACCCTTGGCCCCAGAGCATATGGGGAGGAGAAGAAAAGAAATAGAGGGAAGGGGAAGAGGAAAAGAGATAGAAGAGAAGCAATGGTGGCAGGGACCGAGGGGGCTCAGTGAGAGAGAGCTGAATACCAAAATCACAGCATCAATAACTCTGAAATCTTGAGACCCAAATGTTAATAACAAAACATAAAAGATCTCAGTCAAGAGGGCAGGCTGAGGCCAGCCTAGGGGCTTAGGAGAGGGAGTCTGGGAATACTGGTGGAGGGAAGTTGACGCTGATGGTGGGATTGGAAATGGAACATTGTATGTCAAATACTCAACTTTGAATAACTTCATAACTCACGGTGCTTTAACACAATAAAACTTGGAAGAAACAAAAAAGGGAGAATGGGGTGGAATGGAATATGAACCCCCAAGCCAACCACGCAGCTCTGCCCAGGAAGGAGTCTGAGGTCTTACCTGGTGTGGCTGCATTCCTTGACTCATGAGCAGGACCAAAAGAGGCAAGATAACCAAAAGAAGCAGATAGTTCTGAACATGCTCAGGGATTCAAGCCTAGGAAAGGCACCACCCCCTCCAGCAGGGCCCGAGAGATAGACCGAGATGGGGTGTTCAGTTCCTGGACCTGCCCCACACTCTGAGACTGAAAATGATAGAGAACTAATAGCCCAGAGTTCTGGATCCCCAGAGCCCTGGATCCTGGGAGTCTGAAGTCAGAGTGTGGACAGGGCCATCTAGGGGCTGAGAGGAAGAATTCTCCCCCTACTCCCAGCCTTTAGTGGGTACCCATGACCCTTGAAGGCTTCCATGGCTTCTAGTCTCTTCTCACCACCCCCTGCCACCGTCTTCATGGCCAATCTTTCTTTCTTCAGTAAGAGTTTAACTCTCCCTATACATGTTTTTATAAGGACACCCTCCACCAGACTCAGGGTCCACCCTAGTCCACAGGGAGCCCCTCTCAATTAAGGACTTCTGTAAAAAAACCCTATTTATAAATAAGGTCATATTCCCTGGTTCCAAGAAGGCATAAATAGAAGGATGCTTTTCTGCCTCATAGAACTGGGGATGAGACATCTGGTCAACCAGCTCTAAATCATTTGAAACTGGTTGAAACTTCTAGGCTCTTCTTACTTGAATTTGGGTATGTGGATGGGGGAGGGGTGGAGGAAATTTGAGATTTTTCTTCTTTTCAGTAGTAATAGAAAATTTGCGGGGTCCTTCCCTTATGTCTGAGATTAGTGCCTCCTCCTACATCATCACCCAAGACAGTGGCCATGATAAAAACCTGTTCCCAAGGAGGCCAGAGAGACTCAGACCCCCGCCACGGTGCTCTGGGAGTAAGTTCAGAGCGAGGCCTCCAGCCAAGGTCTGCGTGACGGAAAGACTGATAGAGATATGTAAGTGATTACTGATTAATACATATTTATATTGTTATCTTTCTGAAGTCATGTTTATATTAACATTGTAATTGAGTGGAATATATGCATTAATCTCAAGAGGCTCAGTTATCTCCGCTCAGAAGGAACTTACTCTTTTGAACATTTTTCGCCCATGCACCCTGCGGCGGCTGAGGAGGTAAAGGGCTGGGAGGACCCCGCCAGGTTGTAAGGAGAAAGGCGTGGTGCAAACTCTGTGAAATTCCGGCCTTATCAAAGTGCCTGAGTTTTCGTGTGACCCATGGGAGGCAACAGGAAATTGCAGTTGATGGGGAGATGATTGGCATCCCTACCATTTGTGGGCTTGGGGGATGGGGAGCTGCTAAGAACTGCTCAGAGGCCTGGGAGCGCACCCTGGCGATTCTTAGCCAAGCTGGCCAGCAGTTCAATGCTGGGCCAGGTGGCTTGATGTTGTTCAGGTCCCGTGGTGCTGGGGGATACTCACATCACCCCTGTGCTGCTGATGACCCCCAGGGCTGCACTAGACTAGGTTCTGGGGATAATGCGATGTCAGGAATCAAACCCAGGACAGGTTACTGCTTGGCCTGCTCATTCGCAGCTGGACTAAGTCCCAGCTATTGCTTGTGGTTTTTAAGTACTTCTGCAGCAGGATCATCTCCCTTTGGGGGGCACTGGGCAATGTCTGGAGACATTGATTGTTGTGGGAGGAGGGGGTACTGTTGTACTGTGGATAAAGGCAGTGATGCCCTGGGCATGCTAGATGGTATTGGATAGTATAGGGTGGTATAGGATGGGTAAGGTAATATAGGAAGGCATAGGGTGGTAGAAGATAGTGTAGGATGATATAGGGTTGTGTAGGATGGCATGGGATAGTATAGGGTGGTGTACGGTAGTACAGGGTTGTGTAGTGTGGTGTCAAATAGTGTGGGATGGTGTAGGATGGTAGAGGGTTGTGGGTTGTGTAGGATGGTATAGGGTTTGTAGGGTGATATGAGATGGTATAGGGTTGTATAGGGTGGTATAGGGTTGTGTAGTGTGGTGTTGGATGGTATAGGGTTGTGTAGGGTGGCATAGGGTTGCCTAGAGAGATGTAGAGTGGTATAGGGTTGTGTAGGGAGGTACAATATGGTGTAAGTTTGTGTAGGGTGGTGTAGGATGGTGTAGAATAGTGTGTAGGGTGGTGTAGCCTATATAAGTTTGTGTGGGGTGTTGTAGGGGTTTGTAGGATGGTATGGGGTGTGTAGAATGGTATAGAATAGTTTGTAGGGTGGTATAGCATGTATAAGATTGTGTAGAATGGTGTGGGGTGGTGTAGGATAGTGTGGAGTGGTGTAGGATGGTATGGGGTTGTATACAATGGTGTGCGGTGGTGTAGGATGGTGTAGGGTGGTATAGGATGGTGTCAGGTGTGTAGGATGGTATGGGGTGGTATAGGATTGTGTGGGATTGTGTAGGATGGTGTAGGGTGGTGTGGGATGGTATGGGTGGTGTAGGATGGTGTAGGGTTGTGTAGGATGGTGTAGGGTTGTATAGGGTAGTGTAGGATGGTAGGGATGTGTAAGATGGTGCAGGGTGATGTAGGGCGATGTAGACTTGTCCTCCACCAGTCAGTGGCTAGCGCTGAGGCTGAGAAGTCATGAAGTGTTATTGGTAAAGAGAGAGCTCTTTGGAGTCCCTTTGATGCCTGTCAGGTCTCACTGCTTGTCATGATCTTCAAACAAGTGAGGCCTTTTTCAGTGAGGATGTCCACCACTGGAGCTCCCAGTGCTCACTGACCTCTCATCATGTGCCAGGCTTGGCCATAGGTGCTTTCCCCGAGTTGGCTGACCCCCAAGGTCACTCTGCTTTCCAGAGTGTCATTCATACGCTTCTCCTGTCAATGTCATGCTTCCCCTGGGCTCATGTCAGCGTGTGTGTGGTACCGCCAAGTTCTGGTGTCTGCCTCCCCTCTGCCTCACTCCTTCCTACCTGTGTGAGTCTTGTGGGACAATGTGGAGGTGGGGGGTGGGGGAACAGAGTCTCCCAATTCACAGTGTGGGAGTGAGAAGCATGACCATGAGCAGGAGACTGACCCACTGTCCATGGGCAGCCAACCCCATTGGTCCCACAGAATGCTGAGTCCACGCCCCCTTACTGCATATGCCACGTGTGAGATTTTCCTCTTCCCCAAAGTCATCAGACTCTGGGCTGTGCAAATACTGTCCATTTCTTTTATTCTTATATTCTTTTAGAGTATACGTGATTCCGGTAGTGCCAAGTGAATGGCGTGATTGGATAAATGGGGGGAGGGAAGGAAGGAAAGGAGAGAAGGGAAGGAGGGAGGAGAGGAGGGAGGGAGAGAGAGGCAGGGAAGAGATGACAGAGGGAAGGATGAATGAGGAGAGAGGGAGGCAGGCAGATGGAGGGAGGAAGGGAAAGAAGAGAAGAAGGGAAGAGGAGAGTAGAGGAAGAGAGCTAAGGAGGCTGTTCAGCCCCCAACATGCCCTTTCTGGTTCAGGGGCTCAGCAGGTGTGAGGAGACCCTCAGACTCCACGAGGCGCCTCTGATGACTTCACCTCTGTGTGAACTAGAGCCCTCAGAGTTTTCACATTCATGATGTTTAGAGGGGACCAGGGTTATCTTTTTGTGTCGATGGATATGTGCGTGCGCGAATGTGTAATTACCCATCGCTGATTAATCTTCAGACTGAGTCAAGCATTCCTTGCAAATCCTTGCAACAAACAAGTCTATTTATATTTTAATTATTATTTTTTTTTGGATTTCAGGTTGATTTGTCTTTCTTCTGCATATTTATGAAGCTGTTGATCCTATGGTAACCTTATCCTTACCCTCTTGTGGAGCTGGAGGCAGGAAATACAGAGAAGCCAGAGAAATGGGGTTTCCACCTTCCCACCCCCAGACATTGAGGCAGGAACAGAGAGAGTTTGAAAAGCCCGGATGTGAGCAATTAACTGGGATGCCCTGCCCACCCTGTCCCTCTGATTCCAGGGGACTTCAGCTCTCATTGGAGTGTGATTTCAGCCTTGTTTCCTTTCCTTGTTTGTTGCTATGATACTTGGGGACTCTTGTTTATTTGTTTTTGTTTTCCAAATAACCCGTGGTTTTTTTTTTTCTTATCCGGTGCCTGTTTTCCGGAAAATCTTATCAAGGTTATTGGAAACTCATGTAACTCGAGATCCTTGATAGCCTGAGAGCATCTAGACATGAAAAGACGAGGTCAAGGGAGAAGGTGAAGACCCAGTTGGCAAGTGTGTGTCCAGTGAGGGGCCACTCAGAGATGCCAAAATGGCAACAGCTCAGACAACTGGAGGCAATAGCTTGGGAGCGGTCCTAGACATTGCTTAGTCAAAGCTCTGAATTCTGTCGTAGATTATTTCCCAGCAATCATTGTTTCCCTCCAGCAAGACTTCGTATGCACCCCCACCCCCATCCTGATACTGACTTCAGTGCTTTGGACTTGCCTCCTGGTTCTTGTGGTGGCTGACCAGAACGTGACCTGCTCACAGGCTTGGATGCATGTGGTGTGCAAAGTACCTTTCCAGCACTGTGAGAAGGACATGCCCCACCGAAGCCACGCAGTTCAAGAGATACCTTCTCCTTATATCAGGCTCCAAAATCAGCCAGGCCTGGCAGAGTCTGTTCTAGACCCAATCCCAGCAAACCAGCTGCAGGGGGAACAGGAAACCGATTCTTGTTGTTTTGTATTTTGAAGGGGGGATCATGTTAAAGCTTGATTGACTTCGCCCCTTCCTGGTGCATGAAGCTGTGGGTTCACCCAGGTGGAAATCCTCACCAGAACTGCTCTGAACTCACCGTCTGTATGAGAAGGGTGCGGTTTTTTAAATTCTTTTTTTCCCCCCTTGGTATTTTGGGTTACACCCAGTGATGCTCATCGGTTGCTCCTGGCTCTGCACTCAGGAGTCACTCCTGGTGGTGCTCAGGGCACCATACGAAATGCCGGGATGGAGCCTGGGTCATCTGCATGTGAGGAAAGTGCCCTCCCCGATGTGCTATTACTCAGGGCCCAGGGCGCAGTTTCCAGAGAACTTTGACACACTCCCCACCTGTGTCCTGGAGACCATAAGGGTCTGCTCTGTTCATTGGTCCAGGAAGCTCAGATTATTCCAGTGCTTGGACCAGATGACGGGGTTAATTCATGGGAGAGCTGAGCCCCAAGGCTCTTTCTTTAAGGTCCCCCTGGATGTACCCTGCAGTCCTGGAGTTGGAAATTAAGAGTGGAAGAGGCCAGCTGGGTAGGGGCCAGGCTTGGCACCCAGCCTCACCTCCACCCCCCGACACTGGCAGTGCACCTCGTTTTCTCGGGCCCCTTCTCAGACTGAGAAGCTAAAGTTTAGAAGCTCACCCTCCCGCCTCCCCCACTAAGAGGCACTTGTCTTGCCTGGAGGGTCTCTGAACAGCACACAGGTGGGAAGTTCTGTTTGGGGAAAGACATCCACTCAGCGTGCCTCCGAAACAAATCAAGCAAGATGCCTGGATGTCTGCTCTCTCTCTCTCTCTCTCTCTCTCTCTCTCTCTCTCTCTCTCTCTCTCTTCCCTGTCTCTCTCTGAATCTCCATATCTCTCTCTGCTCTCTCTGTCTCTCTATGTCTCTGTCTCTCTTCTCTGTCTCTCTATCTCTGTTTCTCTCTGTCTCTCCCTCTCTCTCGCTCTTCTCTGTGTCTCTCTGTCTCCCCCCTCTTCTCTGTCTCTGTCTCTCTCCCCTTTTCTCTCTTCTCCCTCTTCCCTATCTCTATCTCTCTCTGCCTCTCCCTCTCTCTCCCCCCTCTTTCTTCTCTGTCTCTCTCAGTCTCTCTTTGCCTCTCTCTCTTCTCTGTCTCTGTTTCTGTCTGTCTCTCCCTCTCTCTCTCTCTCGCTCTTCTCTCTCTCTCTGTCTTTCTCTGTCTCTGTGTCTCTCTCTTCTATCTCTCTGTCTCTGTCTGTCTCTGTCTCTCTCTGTCTCTCTCCCCACCCCCACAGCTGGTGGACCATCCCTGCCACAGCCGCCCAGCAAATGCTTAGGCAGCGGTGAGGGCATCTCAACGTCTCTGCTTGAGGACAATGGCAGGCGAGACAGCATGCCCAGCGTTGCGCTCCAGATCTGTTTCACCTCCAGCAGGTGGCACTGGGCAGGATGCACTTGCTAAGGTGCCTGGCCCAGGTCCTAGGGGAGTCAGGGAATGAGCGAGAGCACTGGATCTCTCTGAAATCAGTCTCCCAGAAGGAGAGTGCGGGAGAGAGAAAAGAGTGGTGTGCTGCCTTCTGCTCCTGCCTCCTTTATCCTTCTCCTTTCTTCGTTTTTCCTTTCTTCTCCTATTTCCCTCTTTTCTCTCTCCCGCACTTCCCTTCTTTCCTTCTTTCCTTCTTTCCTTTCTTCCTTCCATTCTTCCTACCTACCTTCCCTTCTTTTCATTCTTCCTTTGTCCCTTCTTCCTTCTTCCATCTTTTCTTCCAGCCTTCCCTCCCTCACTCCTTCATCTTTCCTTCCCTTCCTCCCTCCCTCCCTTCCTTCCTTCTTTCTTTCCTTCCTCCCTTCCCTTCCTTTCATTCTTTGTCCCTTCCTCCCCTTCTATCTTCCTTCCATCCCTCCTTCTTTCCCCCTCTCTTCCTCCCTCTTCCTCCTCTCTTCCTTCCTTCTTTTCTTCCTTCCTTCCTCCCTCCCCCTCCCTCCCTCCCTCCCTCCCTCCTTCCTTATATCCCTCCCTCCTTCTCCCCTTCATTCTTCCTTCCCTCCTTTCTTTGTCGCTCCCTTCCTTCCTTTCCTCCCTCCTTCCTTGATCCCCCCACCCACCTCTCCTTCCTTCCTTCCTTCCTTCCTTCCTTCCTTCCTTCCTTCCTTCCTGGCAGGCAGCACTGGGCATGTGGACAGAGCCCTCCCACACTGCTGGCTCCTCCCACCCCTGCAAGCTCCCTTCCTAGTGATGCCCACTGCTAGGAAGGAGAGGTGGGGCCAGGCCAGGGGGCTGGAGGAGGAGGGAGGCTGCAGTGATGGCCCCCTGGGCAGCTGACAAGAAGGTGCGGGGCGTCTGTTCCCCCGTCTCCGATTCAGCGCTCCTTTCATCTGGAGGAAGGCTCTTTAATTTGTAAACATTAATAACCATTATTATTATTAAAAAGGAAAGAAAGTGAGTAGCCCTGTAACTAATTACTTTAAGTGTTCTCAACAAGGCACAGTTCAACTCCTTTGTAAAGCCTCCTGCTGCGAGGACCAGATTGTCATTATGATCAGATCCTTCCTTGGACCTATTAATTTTACCCAGAATAACAGCAGAACAGATGCAAGAAGAAGGCTAGTCTGATTAACATAATTCTTTTCAAAGACCATTTCCTCCCTAAGGGCCACCGTACCGAGTCTTCTATCTTGTCTCAGATCTAATTACATTCAGGAGAATTCAGACACTGACGGGCCATCTCAGCAGATGTCACTCCTCAGATTTGAAGCGCTCTTCAGGATATGAAACCTTATCAGAAAATCAATTGAAATTAACAATTCCTTCTCTCTGGCGCCCCATCTCTCCTCTCTGCCCCGGCTCCCGCTCCCCGCAGCCTGTCCTTGCCTCCCTCTTCCCCTTTTCCTTTGGCCACATGAAAGTTGTTTCCAAACACTCACCTTTCTCCAGGGGAGAGGCAGCGTGGCTGGGGATTCAGCAAAAACCCCAGACTCAAGGCTCCGAGCACCTTTGAAGTGCAGCCCAGAGCCTGCTTCTCTCGGGCATAATGGATACGTGTGGAGTCCATGTGTGTGTGTGTGTGTGTGTGTGTGTGTGTGTGTGTGTGTGTGTGTGTGTGTCTGCTCCTGTGTATTGCGAGCACAGTCCTTGAGAGTGTCTGTAGGGTATAAAAATAAGGTAAAAGCAGGAGGTGCGCAAGGGCCTTCCTCTTAACTCTCTGGCTCGGATGAAACCAGAACCGATTTGGATCTCTGCGTCCGGCCTTTGATGGGCCCGAGTGTGGCGAGACAATGGAGCCTCTTGCTGCTTTTAATGAAGCGTTTGACTTTTCTCCTGCTGCTTTCTGGGGAGGCAGCCACGCAGGGGGCGACACTGGCCACTGGGATTTGGTCCCTGGGGCCTGGGCCAGGGAATGGCAAGTTCTGAATTCCAGGAGTCCCGCCAGCTCCTCTCCTCACTCCGCCTCACCCCCAGCTTCTGGGGCTTTTGTTCGGGGACATAGAAAACAAGGCCCGAAGAACCAATTACCGGAAAGCAGACGCATGTTCCTGGGCTGCGTGCAGAGCCCGACTATGGGCTGGTTCTCTGAAGTCGTCTGGGCAGGGGGGTGGACTGCCACCCCATCCCCAAGATTAGATGGGGTCAGGACAGATCTGCAGATGGGAGCCACGGCTCAAGGAATCTGCTCTGCATGTCGGGGGAGAACATCGGAGAAGGGGGAGTGCGTGAACACACGGGCGTGATGTGTATTGGCTTACACGGGAGAAGGGGGAGTGTGCGAACACGGAGGCGTGACGTATAGAGGTTTACACAAGAAAAGGAGCGTGTGAACACGTGGGAGTGACATGCAGTGTCTTACATGGAAGGGGGAGTGTGTGAACACCCCGGGACTGGCTGGAAAGGCTGGGGCTGATAAAGTCTTCGATGCGCTCCTGCGTGGCGTGGACCACAAGTCCCGCCAACCCCACTAAGTGGCCGTCAGGCCACAGCTAATGTCCCCTTGATCTGCATGGCAAATCCCCACCTCTTGATTTCTAGGGGGAGCCATGGACTCGGGCTGGGGTTTGCTCTTTGCAGGAACGGAAAGTCAGTCCTGGGACTTACCCAAGCCTTCAGGGTCCTTGCCTTTTTCTCAGGAAAGAATTTCAGTATAAAGACAGATTTGATTCAGAGGCTAATTCTTTGAAGAAGGGGACAGAGAGAGAGAGAGAGAGAGAGAGAGAGAGAGAGAGAGAGAGAGAATGAATAACTCACTCAAAAGACAGCACCTCTTCTCCAAAGACAGAGAGAGTCTCAGTACCCATCTCAAGAGGGGAGATACAGGCAACATATGTGCTCAGGCACCACATAGGCTTGGTCACATGAGCACAAGCAGTGCATGGGCTCAGGAAGCATACACGCGCCCTTCCTTCCTTCATTCAAGTTGGCTTTTATAGGATTTTCCCAGCTGGGGCTTCTACCTAGGTAAGAATCCATAAGTAGGATGCTTTCCAAGGAGTAGAATTGGATGGTCTTCTTTGAAACTCCCTTTCTTGACCTTTGTTCCTGCTGGAACTTCTCTTGGAGAGTGGGTTCAGCCTTCTCCGGTGTGGGCTAGATCCAGGTTAAGGTCTTCTTATCAGGTCTTCTTAGTTCCTATGTCTACAAGATGGAGGGTTAGGTGGTTACCACTTTCCAAGGAATTCCATTGCCATGGGGGCCCTTCCTTAATCTACCTGCAAACATCAGAGGGAGAAGCAGCAGAGGGGGTGGAGATATAGACATCGTCATCTGCAGCATCACTGTCTGCTGGGCTTTTTGCATCTTACTATCCCAGAAAAAAACCTGGGAGAATTAGCCTTTAAAAAGAAATTGAGGGGAGGGCACACCTGGAGATGCTCAGGGCTCACTCCTTGAGGGCTTGAGGGACCTGTGGGGTGTCAGGGATTCAACCCAGCCAAGCCAGCCTCTTGCAAGGTCAGTGCCCTGCCCACTCTCTCCAGCCCAAGCTTGCCTTTCAATTCCCCGTCTGTGCTTCTGGGCCTTTCCGTGGCTCAGTTCCAAGGATGACACAGAAGCGAGCAGTTTCCTTCCTGGCCCAGAGGAATCGCTCCATCTCAGGCTCCTTCCGTGCTTGGGGGGATCTCTAAGAACGTCTGCATCTGTGCAGGCGACAAGACAGTCATGCAAGAGGGAACCAGCTAACGTGGTCTCCGGACTTGGCTGGGAACCATCGCCCCAGCCTGCTCATACTGGAGAGAGGAAGCACATTTTGGTGGAAGGGAGGACCGTGCTATGTGGGGGAGGCCCTTCGCACTAGGTGGCTTTTCGAACCATCTGTGCTGTCACAAAGCCCTCAGGCAAACAAATGCATTAAGGCTGGTGCCGCTCAAGCCTGCCCAGGCCAGCTAAGTGTCCCCACAGAGCTCAGTTGGCCGTGGCCTCTGGGCAAAGGGGGCCACAGTGGGGGGGGGAGGCAGGGGGCAGGCTTCAGGAGAGGGACAGAAGCGAGTCTCAGGAAGCCAGTTTGCGCCCTGGTGAGTGTTGTGGCCTAGAAACATGATGGTTGGTGCTTCCAGCCGCTGTCTGGCCAGTCGAATGCAGGCATCCGTGGAAACTGTAATTACCACATATAACAGACATGCCAGTGCTCCCATTTAGCTGGTGTCTCTGAAGCATGTAGCATGTGCCCTGCAATGCGGCCGGAGCAAGGAGGAATGATGACGAGAAGTGAGTCAGGTGTGGTTTGACATGGAGGTTCTCTCTGGCAGTGCATCAGACATGCAGAAGCGACATTGTTGGCCGATGCTAATGGGCAATGAGCCAACTTCACCAGGTGTTGAAAGGAACGGGTCTCTGTGGCCAGTGAGGCTGCTGCCCTTAGATGAAAAACACCTTGTTTTCTTTTTAAAAAGAAGGGACCATAGGGCCAGAGCGATAGTCCAGTGGGTAGGGCATTTGCCTTACATGCAGCCGACCTGGCTTTGATCCCCAGCATTCCATATGGTACCCTGAGTACTCCCAGGAGTAATTCCTGAGTGCAGAGCTAGGAGTAAGCCCTGAACATTGAAGGACATGACTCTCCCCCCAAAAGCAAAAATTTTTAAAAAGAAGAAGAAGACGACGACGAAGAAGAAGACGATGACGAAGAAGAAGAAGAAGAAGAAGAAGAAGAAGAAGAAGAAGAAGAAGGAGAAGAAGAAGAAGAAGAAGAAGAAGAAGAGGAAGAAGAAGAAGAGGAAGGAGGAGGAGGAAGAAGAAGAAAGAAGAAGGAGGAGGAAGAGGAAGGAGGAGGAGGAGGAAAAGGAGAAGAAGGAGAAAAAGGAGAAGGAGGAGAAGGAGAAGGAGAAGGAGATGGAGAAGAAACCAGGAACCGGGGTGAGTCTAGTGCCCAACCAGAGTTCAATTCCTGGTACCTCAGCATTGTCCCCAGCACCACTGGTGGATGAGGGGGATCCAGGTGACCCTCCAGCATTGCAGGGCCTGACCAGCATCAGATCTTCAATTCCTGGGAAGGAACCAGTGGCCTGGTTGGTGGAGAATCACTTTCCGGTCCAAGAATATTTGGGGCACTGTTTTGGGATTACCCTTACTTCCTCACCCCCCAAAAAACAAAAAACCAAGGAGATAGCCAAAGTACTAGTGTGCATGTCTTGTGTTCCACAGGCCCCAGATTCATCTCCTGGCACTACGGGGCACCCCAGGTACCACTGGGAGTATCCCTGGAGACCCCTGGAGACCGGTGGTATCTCCAGCGCCCAGAGGCCTGAGCACTGTATGTCCAGTTGAGTGTCAGTGGAAATGGCCCTCATTTTTTGGGAAGCCCCTCCTAACAGAAATGACACAGGACTTGCAGAATAGTGAAAATGTGTGTGCATGGCGGGGGGAGGGTAATGAGGGGAGGGGGACCTTCTTAGCTCACTACCAGACTTAAACACTATAAACCATGGTACTTACTACCTTATCTTTTGTGTGTTTGTTTATTTGGCTTTTCCACATCCGGTGGTACTCAGGGCAGTTTCCAGGGGGGACCATATGGGATGCTGTGGATTCAACCCAGCAGGATTCAACCCAACACCTTCCCTGCTGTACTGTTGCCCCAGCCCATAACTGAAAATTTAACTACACACACACACACACACACACACACACACACCATGGCTCCATCTCCTTCTCTCCTGATATCTAATCCCCTAAGTCCTTTCTACTCTCTAAGTCATACCTCAACCTCTCTCACTCTCCTTCTTCCCCACTTCCTAGAGATGTTATGCAATGTTATGCTTTTTGTCAAACCTACCAGTTTCTCTCTTTCCTCCCCACACATCCCATGCTCCATATCATTGGGTGATTTAAGGAACTGATGTCAAGGAGCAAATCATTCCTCTTCAGGATGGCTTTAGCGCTTTGCAACCACACTTTGAAGTGATTTCTGAACTGAGTACAAGGCAGACAGGATTGTTTTGGCAGCCTCTTGATCAAGACAACTGAAAATGATTATTTTTAAAAAATATTCTTTTTGCTTGAAAGGACCTATATTCTCATCTGTTCTATAGTAAAGAGTGATCACAGCCAGAAAAAGGGAAACTTGGAACCCAGAACTTCCAAGAGGACATTTTTGCCTTAATGTTATTGTCTGGGCCCCACCTAGAACAGTGCTCAGGAGCAGTCCTGGCAGTCCTGACAGATGTATGGTCCCGGGGATGGAGCCCAGGGCATCTATATTCTTCAGCCCTTTGAGCCCTGGTGGCATTTTTCTCAGCTGAGTAAATTGACTTCAGCAGAACTTGTCTGTCCTACACTTGTTTGTCCTACCACACACACCCCTTTCAGAAAGAAATTAATCACTTGGTTCTCCACTGGAAATCTAACTTCTTTAAGTCCATAAACAGAAAGTGTCTCCTATTTGCACCTGTGGCTATTACTGTCTCCTGGATCATCCCAGTGCCCTTCCCCAGGGTGGTGTCATCCATTTTGAAGATTACTGTTTATAGCTTTGTGTGTCTGGGGAGACCAAACTCAAATCCTTGAACCTCCCTAGAGGGGCCAGGAAGCCGGGACCCCAGAGGGCGATAGCTCTGCTGAGGCCACCCCAGCAGGAGGCTTCAGCATTTCTTTCACCTTGAAAAGATAAGGAGCAGACACAGTCCCCTCTCTGAAATCCCGAGCACTAACTGGCTTGGTAAATGTATGAACTAAAAGGCACGTAAAATACTGTGAATCTGATTTGTTTGTGGTCGAACTCCAGGAACAAGTTTAGGTAAAGACAAAGCAAATGCATAAATTCCCCTTGTAGAAAATTATCCCAAGCTTCCTAAGAGCCCCATACATAAATTCTACTGGCAGTGAATGACACACAGTAGAAAAATATCAAGATTCAAAGGGGGAAAATAGCATCCTGTAGAAAAATTAACATAAACATCAGACAGCAATCATAGACTAAAATAATAAAACTTTTAGATTGAATTACTACAATATTTTCTAACATGCAATGTTTACTTTCTAGGAACTAAAAGAAAAAAAATAGAATATCTTTGTGGAACAGAAAGCTATAAATAAACAATCTAGAATCTTTGAAATAAGTAGAACTTCTAGAATTTGAAAATTCAGTAACAGACTTGATGGGATGGCCACAGTCATAACAATAAAAAGATAGTGAGCACCATTGATCATAACTCAGACACTCCCTTGAAAGAGAGCTGAAGAATGAAAAAGAAAACTCAGAGAGATTTTGAGACTAGAATGGGTTCTGAGCTTGGCTTACTTAGATTCTAGATGGAAACTGAAATGGAATGAAGCCAAAGCTCTCTTTGATGAGATGAGGCTGAGAGTCCTCCAGAACTGTTTGCGAATTAAAATCCAAACAATATAGACTAAAGAAAACCAACGGCTTGAGCTCTTGTGGCCAATTATAGGAGACCAAGGATAGGAAGAAAACCTTAAGACCAGTCAGAGAATCAAGAAGAGCCAGCAAAGAGAGGCTATTCCACTGGCAGCTTAACTCTGGAAAACATTGTCTGATTAGCATCTGAATTCCACGCTCTAGTTGTCTACCCCTGTTGGATCTGTGCCAGCCATCTTTTGTGCTGGTCTTTCCATAGCTCTGATCCACTGGACTGTTCTACTTCCATTAACACCTTGCATATCCCCGCCTTTGCACATCTGGCTCTGTCTGTCTGGATTCATCATCTGCCTCTTTCCACATAACTGGCTCTTTATCCTCTTCCAGATTTCATTCTGTCGTGTCTTTAAAGAAGACTTCCCTCTCCAACCTGGTCCTCGTGATTCTTAGGCCTTTCTCTCAGAAATTTTATTCTTTCTGTCTTTATTTTTTATGTGTGTCTTCTATGAAGCTGTGATCCATGAACTGGAATCCAGAACTATAAATATTCTGTATACCTCATTCTGCTTAGCATCCCAAGGAATTTCTCACTCCCTGTTAAGAACTTAGTAAATAATCATTAAAAAGAAAACTAACAATACTTTAGCTGGAGCAATAGTACAGCAGGTAGAACGATTGCCTTGCATGTGGCTCACCCCGGTTCTATCCCTGACATCCCAGATGATCTCCCAAGTACCACCAGGTGTCATTCCTGAGTGCAGAGCCAGGAGTAGCTCCTGAGCATCACCATGTAGCACTGTAGCACTGTCCTCCCATTGTTCATCACTTTGCTCGAGCAGGCACACGTCTCTCCATTGTGAGACTTGTTGCTACTGTTTTTGGCTTATCAAATATGCCACGGGGAGCTTGTTAGGCTCTGCCATGCAAGTGGAATGCTCTTGGTAGCTTGCTGGGCTCTCTGAGAAGGACAGAGGAATCGAACCTTGGTAGGCCACAAGCAAGGCAAACACCCTACCCGCTGTGCTATCGCTCCAGCCCGCATCACTAGGTATGACCCAAAATGAAAACAGAAAAAACACCCCAAACTCCTTTAGTAACAATATTTCTGGTCTTTCCCTAGGTATTTTTGCTTATATGATTATCTGTCACCTGTCATTGTCCTCCAGTTGTTCGTCGATTTGCTCGAGCAGGCCCAGTAACATTGTGAGACTTGTTACTGTGTTTGGCTTATTGAATATGCCACGGGTGGTTTGCCAGGCTTTGCTGTGCAGGCGAAATACTCTCAGTAGCTTGCCGGGCTCTCCGAGAGTGGCAGAGGAATTGAACTTATTGTTGGCCATGTTGGTGGCATGCAAGCAAACACTCTACCCACTGTGCTATCGCTCCAGCCCATATTATATGATTATATATGGTTTTAATTTTTTTTAATTTTATTTATAAATATTGTATCATTTTCTTGTCTACAACTTGACCCTTTTCCATGCTGGTAAGCATGGTCTATGAATGACTACAAATTGACTTCACATAGCTGCATTATAGTCAACCATTGAGATAGAATGCATTTAGCCAGACCACTGTTGTTGGGTGATGAGATTGTTCCTTTAAATCGTGAAGGGAATAAATCGTGTGCTTTTCCCCTAGCACCTGGTTTCAATGAAAAGGAATTATGTGGTGAAAAGTCTTATGTCTCATCTGTTTCATTCAGTGTCCCAGCTACCCTGGATAATGTCTGTTAACAAAAAAATGGCTATTTCGACAGACTTTCCTTTCCTGTCCTAAGCTTCACAGCTTAATGAACCCAATTTTCTCCACCTCTCTTCATGCCCACCATATTATATCCTGGATATTTAATATCTGAATATAAAAATCTGACACATTCTTCCCCCCCCATGATTTTTATCAAGGCACCATGATTCATAACATTGTTAATGATAAAGTTTTATCCAATGTTCTACCATGGCACCCACCCACCACCAGAATGTTCAGTGCTTCTACCAGTGCCCCAAGGTCCCCTCCCATCCACCCCTTCTTCTTTGATAAATTTGGTTTTGTAGACTAACCCTTGGATTCGGTTGCCTTTGGATGTTTGCTATTTCCTTACTATGCTTCTTTGTGGACTGGAGCTATAGCACAGCCGGGACTGGAGTGATAGCACAGTGGTAGGGCATTTGCCTTGCACGCAGCCAGCCCAGCCGAGCTGGGCTCGATTCCTCCGCCCCTCTTGGAGAGCCCAGCAAGCTAATGAGAGTATCTCGCCCACACGGAAAAGCCTGGCAAGCTACCCGTGACATATTCGATATGCCAAACACAGTAACAATAAGTCTCAAAATGGAGACGTTACTGGGCCCGCTCGAGCAAATCGATGAATAACGGGAGGACAGTGTTTGTTTGTTTTGCTTCTTTGTGTCCCACACATGAGAGGGGTCATTCTGTATTTGTCCCTCTCCTTCTAACTGACTTCACTCACCATGATTCCCTCTAGTTCCATTCATCTGGAACTAATGGAAAATGGCATGATCTCGTCTTTTATTATAACTGAGTAGTATTCCATTGTGTACTCATACCACGGTGTATTTCTTCATCATTGTATATTTTCTTTCTTGATGTGAACAGTTTCGTATCTGTTCTTGGATGCTTGGGTTGTTCCCAGATCTTGGCTACTGTAAATGGTACTGCAAAGGAGCGGAGTACAAATGTTTCTTTTTGAAATAGTGTTATGGGTCCCTGAAGGTACATGCCAAAAAGTGGAATTGCTGGATCATATGGAAATTCAATTCTGATTTTTTGAAGTGTCACTATACTGTTTTCCACAAAGACTGAACCAGTCAACATTTCCACTAACATTAGATGAGGGTTCCCTTTTTCACAGCGTTCAGAGCCAGCACTGGTTGTTTTTGTTAATTTTTATGTGTAGCCAATCTCATGGATGTAAGGTGATGTCTCATTGCTATTTTTTTTGTTTGTGCCACACCAAAAAGTGCTCCGGGACTATTGCTAATTGGGCTAAAGGGTCACTCCTGTCAGTGCTCAGTGGACCATACGCAGTGTTAGGTGTCCAGCGGGGGTCAGCCTCAAGCAAGCAAGTGCCTAAGCCTATGTCTTATCCCTCCAGCTCAGTCGTTGACGTTGTAATTGGCACTGACCTAATGGTAAGTGATGAAGAGCATTTTTATATGTAGCTATTGGCCATCTGTATGTCTTCTTTGAGGAAGTGTCTGGTCCTCTCTTCCCCCCATTTTTCGATGGGGCTGTTTGAGTTTTCCTGTTGTTAACTTTGACGGGTGCTCTTGTATGTCCAGGATAGTCCCTCTTTGTCAAATGAGTGTTGAAAAAATATATCCCAAAGTCTATTCAGTGTCTTTTCACTCAAATCATAGATTCTGACACATTTTTTACAATTATTTATACATTGAACATCCCGAACATACAACAACCAAAAATTAATTCAAAACCAAACACAGCATCAATCTGTGGTGTTTTGGGCAGCAAACCCATGCTGCATTTCTTGGGTGAAAGAGTTATGAGTAGGAAATTTGAAGAAGCCCTCCTTTATATTACATTAGATCACATTAAAAATAGATTTTAATACATTATAATACTCCAATCTATTGAATCAGTTTCTTATCATTGGTCACACTTAGAGTACATTCCTACATGAGTAATTGTACTTTTAATTTGTATTGATCTGATTAAATATCTCTTTAGAAGTCTTAATAAAACATGTGCCGGTCAATAGCAAATGAACATACTACCAGTGTCTTACCAAACTTCCAGATCTGAGGTATAAAAATGCTCTCTTGTAGCTTTCTTTTGCATTTGTCTTACTAAAAATTCGGTCGATAAACTTTTTATTCTTCCAGGGTTCATAGGTATTCCCTTTCCCATGAGCTGTGTTTTCATCATTGTTTTCTAATGGGTTATTAATTTTTGTTATTGATTTGTAGGCTCTTCCTATATCTAGGTCCCAAAATGCCTTTGCCATAATGCTCTACAAATTAAAAGATTTTGTAAATCCAGTGCCAGAACTTATTTGGTGCTAAACTTGATTTTTATCTCTCTCACCTCTCACTTGAGTGTGAATATTCATTTGTGTGCTGCAGAAATAATACTGGGGTTTTTTTTTTTGAGGCCTTACCTAGCAGTGCTTGAGGGCTGTTCCTTACTCTGTGCTCAGAAGTGTCCCCCGGCAGTGCTCAAGGGACTATATGTGGTGCTGGGGATTCAAACTAGAGTCAAGGCTAAGGAAACCACATGCAAGACAAGCGCCTTCTCTCCTGTACCGTCTCGCCAGCCCTTGATACTGTATTTGATTATAAGATGCTGCTCCAGGATCTACTGCAAAGTTTCCGGAATAAACACTCTCTTCAGTGTTACCCTTCCCCAAACTTTAAAACATTAATGACTTCAAGTAAGGACCAGAAGGGCCAGAGAGATAGATAGTACAGGAGTTAGACGCTTGATTTGTACTTGGCTGGCCCTTGGATTGATCCCTGAGCACAGCCAGGAGTAATCCCTGAGCACAGATGCAAGAGTCAACTCTGAGCACCACCAAGTGTGCTTCCCCAAAACAAAACCTGAAAGTAGAAAGTATTGAGGGGAGAGAAATTTTTCTCTTTTTTTTTTTGACCATCTACCTCCATATTTGGAGCCAGATAAATCCAGGATAGGGAGAAAGTGAGTTTCTTCCTATTCAGTATTTCACCTAGATCTGAGGCCCACCTCCTCAAGTGCTTGTGTTCTGAGCATCTTTCTATGCAAATGGCATTGCAGCACATGTGAACCAGAGTTGCCTGTTGAAACCTCTTTATCTGCCAGTTCAAAGTTGGCAGCTGCTGCTACTTACAGAAACGCGACTCACAGTTATAACAAATACAGGCTCTATTTCACACAATAACATTTTTCTTGTCTTTTATCACCTAATAAAACATATTTATGGAAGCAAATCCTGAGACATCCTAGGTAAAAGGCCTTCCTCCCTCTGAAATCATAAACTATTCCTTTCATGTCTTCTCATAGTACTTTTATGGATTCCCTTTTTCACAATTGTGTATTTGATCCACCTGGAATTTATTTGGGCTTGAGAGGTTAGGTTGGGCTCAGACTTAATCGTGTATCAGATAACCCAGTTGTCACCCCCGGAGTCATGGGTGATCTATCTTTGCTCCGGGAACTGGAAAGCTCATCTTCATAGGACACGGAGTTGTGATGTGTATTTGAGTCTCCTTTTGGGTTGCTGTCTTTTCCATTAAATTATCTACTCAGGATGATGCGTGGGCGGTGCTTTCTTGTTCTGCTGTTCCTCGGTATATCAGTTCATGCTCCTTCAACGGGGCACCTTCTTGCCTCTCCATACCCTTACTATGCTCAGGTCGTCGTGTTTTTTAATCCTCCTCATTTGGAAAGAGAAAGGCATCACTGAATTATTTTTATTTGCCTTTATACTACTATCAAAGCTAAAGTGAGATTTCCCCATCTCCCCACCACCATCTACTTTTGAACTCTTATGTTTCTTCTGCCGAAGATTAGCTGTTTGCAACTTTTGCTCCTAGTTCTTTAAATATAATATTTTTAGACACCAGGATCTGCAAAGTTGTTCACAGTAGAGTTTCAGGCATACGGTGTTCCAACCGGTGTCCGCCTCCCTCCACCCCAACTCTCCTCCCACCCATCAATTTGTCTCCCTGACAGACACATTATGAAGTTTCATTATTATCGTTTGAGTGCCCACGTTTTCAGTCATGCTGGCTCTCCTGGCTTCGATATAGACAGATACTTTGCCTCTATTCTATAGGTGGTTTGCTCCTGTTTCGAAGGGAACGCCCAATTTATTCTTGCTTAAAGGGGAATTCTTTAGAATTCCAAGTCATAGGTGCAGTCTCACGTAAGACCTGAGACTGCGGGACTGGGAGAGATGTCCCAGGAGTTAAGACACTTGCCTTGCATGTAGCCTACCCCAGTGTGATTCCCTGGCTTTTCAAATGATCCCCTGAACTCTCCAGTGGTGAGCCTTGAGCACAGAGCCAGGAGTAAGCCCTGAGTATCTCCATGTATGGAGAGAAAAACAGAAGAAAAGAACTGAGGTTAGAATCAGAGGCTGGTTGGAGGGTGTCATTCATGATTATGTCTTCAGTTCAAAGAGAGAGTCTGTGGCAGTATTGTGCTAGGGTAGTGCTCTTTTTTTTCATTGTTGTTGTTGTAGCAGCAGAGATCACATCCAGGTGTGAGGGCTGTCGCACTTAGCCACGTGGGGTCATGCTGGGAATTAAATTTTGGGTGAGTCATGCACTCCCCCTCTGGGTCACATCCCTGGCCCCAGCAGAGAGACTTGTAGTCAAGCAGAGCAGTACCTGTTCTGGACGGGATGGGTGTGTCCCACTAGTATCTTTGGTATTCCTACTAGAAAGCATTGATCATTGTTGTTCTGTAAATGTTTGTTGAAATGATTCCCAAAAAGGCATTTAAAATGGTCATTGAAAAAACTAATATACAGTTTTAAAAAGTGGGGGTGAGTGTGGACATTTGCCTTGCATGCAGCTGACCCAGGTTTGATCCTTGGCATCCCATGTGGTACCCCAAGCACCTCCAGGAGTCACCCCTTAGCATAGCTGGGTGTGACCCAAAATGCCAAAATAAATAAATAAATAAGGGCTTCATATACTGAAATAGAACCATAGTGCTATGTGGAGGTGGGGTTCTCTGGGATCATTTGGTTATAAGGGTGGGGCCCTCATGAATAGAGTCAGCACCTTTATAAGAAGAGACACAGGGCTGGGACAAGAGTACAGTGGGAAAGGCTCTTGCTTTGTACATAGTTGACCCAGGTTCAATCTCCAGCACCACATATGGTCCCCTGTGCACCGCCAGAAGTAATCCCTGAGCACAGAACCCTGAGCACTACCTGGTGTTCCCAACCCCTTCCCCCCAAGAGGAAGAGACTCTCTTCATTCTCCTCTCTGCAACCCTGGGGATGAAGAGACAGTACAGTAGATAGCTTTCTTTGCACATGCCAAATAGAGTTTGATCCTTGGTACCCCATAAGGTTCCCCCAAGCCCCACCATGAGCCTTGCTGAATGTGGCCCTCAAATCTAAATTAAAAAGAAGGCAGCCTTCTGCAAATCAGGCTCTCAGCAGAGAGCCTGGACCCTAACCCAGCCCTTCGCAGCCTGCAGAGTAAGGAGAAATAAACCTCTGTGGTTTTAGCCCCTCTCTGATGTTCTCTTAGAATCGTCCTAACTGAGATTATCCCTATACTTGCCAGACACTTATCTGCCAGGCTTTCCCCCGGTTCTGTTTACTGAATCCTCACGAAAGTCTCACTGGAAAGGTAGAATACCACTGGTTAGTTCTCACATTAGAAAACTAAACACATTCAGAACTAATACCCAAGTAGAATAGAAACATGAGCTAGGAGGATTGGCCCAGTGTTGAAAGCCCGCCTCGGGTGCTGCAGGAGAAGACCATTGGGATAGAGAAGGGACCACTGTGGCAATGAGAGTTGGAAATGACCACTCTGGATAAGAACTGTGTGCTGAAGTAGGTAAAGGAACAAACATGATAACCTCTCAGTATCTCTCTGGCAAACTATAATGTCCAAAAGTGTGTGTGTGTGTGTGTGTGTGTGTGTGGAGACAGAGAGAGAGAGAGAGAGAGAGAGAGAGAGAGAGAGAGAGAGAGAGAGAGAATAAAAGTGCTTGCCATAGAGGCAGTCTGGGGGTGGCAGGAGGGAAGCTGGGGACATTGGTGGTAGGAAATGTGCAACTGGTAGAAGGGTGATGTTGGAACATTGCATGACTGAAACCCCAGCATGAAGAGCTTTGTAACTGTGTACCTCACGTTGACTCAGTAAGTAAATAAATAAACACATCAAAGTCACATCACCAAAGCATGACCGAGACACCCAGCCCCCTGGCACAAAGTGGGTTCTCTTCTTCTCCCTGTATACTGACTGCACTTGGCCGGAAAGCGCATCTGCCACATACATTAGTCAGTCATTGGTTGGCTAGTCTCTGTGTCTGTCACATAGATAGGAAGGTGTCTCATGCACCGCCCTTGATGTCCCCTCAGTCTCTGCTGCTGTCCTGCTGTCTCTACATGGCCAGTGTTCTTGCCCACAGCCTCTGTGGGGTCTGACCTCCCTTGGTGACACCTCAAGCTGTAGACATGTCCCTGAACTGTCCCCCCATTAAAGTGGTTCTGGCCACTGAACTTCAAGTCGTAGCTTCTGTTCAATTGCCCAACCAAATCAGTCAGAATGATTAGTAAGAAGAACAATTCTTCACTAGGAGGCAGGAAGGAGAGGAAGCCTTCGTGGAGCAAAGCAAGGAAGACCAGGGTGGGGGAGACCAGGTGGAACTTAGCTCTGGGGAGCCTTGTCACCTGGCCTAGTTGTGTGGCAGTCCACCTGCTCCAGGTTCCAGCAGATCAACCACCTCATGCAACTCCAGGACTGGACCTTCCAGAGGGCCATTGCTCCCGCGGGCCATTCAGGGAGCACAGCCTGCAGCGTAGGGAGATTTCTCTGGCCAATCGGAGCACTCCCTGCAGTCCCAGCGAGGGTTTCTCTGGCCAATCAGAGCACTCTCTGGAGGGTTTCTCTGGCCAATCAGAACATACCCTGAAGCCTTAGGAGGGTTTTTTTCTGGCCAATCAGAGCACTCCCTGCAGCCCTAGAGAGGGTTTCTTTGGGCAATCAGAGCACTCCCTGGAGGGTTTCTCTAGCCAATCAGAACACACCCTGAAGCTTTAGGAGAGTTTTTTCTGGCCAATCAGAGCACTCTCTGGAGGGTTTCTCTGGCCAATCAGAACACACCCTGAAGCCTTAGAAGGGTTTTTTTTTTTTCTGGCCAATCAGAGCACTCCCTGAAGCCGGGTTTCTCTAGCCAATCAGAGCATTCCCTGAAGGGTTTCTCTGGCCAATCAGAGCACTCCCTGCAGCCCTAGGAAGATTTCACTGCCCCCCTCGAACTTTCTCCTCATTGGTTCGGGGCGGTCATCTGGGCCAGCTGAGGCGTGCAGGCCTGCGTTGGAGCGCAGCTAGCCAACCCCGTGGTCCTTGCAGGCAGTTCCGACCCTGGAGCATTCCTGTCTTGGTCCCCCCCCCCCCACCCCAGGAGTGGCTCCTGCAGCTCAGACAGGAAGGCAGGAGGAGGGCGTGGAGGGCACCTGTGTTGTGCGTCTCCCTCCTAGTCAGCATAGAGCTGGCTCAGTCTCTGCACTGGGGCACGGTGGGCAAGTGGGAGACGATCTATATATTTTGCAATTAACAAGGATAATGACATCTTTTCCGAAACGCTTGCTGGAGGCTCCAGGTTCTCTCTCCAGACTTTTCTCCGTTGGTAATGAGAGAGGCTTGCCAGGAGGTAAAATGCAGAGACCTGAATCCTACCCACGGTGGTCCCATTCGAAGGGGAAGGGCTGGGCCCATGGGGGATCCGGGGTCTGCTCCAGCCTGCCGCCAGAGTGCTCGTGTCTGGCGGCGTCTGCAGTGATGAACAGCATTGGGAAGAGTCTCTGAGAAAGGATGGGTTCTGCCCAGTTAAATAAAAACGTGATGGAGAAGAGCCTCCAGTCTTTCCTTAGTTCCGGGGTGTCTTACTCTCTTGAGGCACTGCGATATTTTCAGGCTCTCGGGCGTTTAAATTACCTCACCGTTAGCCCTTTGAAATAGATAAGCTGCACGTGGTCCTCCCCCCTTTCCTTGGAAGAGGACACGGAGGCCTGGGGTGTCCAGCAGCTTTTGCCCAGAGTCCCCAGGGGAGTACCGTCCCGCCGTGCCAACCTGAGCAGGTGCCCTCCAGCTTGGCACGGGCTGCTGATTGGACTGTGTGTTTTCCCAAGGCCCACTGCATCGGGCAGATGCATTAAAAGCTTTCCCGGGTGGACAAATCCTGGGACCGCCAGGTAACTTTCCATTAATAAAGCAAAACTATAAATTAAGCCATCCTCTTGGCCATTCTAGACCAGGGCTCGTCCCCTCCTCCCTCCCCTCTCCCCCGCAGGAACCCACAAGCACATTTCAAAATAACACACACACACACAAAGCCCTTGGCAGGCCTGGTGCAGTGGGTCATGGCCCCATGGGGGCTGGGGAGACCAGGAAAAGAGACTATTATTTTGCACCTGTTCTGCCCAATAGCTCGCGGTGTCGCAGTATTTACTTAAAAAGCAGAGGAGGAAATCATTATTTGCTCTCAGTCTTGCGATTCCCGTGGCTACACTCTTCGGAAGAAGTGTTTTCTTCCCTTTCTCCCCCCCCCCCCCTTCTCTCATGCCTGAGTTGCGTGCAGTCAAAGTGGCAGTGTCTGGTGCATACGATATAGAGAATCAGTGCAGAGGCCAGATGAGAGCTCCTCTTGCCTCTCTCCCTCTCTTTCCCCTTTCCCTCGATCCCTCTCCTCTCCCTTCCTTCCTCTCCCTCTGATTTATTCCTTTCACCTCCCTTTTCTTCCCACTTTTACAAAGCCTGCAGACACGTGACATATGCGTGCTCCTTATGCAGGCATTGCGTTTAGTCCATAAACCTGTACTTTGTATAGATGGCTGCCAGTGTATGTTATACCTACACTGGGTGAACTTAACGCATTGCATATGTGTCCCAAATGCACACATAGGTGTATATTCACATCCCTCCCCCCACCCCCAAGTAGAAATGCTTGGGGAATAAGCCCAATACAAAAATAATACACAACTCAGAGCAAAAATAAAAAAAATCAAAATCCGAGCCCCACTTTAAATGTGAGTTCGATCTTCTAGTGTTTAATGCCTCCTCCATCATGCCTAGGTCTCTCTCGATGCCAATTGGCAGCAATCAGCTGTTCAAGTGCAGGGGTGAGGCGGGGGAGGGAAGGCTTACGTGGCCAGATGAAAGAGCCCCTTTTTTGTCCTAAATGCCGGCACCCACCCCAGATAATGTGGCACAGGGCCCTGCTTGGCGGAGCGCGGCGCGTTTGGAAGGAGCTTGTTTTCCTGGAAAATATAGTCATTGGGCAGCGGAGACAAAAATATGACCGGGCTGGTAAAAATGCTATTGTTAGAGGTAATAAGGTGGTGAGGGCAGTTGCTTTGCCAGCAGAGAGCCTTTCTAAGGCTTAGAGAGTGGGGTGGGCGGAAGGATAAATGGCTCTGGGGGAGAGCGTGGCCCAGCGGGCCCGGCTACCCTATCTTTAGTTGTTTCTATGCCTCTGCATTCCTGAAGAATATGCGTGTGGGAAGGGGCCGAGGGGAGAGAGAGCCACTTGCCAGCCCCTCCCAGCTGCGTGCATTTTGTGTTCCTTTTGCACCACACCCACAAGCTGCTAGCCAGCCTTCTGGGTGTTGGGGTCCACCGTGGAGGGGGGAAAGCCTGAAGCCAACTGCAGGTCACCGCCCAAATCAACGTGCCCCAGAGAAGTTTGCTTTGTCCTCATGGTTCTTCATTGGCGTGAGAATGTAGAAAGAAGTTCATGAGCAAGTTCATGAAAAGGAAATGGCGTGTCATCGGGTGTCCCTCCCGGGCCCCCCTCAGTAGGTCCTGGTCCACGGCCTGAACTCCTCTCTCTGGCAGTCATGGTGAATCCGTCCACTGTTGAGCCTCCTGTTTCTTCTCATATTCCTGCCCGGCAGGCTACCAAGAGTATCTCGCCCGCACGGCAGAGCCTGGCAAGCCACCCGTGATGTATTCGATATGCCAGACACAGTAA
>JAOXYA010000041.1:8378469-8391570 GCA_028565675.1 Sorex palustris
CCTCCCTCCTTCCCTCCCTCCCTTTCTCTCTCTCTCTCTCCACACACACACACACACACACACACACACACACACACACACACACACTCACATGGTCCCAGTTGCTCATCGCTGCTTTTAATCTCAGCACCCAGACGCTGCCTTCAGCATCTCCCGTTGTCTCTGGGCACCTGGGATGGGTAGAGGCAGCAAGGCTGGGGCCCCTGCAGCTACGTGGGTGCCCGCGGCTCTGGGAGCTGCAGGAGGATTCAGTTTTATTGGATTGCTATGCCCTGGCTTTACTCGGGGCTGAACGCTGCACCCTGCTCCGGGGAGCTGTGGGATTCGTGAGTCATCAGGGCACCCTGAACAATGAAAGAGGATCTTGTTGTTTTACTTTTGTAATAAGTGACAAAGAAGAGGCGATAAAGCACAGCCAGACCCCTCTCCACTCCCCCCACCCACCCACCCCAGCTCCTTTCACGCTCCTAGCACTGGCTATGGGCATCCCCTTGGAGCCCAACCCATCCAGGTGACCTCTGGCCAGGCGGGAAACAGAGGCTCCGATTGGTGGCATATGGGGGTCCTTCTGCACCTCACTCTTTCCTTCTCGCCCTGCTCTCTCCTCTGCTCCCTCTCTCCACCACCGCCTCCTGCCAGGGAGGCCCCAATTAGAGCAGAAATGGCAGTTGGGTTCTGGAGTGGACATCCCTGTCTCTGTGGTGGAAATCCCTGGCTGGGTGAGAAAGAAAAGAAAAACCCAGCCCCTGCCTCCCACACATACACACACACCCTGTTCACCACTGCCGGAGCCCCCTCCCTGGCCTCCCACTGTAGCAGGAGGGGACCTGGGTGGGGTGTGGGGGGATGTCTCTTCCCTCCTGGCTCCCTTGTGGGGGTCGCACTGCAGGAAGTTTGCTGGGCCTGGGACTCAGGAAGGCCCTCGCCTGCCTGCCCACCTGCCATTGACTCTGAGTGTCAGTTCTGGGGTTGGCTATTTCCCAGAACCTTCTGCTAATGATGATGCTGTGTGAACATCAGCCAAAGTCTCGGTTTGCATGTACCCCTGAATTCTTCACCCTCCCTACCCTAGGATGAGAGCCCCAGCAGGGGGGTGCTGGGGGGGACACAGCTCTCAGACCTCAGGCCTCTCGGTTCTGCCCAGCCCCTCCCGGCCTGCCCTAGGGTGGGCTCTGGCCCTGCCCTCTGGCGGAATGTTCCAGCATCAGCCCAGCCCCCTTCCCGAGCCTCAGTGCTCCAGTTCTCTTCATCCCAGGAACAGATTTGCTCTTTGAAGCTGTCACCTGCCCCTGGCTCCTGCCTGCTGACGTCTTGTCTTTCTCCCACCTCTCCCCTCCTTCACTCCGTTTGGCTTCACCCCTCTGGTCTGGCCTCAACCCTAAGCATCTCTTCTCTCCAGGTCTCTGTACCCTGGTCTTCTTGGAAACTTGTGGATCTTGGAAACTAGTGGGTCTCGTTGCTTGCGAATTGAGATCCAAGTCGCATCCCTCCTCCTTCTCTCCTCCTGTCCCCCACCCCCACCCTTCCCGCCATCCCCCCAAACTCTCTACACTGGCTTCCAGCTCCCCATCTGTCTCCCAGGGCTGTTGTCTCTGCCTGGAACCTCTCCTCCACCTCCCCACCCCCACCCCCAGCCTGTCATTGCGTCTTGCCTGGCAATGCATGCAAAGAGCAGGTCTTGCCTGGAAAAGGCACATCGTAAATATTTGTGGGGTGATGGATTCCTGTGGCAAGATCTCCAAGCCATTTGTTTAGTGAGCTCATCCACTGTGTGCCTGCCTCACGCGGGCGGGGGTTGTGCTGGCCAGGGGGTGGGGGTGGGGTGCCATCAGCATGGAGCAGCCGGGCACCCCAGCCAAATGGGTGAATAAAGGCCTTGGAAATCAGGGTCTGGCTCGTTATACCCCTGCCAACTCTCTCCGACATGGCCAGGTCTGGGATGGACACGGGACAACAGAGAGCCACCAGGCACCATCAAGCTGACAGGGGAGACCAACCCCAAGGAAAAGGGAGAAGGGAATCGGGACACGCCAGGCTTCCGGAACCTGCGTGGGAGCTGGGACACTGGCCACAGACTCAGGGACTTGGGGCATCACAGGGGATGGCCAGGTATGGGAAGAAGAAGCATGTGGAGCAAAGATCCAGGGAAATGAGGGCCCTTGTGTGGTCTGTGACTGGAGGGGGTCAGGCAGAGAGACACGGCAGGAGCAGAGCTTCAGAGCCAAGCTGAGGTGCGTTGGGAGACCCCCTGGTACCAGGGCGTGACTTCATCCTGTCTTTCACTCCCTGGGAGGGTGGAAGGCGTATTTAGGAGCCCACTGCTCATCTTCAATCGTCCTTCATCCTCTCATGGCTCCCACAGCCCATGCTGAGTGCCTACTGTGTCCAGGCAGGGGTGCTGGGCACATGTGAATCAGGGTGGGGGCAGGTGTTTTGAAGTGACCACAGCAGAACTTAAGAGAGAACCATGGTGTTGTGAAATGAAGTGATTTCCTCTAGTAGAAACACATGGACCATGTGTGTGCATGCGTGTGTGTATTTGTGTGTGTGTGTGTGTGCATGTAAACGTGCACGCGTGTGCCTATGTGAGTGTGTGAAGGGAATTAGAGCCGGAAGCAAAAGTTCTGAGCATTTATACAGGCTTTTCTCCTCTGTGGAAGGTGTGTGGTTCTAACTTCGGGAACTTCCTTTATCATTACAACCACCCCTGATCTCCTCTTCATTTTCCCGGTAAGGAAGCCATAGTGCACAGGACTTTAGGACTACTTGCCCCATGTAGTAGCATAAGGTTGCCAGGGCAGGTTTGAAAAAAGGGACAAAGAGGAAAAGGGGTACTTGGCTAGTAGGGAAAACGCCTGCCTCGGGAGAGAGGTGAAGATGCACAAGCCCCGGGAAATGGAGCAGAAGCATGCATGCCGGTCAACTATTTCAGCGGCCGTCAAAAGCTAAGGAAGGGACTGGAAAAGTGTTGGGGGTGGGCCAGAGAGTTATTACAGCATCGAAGGTGTCTGCCTAGCATGCAGCTGACCTGGACTCGATCCTCAACACCCCATACGGTCCCCCAAGCCTCTCCAGGAATGGTCCCTGAGCACAGAGCCAGGAGTAATCCCTGAGTACTCTGGGTATGACTTCCCCCCAAAATATACACCAAAACTATTGGGGATCAGAAGTGCTGTGGAGGCCACATTCCTACAAGAAAATTATCAATATTATGAGTGCATGACATTTACAGATAAAAATAAGGAGGCCCAGCTTTCTCAAAGAACCCAGATTTTACCCAGATCCAGACCTGATGCAGAAGGCCTTGCTGGGAATGGGATGAGACATTCCTAAGAAATGCTGTGCAGGTCTCCTTCTGGGTCCTCTCATGCCCAACATCCCGGTTTCCATCTGGACAGTGCCATCAACATTGTGATCCACCAGCATTTCTGTGTGCCCTTGGAGGATGCAGACAAGGCAATGAACCGTATGTAGGATCTTGAAGGACATTGTATAGGCACTTACGTCTGAGGGTGTTATACTCAGGACCACAGCTATCAAAATTTGCACACCCAGTATTAAATTAGAAAGAGGACCCCCATGGTCTAGAATTCTAAGTTGCAAGGCAACAATGGCAGTTTTACTCCATGCCCAGGGGCCTAGCTCCATAGACTATCTATCCAAGAGGCCGGCTTGTGTGATCACTCGCCATTTGCATTGTCCATTTCCTTCACACCCAGACTGTGTCTGTTCCAAGTATTCTTTCAAGTACAAAAGAGGCTCATCAAATTGGGGAAGCAGAGAGTGCAGGAAAGGGGGACCCCAAGTGACCGACCAAGTAAGGTGACCCTGAGTGACCCAGCAGAAAAGAGGAATCTTGAGTGACCCAGCAGGAAAGAGGACCCTGGGTGACCCAGGACTGGGTAACCCAGCAAGTAAAGTGACCCTGAGTGACCCACCAGTAAAGAGGACCCAGGGTGACCCAGTAGGAAAGAGGGACCTCAAGTGACCCAGCAGGTAAGGGGACCCTGATGACCAAGCAGGAAAAGGGGCCCTGAGTGACTGATGGGTCCCAGCACGGGTATGTTCTATCCAGTTGCTGGTGCAACCCCACTGGCGTGTTTGAGGTTGGTTACAGGGAATGGTGGACAGAACCTAGGTGGGACCAGATTGTTCTGCCCCAAATCCCTGTGTGATGCAGTACAGCCCTCGACAGAGGCAGGACTCTGTCAAGAGGGACCCAAGCCAGATCCTTTGAGACTCTGATTTCCCTCTTTGAACTGGTTTGGTAGGTTTGGGGACCCTACCCAGTGCAGACAGAGGGGCAGAGGCAAATTAAGTGAAGAAAAAGAATAAGTTTATTGGGGTGCACTCCCGGGCAGACCCTCTGGACCTCTGGTGAGGCTGGAGTAAAGCCTCCAACCAAAAAAAAAAATTATTTTTTTGCTCTCATGGCTTCCCTCTGAATTCTGCAAGCTGAACTTTTAACTTTCACCAGAAGGATTTTGAGTTGTTTTGGGGGTGGGAGAAAGGTAACAAGGACCAGTGGGAGAGTTAGGCTTGGTTAGCTTGGAATGTAACCTGGGGGCTACCAGACTCGGGATGGCCAGTAGTCCTGTCTTCAGTACCTGCCCAGAGGGGGCAGGGTGATCTTTGATTCCGGGAATGTCCTATCCCATCATCCCTAATGCCATTTGGCCCCGAGGGAACCTTACACAAAGCAGTGAGACTGCAGTGGAGCTGGGGGTGCGGTGGGGGGGGGGTGCGTGGTTGGTGGCTGTGCTCCTGGGGCTTGCACACTTTCGATTGTGGTGCTTGCACACAAGTTTGCTGTGGATTGCACCCTACTTCCATGCACTCATGGCTTCTGGAGAAAATGCTGGGCCAGCAGCCACGCTCTTAGCTGACATGCTTGCACATTGATTGCGGCAGTGCTGGCCCGGGGGATGGGAGATGCACACACTTTTATTTGTGCTATTCCCACCCCATACTTGGCTTAAGAACTTTGGGCACGGCCAACTCTCAAGAGCTGCAGAGATCACACCTGGCGCACGTGGGCAAAACCAGGGATCAAACCCACGGTTTGTGTTAGCCAGGAAGGCCCCATTGCCAGCAAGTTCCCCTCCAAGTTCCAAGATTCAGTTCTTGACTGGGTGACTAACAGTGTTTACAGAAAAATGGAAGCGGTGATGCCTCCGGCACCTGGGGCAGGTGAGGCTGGGGGAGCCAGTGAGCCACCCTTGACTGCTGCGTGCCCCACACAGGGCTCCAGGCTCTCATGGCTCCCCCCTGTGAATTCTGCAAGCTGCAAGCTGAACTTTTAGCTTTGAAATGTCCCAGGCACAAACTGACTCCATTTCAATGGCTGTGGGTGGACTTTCACCAATTCCAATGTGTTTTTTTTTTCTTATTTATTATTATTTTTTGCTTTTTTGGGTCACACCCAGGGCTTATTCCTGGTCACACCCAGCTCAGGGGTTATTCCTGGCTCTGCATGCAGGAATTACTCCTGGCAGTGCTTGGAGGACCATATGGGACGCTAGGAATTGAACCCAGGCTGGCTGCATGCAAGGCAAACTCCCTACCCTCTTTGCTATCGCTCCAGCCCCTCCAATGTTTTAATTCCTTCCAGATGCTAAAAATACTTTGAAATCTCCTACCAGAAGCCATTTTCATTTGCTGTAGCTATTCAAGAAAAGAAGCCTCCTGATAACAAAAGAACCCACTCCAACTTTTTGTATTTATTTATTTATTTATTTATTTATTTTGGGGGGCCAAATCCAGTGGGGCTCAGGGATTACTCCTGATTTGGTACCCAGGCTCACTCCTGACAGTGCTCTGGGACCATCTAGTACCCCCAACCCGGGCCTCCCACAGATAAAAACCTATGCTCCAGCCATTTCCCTGTGTGTCTGACCCCAAAAGCCATACCCAGAAATGAGTTTTCATCATCACCATGTTCCGAACACTTGACAGATGAGAGCGTATCATGTATGTGGAAGGTAAAGTCATGGAGAAGCCCAGAGACTCAGCTTTGTGCACAGATGGATTCCCGCCCCCCTCGTTCCCCTGCACACCCCCAAACTCCCATATCCAGGTGCCTCAAGCACTCCCCAAGTGAGAGAGCACAGAGCTGGTGCCGAGACGCCCCAAGTGGAGAGCTTGGCATGCATAGCTGTTAGCGGACACCCTCAGAGTCTGCGTCTGTTCCAGGGGGCGTGTGTTTGGAGAGTCTCGCGCCTCTGTGTGCGAGCTTGTCTGGCCCGGACCCTCCCCAGGCCTTCCCGGGAAGTGGCAGAGAGACAATCTGCCTGATGCCCTGGGTGGGAAGCTAGGAGCAACCCAGACAATGGGCAGAGAGGAGGAGGGCCATGCCAGAGGGCGGGGCCGCGGCAGCTCCTGGCAGAACCTGTGATTACTCCTCTTTGATTCTAACCACCGGGTGGATGCCGCGGCTCGCCTGGCTGAGGCTCTTCCTCCTCCTGCTCAGACTTTGCCTGGGCTGAGCTCTGCATTTAGAGCAGAGAGGGCAGAAATAGCTCTCTGGGGCCTCGTTGTCCTGGGGGTGGGTATTAATCTGGATGAGATGGAGGAGGGTGGCCATGGTGCCCCGTGGGGCCTGGGGGTGGGGAGACGGGTCCTCCACTGGGTCTTCCTCCAGGGTGTGTCCAGAAAGCGGGGAACGTGGCTATTTATAGGCAGGCTCCCATCTCCCTGAGCATCACCCTTCAAATCTCAAGGGTGAGGTCTCCTTATACCAGCCAATTGCGACTTTCCTGGCAAACTGGTTTTTTTTTTTTCTTCCTGCTTTCTCATCTCTTGTCATCTCTCCCTCCTCCAACTCCCAGCCCCTCCGGTTTTGTTTCTTGCTCTTTTGCCATGATCATGTTCTTGGGGGCCCACAACCCTGCATCGACACCAGCAGCTCCGTGAGCACTGGGAAAAGGGTTCTCCCTGTTAAACTGGGCTGATATCTCCCCAGAGAAATCCCACATGAAGACAAATCGTGATGCAAGAAGTGAAGGGTCTTTATTGACTAGCTTGAGCTCGGGCCCTTTTCTGGCTCACTGACAGAGTGGCAGCCTTCTCAGAACGAAAAGCCCCGGAGCCTCAAAACTGAGAGGGCTTTTAAACCATAACATTATATAACAGGGACTTTCCATGGACCACCCTTTTGACTGCAGTGTGGGGGGCTTTCCACAACTTGTACTTAGCTGATTGGTTATAGGTTGGAGTTACATAAGGGTTGTGTAAGCGTTAGATAAGGGTTGTATGGTGGGGGGCTTCCCTACCTGCATCTATCTGATTGGTAACCTTTAGTTGACCTCACCATGGCTATCTCACTTTGGGGAAATCATGACTCAATTCCAGGACTTCTGGAACTGAAACTTAGGCCTAGCTTCTTCTGGCTTCTTTATGAGCCTGTCATGGTGTTGCCTTTGCTTCTCAATCTCTCATCCCCAGGATATCAAACGGGACCCCACAGAGGTTTGACCTCTGGGACATTGCCGGTTTGCTTAGCGTTTTTGCTCAGAAGCCACTGTTCATCCTACAGCACTCGGGGCCTTTCCTCTCCACTGTGGACACCGCCTTGGCCCTCAGCTCACCAACCTGGTGTCCCCTGTGATGTCTGCCTGTCCTGTTTTTGCTTGCCCATTTCTGCAAAGATGAGTACCCCTCTCTGTGCCACTGGCCCATATGTGGAAATGCTCTTGATTCTTTTTGTTTGTTTGGGAGCCCCTCTTGGCCCTGTGTTCAGAGATCAGTCCTGGAGGGGTTTGGGAGACCCGATGCAATGACTGGGATGGGCCCAGAGTAGGCCAGGAGTAAGGCAAGCACCTGGGCCCGTCTCTCCAGTCCCAGCTTATCAACTCTTAGAAATCTCCCATTTTGAACAGCAATTTGTCTGTTTGAACAGGCTCTTAAAAAAAAAAGGTGGGAACAAGTTATGGCTCTTTCCCATGGCAAATGCTGTCACCTAGCCAAGTCAGTGAGCAGGGATGAGGCCCAGGGTAGCACCCCTCCCCCATACTTCCTTCACCCCTAGTCAGGGACACTTGATCACTTGATCCCCATCCCTGGACTCAGTTCTACTCTGGGGTGCTAGGTCTAATCTTGGCCTTGGGCACAGAGATTTAAGGAGCTCAGGCCCAACAGTGTGGGATTAAAAATCAATTTTCTCCCAATGCTAATCTGGATAATGTGGTTCTTTTGTTATATCCCTCTTCTGATTACAAGGGCTCCTACTTCTCTGGGTGATGATAATGGCTCCGTGGCTGTGCAGAGGGCTCCCTGGGAGCCCGAGAGCACATGAGGCGTGTGGCAGCTTCACCTGACCCCACCTGCTGTGTTCCAAGGTCAACGGCTTCCCCCTGGGTGGGCTGAGGAGGAGAGTGAGCTGAGGACAGGCATGGCGGCTTCTTCGGCGTCACAGGTATGTCCCCGCAGGAGCTGAGGAGGCTGCCTGCCCATCACAGTCCACTGTCTGCCCTGCCCAGTCTCTCCTGCAGCATCTTCCTCTCTGGCTTTGCCCCAGTGTCATGCCTTGTGTCCCTCTCGGCATCTTAAGGGACAGAGCCCAGTCTTCCTGGTTCCCAGCATCCAGAGCAGAGTGCCCTGTAGACCCCCAGCCTCCTGGGGCTCCCCCAGTTATCTGTTCCTGTCCCCTAACGCTGAATGTAGGCTGGTTCTCTTCCACTCACCTTTCCTGCCTGGGGCTGCCCGAAGTCATCTCCGTCCTCGGCCTGCTGCTGTTGGCATTCAGGATTTGCACAGTTTCTTCTCTTCATGACCATAGTAGAGCTTTGGTGCAAAGCTCTCCCTACCTCTGCCTTTATTTTGTTTTAAATCCAAGGAGACTTGTTTGACCTAGGAGAGAGATGCCTGTGAATCTCACTGCAAAGCATTGTCTCATCTCACGCCTAAGAAGACAGCTTGGATCGTGCCTGATCCCACTGCCTGGGAGAATGGCAGGAGGCTCAAACGGCTTCCTGCAGGGGAGGTGCCAGAGATGTTCATGGGGGTCACATGTTCAGGTTCTCTCAGCTCCTATGCATCTGTTTTTTTTTCTTTTTGGGGTCACACCCAGCGATGCCCAAGGGTTACTCCTGGCTCTACACTCAGGAATTACTCCTGGCAGTGCTTGGGGGACCATATGGGATGCTGGGAATCGAACCTGGGTCAGCCACATGCAAGACAAATGCCCTACCCACTGTAGTATCGCTCCATCTCCAGCACTGTGCATCTGAATTCTCCAAGGTGATGGAGAGCCGGAGAGTTAGTACAGGGAAGGGTGCTGGCCTTGCTCTCAGTTTGCTCCCGGGCACCACAGAGGCTTCCCTACTCCTCAAGACTGATCCCTGAGCACGGAGCCAGGAGTAAGCCCTGAGCACAGCAGGGTATGGCCCAAAAAGAGAAAGAAAAGAAATAGGGCTAGAGAGTAGAGTTGAAATGACCCCAGGGTGGCACATGCCTATAGTGCATCTCTCTGTCTAATGTCTTTTTGTTTTGGTTTGGTTTGAGTTTTTTTCTTTTTAACCACCCTCAGCAGTTTCCAGGGCTTACTCCTGGCTCTGTGCTCAAGAATCACTCCTGGTAGTGCTCAGGGGACCGTGTGGAATGCCAGGGATCGAACCTGGGTCAGCAGATTGTAACACAAGCACCTTACCCACTGCACTGTCTCTCCGGGCTCTGGATGTCTTTGTCCAGGAAGCCACATTCCACCCAGGGCCCTGCACATTTTCTTACAAGGACACAACCACACATTGCACACTTCTGAAGGAAGGAAGGAAAAAAAAAAACCCAAAGCAGCAAACTGGCTTGCCAATTGCTGGGCTGAACCCTGCCCTGAGGTCCCCAATTCTTCATCTCGATTTTGCTTTGTAGACCAAAGAAAATGAAGATTTGTCTCTTCGATCAAATGTTTTAAGGGACAAATAAAAAGTAACAATCCATCCAGGCTAACTGAAAAGCAAAAGAAAAGACCAGGAAGCCAACAGGCCCCACACTTAGCCTCGGCTCAAGCGCCTTCTTAATAGGACTGAGACAGTGCAGAGACGGCCCAGGGAGAGTCGTCTCTGCAGCCTCTCAATAGGGAAGGCTGTGACCTTGGGCTGTAAGAAAACTTGCAGCCCTCAGAGCTCACTGCAGCTGCTGATGCAACTCCCTAAATGACAGTGATCAAGGGGCAAAACTACCTGGATGCCAGTCTCTGCACAAATCATCGGGGTGGGCATCCAAAAGGGGGTGGTCTTGTCATGAATTTGACAGGGTCACTTAGAGGGTCCCAGTTACCCATGAGGCTGAGGAATCCTAAAGATGGCAGAGGTCATGGGGCGGAGGAGTGGGGGAGAGGAGAGGGGCAATTTTCAGGGACAATTTTCAGCAACAGGTGGATCAGGGAATAGCCATGAAGTGGCGGGGAGAGGGGAGGGCTGTGTGCATTTTATTTATTTTTATTTCAGGTTTCTTTTACAGTTTTGGTTTAGGGGGCAGAGCTGGCAGTGCTAAGTGCTTAGTTTTGGCTTGTGCACTCAGGGAACACTTCTGGCAGAGCTTCGGGAACCGTATTGCGGTGCCAGGAATCGAACCCAGGTCGATTGCACGCAAAGCAAGTGTCCCACCTGTTGTGGCTCTGGCCCCGTGAATGTGCCTTTGAAGCCGATTAGCCTCACCGTCTTTGTAGACTGGGTTCTCCCCAGCATTGGGGCAAGCAGATTTGTCACTTTCTCTTCATACCCTTCAAGTGTGCAAGCTTAGAAATCAATTTCTTTCCCCCACCCCGCCCTCTGTACAGTCGAGCAAAATAAAATTGGGAACAGGTTCAAACCGGAGAGTCAGGAAGGTAATTATGGTGCAAGCAGCACAATAGCCTGTACAGCGTGATTGGCAGTAGCCAGTGGTCCTTGCCTCTGGCCTCAGCCCAGCCGATGGCAGGAAGGCGAAGCCTGGGTGGGCAGGCCAGTGGCCAGGGGTCAGCGGGATTTCCAGAGATCTGCTGATCTCCAGGGAAGACCCTCAGAGCCAGGCAACCCACCTCCTTCGTGGTTTACATGAGCACATTTCCCAGGATCCACAGCCCACCATCTGCCTAAGTTACCACATCCACCGGTTTTCTTTTTCCTCTCTCTAACTCTCTCTCTCTCTCTCTCTCTTTTTAAATGACCCACTTTACTTTCCAGTGTAAATGTTGAGGACATCTATCTCAACTTTAGATAAGAACACAAATCTAGTTATTTAAACTGGATTAAAGATCTCGAGGAAGAAGAAGAGGGAGGACCCAGCACAGCCCATCATACAATATTTGGAGATAAAGACAGGCACATCAAGTTTACAATTAGGAAGCAGCTCCAAATTGAAAAAGGCTTCCGCGCTCGGTGATTCTATCAGGAACTGCAAATGGGTTACTCTCTGCTGAAAAAAATCGACCAGATGAGATTCTGGGGAGCCAGAGTCGGGCCTGGCCTATCTGTGCTGGTATTGGCCCACCTAGCTGTGACTGGTTCAGAGTGCAGCCTTGTGGTCCACGGCACCAATCAGTGATCTTCATTGGGGTAGTTTTAAGCTTAAGTTGGGAGAAAGAATTTTCTTTCTTTCTTGCATGCAAGTGTAAGATTCCTAGCTTTCCATGTCTATCTATGTCTCTTTCAAATGGGGTGGGAGGGACAAAGACTAGAGATAGAAATAGGCCATATTCTAAAATTGAGGAAGGGAGGGAAGAAAAGGACCAGAGTGGTCCCCAAAAATCAAGCTTTGACAGTGGCCTTGACCTAAGGTCAGTGTCTTCTTGCCAAAGCTGATGAGTTACTGCGTTAATGTGTTCCCTAGTCTTTCTAGCATTTTCACTTCCAGTCCATTTCTAAGTCTTAGGATCCTCAAGGTTTTGTCACGAATCATTTTCTTGTCTTCCTCTCTCCGCCGTGGATCTCATCTGGTCCCCTGGCTCTTAGTGTCATTTCTGCTGACATTGTCACTTAGAGATCTAAGCCTGACCTCTGTATCACGTATCTGCCCGCCTATTCCCCAGTGCTCCCGGGTTATCTGCTTGTCATTTCGAATGGGACGGTCCGGCACAGCCCTCCCCCGAGCCTTCCCCATCTCAGTAATGGCACTGCCAATTTCATTTTTCAGTAATTCGGGTCAGGAATATAAGCATCATCCTTGACTCGTCTCTGTCGTACACCTCCAACACCCAATCCATCACCAGATCCTGCTGGTTCTGCTTCTTACATAAATCTCCTCTGTCGCCTTCTCTACCTACGTCTCTCTTCCCAGCCTGGTCTCCCACAGAAGCTCCCTAAACGGTTGCCTTGCTTTTACTTGGGACCACCTCTCAGTCACTCTCTGTCTCCACACAGCACACTGGGTGCTCTTCAGAATCTGAGTAATGCAATGTCACCTGTGTGCCTCATGTTCTTGAGTGACTGCCTGGTGTAGCTCATCAAAGCCAAGCTTCTTATCCTACACCACCAGTCTCTGATCTGGCGCTTGTCCAGCTCTCTAACTCATCTTCTTAATTAAGTTTCATTTCCTTGGACCTGACAAACGTGTTTTCTGCCTCAGGGCCCTTGCATTTGCTTATCTCTGCCCAGAATGTCTTCACAACTGTTTCCTTTTTATCACTGGACTATCCAAATCTAAGTGATGTCTGATTCTTCAGCAGCACTTCATACCTTGTGTTATTTAAGTATCTTATCATGATCTGGTATTGTCTTCTCACTCATTCTTTCTATTCATCTCTCTTTTCTAGAATGCCAGCATCACAAAACCTGGGGCTTTATCTTTTCACTACTTTAGTGCTAAAAAAATGATTTCTTGGCAAAGAGGAAGGCTCAATAAGTGTTTGCTGAATGAGAAAAAATATATTTATATATAAAATAAAATTGTATATTTTAAACTTTATTTAAATTTTAAAAAATATTTAATAATTTTAATTATTTAATCATTTTAATTAATAGCACAGCGGTAGGGCGTTTGCCTTGCATGCAGCCAACATGGCCGACCCGAGTTTGATTCCTCCGCCCCTCGTGGAGAGACCGGCAAGCTACGAGAGTATCTCGCCCACACGGCAGAGCCTGGCAAGCCACCCATGATGTATTCGATATGCCAAACACAGTAACAACA
>JAOXYA010000041.1:8403442-8414195 GCA_028565675.1 Sorex palustris
GGGGGGGGGGGGGGGGGGGGGGGGGGGCATTTTGCAGTTTTTATAATTTTTGCAGTTTGTCTTTGTATCTTTATGTTTTTATGTCTTTATGGAGGCGAGTGCTGGGTGGCCAGAAACAGCACGATCCACTTAACAGTCTGGTCCGAGTGGACAAGAGGGGACAGTGGTCGGGTCAGGCCCAGGGTCACTCTGGGTGAATGTCCACTCATTCTGATCATTGTTTACAAAGGGAAGATCCTCCTTCCGGTGGGCTTTCTCTGGAGTCCTCAGGACACTGGCGCTGCTCAGGTTGTCTGCCCCCTGGGTACCAGCAGAGACTGCTGCACACCAAACGCGGAGGGGGCGGGGAGGGAAAAGTCCCCGATATTATTTTGATCTTGGCGGTGCTCAGGACTTACTCCTGGCCCTGTGCTCAGAGATCACTCCTGGCGGGCTCTCGGGACCATCTGGGGAGCCGGGGATAGAACCCGGGACAGCCGCGTGCCAGGCAAACTTCCTCTGCACTATGGCCAGTGCCCTGAAGTCGCGGGTTAAGGGGAGAGGGGCGCTGCCAAGCCCCGCCGGCAGGGGGCGGACGAGCCTGCCCGCGGCCCTGCTGTCCCTGCCTTGTCCCCAGCTGAAGGACAGGTCTGGAGCTGACAGCATCTCTGCTGCCCTGCCTGACCCAGAGTTCCCCCTGCAACAGCCAAGAAAAGCCTCTTAATTCCCGCACGGCGCCCGGGGCGCCGCCTGTTATCAGCCACAGATGGGGGCCCGGCGCCTCCCACTGCCTGCTGCTGGCTGGGGACGGGCTTGGCAGGTGGACCAAAGGGCCAGGATGACAGGTGCTGTCACACAGCCGCTCGCGTGCAGGGGGTGGTGACACACACGCGCTTGGAACCAGTCCTTTCCCTCTGTGCCTCCAAGGTCTCGTCTCCTCTTGCAGCGGGGACGCTCAGTCAGGCGCTTCGAACTCCTGCCGGGTCTCCCCAAAACTGGCCCTGCTCCTGGGGGAGGGGGACAGGGTGACCACCCACTTGCTGCATCACAGTCTCTTCTGGCTGGTGGTTACTCAGGGCACCCAGCTCACTCAGACGCACAATAAACGCACCAGGTGATGCCTGGCAGGCTAGTGGCCTTAGGCTTCTTGTAATACAAAAGGACGGAAGAGCATTTCCTCAGCCCTTTCTCCCTGCTCCGGGCCAGGGGGCCTTAAAGAAGACCCTTAGTGCCCACCACCCCAAATCTGCCCACCCCATCTTAGAGGGCCTGGGATGAACAGAAATAAACAGAAATGAAGCAGAAACGAACCCCCAGGCTTCCCCCTTGCATTTGAGCCTCCCATCCTGCCAGGGAGCTGGGTCCCCAATTCCCAGGCCCCAGACTCCTGTGCTTTTTCCCCAGGGGTGGCGACTTGGCACTACCGCCCGCCACCCCGGGTTCCCCCAGGACAGAACTTCCACCAGGGAGCGCCTCCCTCGTTTTCTGGGTGCCCGAGAGACTTGTCAGCAGCTGCAGACGCCCATGCTCCCAGCTGCAGGACTTACTATAATTTCATACAGTTCTGTTGGCAGATATTGAAAAGGCATCTGGAAAAATTGATAGCATATCAAGGCAACGATTTCATATAAGTCTTTTTTTTTTTTCAAATGTCCAGCCAGAGGTAACCAGCGTGTGGTCCTTGCAGGCACATTCCAGGGCCCCAAAGGGCCTTTTCCTGATCTTAGAGCGCCCCCTTTGGAAAGGCGGTATCTATTGCACCTGGCCGAGGCTCCTGCACCTGTCAGCTGGGTGGGCTGGGAAAGGTGAGGGGGAGAAGACAGGTGTGGGGCAGGGAGCAGGGCGTAGGGGGAGGAGAGACCACTCAGAGCCCCGTGGGACATGCTCTAAGTTGCCACACGTCCTTCTGTGGCCTCATCAAGCCAGTGGATGTCTGCCCACGGAGTTGGGGTCCTCCCAGTTTACAGACCAAAGGGCAACCCAGGAGGGGCTGCCAGGGCCATGTCCCCTCCCAAAAGTCACCACATTCCTCTTCCCTGGGTCCAAAAAGTGGAGTGGTACTGCCCAAATCCTGCCCTGCTCGGCTCGGACCACAGTGGCATTTGCATACTCTCTGCAACAGTCACAAGGAGACATGGGTTCTAGTGGCATCTGAGCGCTGTGGCTGACGGGGGCTGTTCCAAAATGAAGTCAGGGCAGGTTGTTCTCAGGGTGGTTAACCAGTGGCCAGCTAGAGGCACAGACAGGCCCAGGTCAGCCTGTCCTGACTCCTCTGCAGGTCCAATAGGTCATGGACAATAGGTCACGGGGTTGGAGCATAGAGGGGGCAGGGGAGCCCCAGAGCAGGAAGTCGAGCCAGAAGCCGGGAGGCCTCATGCTGGGGATAGGAACGTTGGAAACAGGGTTCTGGGCCCCTCCCAGACAATAGCGCTTCCAACAGAGGCACCGGCCAGATCTTCCCTGGAAGAGCCTCAGAGACAGGTGCCGGCATCGTGGACGCGGAGGCTCGAAGCCAGAGATGGTGTGAGCATGTGGGCTACAGTGATGGGGGTGGTGGAAGTAGGGGGTCAGGGACCACAGCCCAGGGCTGGCTCTAGGAGCCTCCAGTGATGCTCAGGGCTCACTCCTGGCTCTGCACTCAGGAGTCACTCTGGCAGGCTCCAGGGACCATGTGGGATGCCGGGGATCGAACCCAAGTTGGTTTGTGCAAGGCAAGCACCCTTCCCTCTGTGCTATCTCTCCAACCCTTCATGGAGCCTCTGTGGAAGGGGTCTAGGACAGAACAGAGGACGTGGTTTGCTAAGGCGTCTCTTGGGTGGAAATCTGCTTCTCCGGGGGATGCTGTGCTGAGGCCGGCTCCCCTCTCTGGTCTCCAGGAAATGCCTCTTAGGATCCGAGAACCTGTGGTCCCCTCACTCGTGACTCGGCCTCTGCACCCAAGGTTATTCCAGGCAAGGTCAAAATCGCTTTGGCTACTAGAGATGACTCAAGATCTTCCTGACAGCTGGGAGAGAACGGGACAGGCTTGGCTTGGTGAAGAGGCCTGGTTGGGTCTGGGGGAGCAGATGCTAGATTTCAGAACTGCCATGATGCAGAGGCCTGGTTGGGTCTGGATTGGATCTACAAGTAGTACCTGGAGCTCCACCTCTGCTTCTCCAGGTGACCAAGGTGGTGAAGCCCTGTTTGGTTCATCTGTCTGGTGATGGCTTGTGTGAGCTGCTGAAGCGTCAGAGGAGTAGGTGGGTCTGTTCTGCAGGGACAGAGATTGGGGGACTTCGGCACAAGCCGCTGGTTGGGGAGCCAGGCCCGGGGTGAGAGATCAGTGACACTTTCTTTTCCACTGAACCTCAGAAACCCAGATGGGCCAAGCCCAGTTCACGTCAAATGGAGGTTCCTCTGTGGGTGCTCCGTGGACAGCTCGACCCGTTAGAGGAGAAACTGTCCTTCAAAACCCTGGACACAGGAACCTTGTCACGTGTCCAGCTGTCAAATGCAAGGCAATGAGTATTAGGGAACAGCCGCTAAATATGGTCTCTCAGCCAGTGTCTTCTAATGAAAATCCCCACGAGAAGTTCCTTTGAGAATTAGGTTCCGTAATGTTGTATGCCACTGATGAGTCAATTTCCAAAAATAATTCTTTCAGATCTAGGATTTAATTTTTGTTAATATTTTATTTGATGGTTTAGCATTGCGGCAGGGCGGGGGGATGGGGGATGGCAGTAAGCCGTGTTCAGGGCTTACTCCTGGCTCTGTGCTTAGGGAATCACTCCTTCCAGTGTTAGGGAGATCGTAGATGGTGCCAGGGATAGAATCCGGGTCAACCACACACAAGACAAGTGCCCCTCCCGCTGAGTTATCTTTCTGGCCGTAGGATTGATTTTTCTCCTCCCAAGACTAGGAAACAGTAGCTGGAGCTATAGTACAGTGGGTAGGGCATTTGCCTTGCATGTGGCCAACCCAGGTTCGATACCCAGCATCCCATATGTTTCCCTGAGCACCACCAGAAGTAATTCCTGAGTGCAGAGCCAGGAGTAACCCCTGTGCATTGCCGGGTGTGCCCCCCTCCCCCCCCCAAAAAAAAAATTAGGAAACTGTGGGAGAGTTCCGGTAAAGCGCCACATTGCCCTGCTTGGCTTGACTGCTAGGAAGCTCCAGTCAGATTAACAAGAGTTAATCTTAGTGAGCGTGTTTTTTGGTTCTCTGGCTAAATATGAACTCCCTGCTTCTTCACTCCCCCTGTTCCTACCTGGCCTCCATTTCTCTTGTGTATCCTTTTAAGCTGCTTAGGCCGTGATTGGAAAGAGGTAGATGGTTAGAGAACCATCTGGGACAATAGTCATCCATGGGCATAGCTCCGGGTAAGCCGGTCAAAGGGCACGTGGGTGGGGTTTGTGTGTGTGGGCGGGGAGGTCTGGTGGGGGGCAGCATCCCACACCGTCCAGCAGCACTGTCTTCAGAGATAACAGACTGTGTGTGTCTGCATCATTCCCCTGCCACCACCCTCAGGGGACACAGTGGTGAGGACCTCTCTGGTCTCTTCTCGTTTAATTGGAGAGAGAAAGTGGTGCCACTCACCCACACTCTAAGTTGGAGGGATTTAATTAGATCTAATGACCAGATAAACAGAGAATCCTGAAGAGGAATCTTTGAGGACTGATCAGTGTGAAGAGATTCTGTTGTTGTATTTCCTGGCACTTGTCACTGCAGGGAGGAGCGTATGGCTGGGGGCCTGTAGACATGGTTAGCTCAGGGGCTGAAGGGGGAGCTGAGGGGTACCCCCGGGCCACAGAGGAGACAGAACTTAGCCCCAAAGTGAGTCAGCTCTGACAGGAAGGCAGGGATGCACCCCCAGATATTTTCATGCCCCGCCAATGGTTCTTGCCAATCAACCCCCCTTGTCTTCTCCTTGGCCTGTTCTCTGTGGCTCTGGCTCCATCACCTCACATCTCTCTCAGCCTTCCCAGCCAATCTCTGGATCACCAGGAATCACAGGGGATTCCCCATGGGAGGAGGGGTTCTCCCTTCAGTCATCACCTGGGGGATTCTGGCCCCAGAGCTCCCGGGGTGGGGGTTTCTGGAGGCAGAGTGGGGTGTGCGTGCCTGGAGGGAGCCAGGGAATGAAACCCATCGGGAATTCTGCAGGATCTGACTCAATCCCCAGTGCGGGTGGAAGAAAGAGCCACCAAAAGCCACGTGCCTGGCGTGAAGAGAAAATGTGTGTGAAGCTCTCTGGCTGTCCAACTTCTGTTCAGGATCTCGCTTGTGACTTGGTTACTTCCTACAGCACGGCCCCATGCAGTGCCAGCCCTCAGGAAACATGCAAGATGGCCGAGCCCTTCACTGCATTATCCGAACGCAGCTGTGTGCTCGCCTGCCCACGCAGAATTTGAAAGCTTGGGGCAACAAACAGCATGCCAAACTTCACTCACCCACGGAGCGAGAAGTTGACCCTCGATTTTGCCTTCTGGTGTCCAACAGGACAGAGGTCAGAACTGGTCACAGCCCTCTCTGGGTCCCATCTTCGCCACAGCCTGCTCCAGCAAGACCTCAGTGAACTCACCTGTGAAATGGGCTGGCTGGGCAGGGCCTTTGTGGAGACAGAAGCAGTTGTAGCTTTTCCTTCCCCAGAGATCTGGTAACATGGAGTTGATTTGTAGGGAACCTGCAGCCCAGCCCACCCCCTTTTCTCTACCCTGCGAGCCCTGCATGAGGCCATAAATAGCAGTAATGTGATGTTAACTCTGTTTATAGGCTCTCTGCCCCCAGGAGATGGATTTACATATGAGCTAAATGAATTTCACCAGTACCTAGCGCAGTATTTTATTTTACTGCTGCTGGACACCTGGTCTCAGCTCAGCCATTAAGAAAGCATCACACACAAACATACACACATGATGCACCACAACAACTCTGGCAACAGGACAGCTGGAACAGAAGGCAGATAAGCCCCCTCTTCCCAAGCATCTTGTCCCAACTCTCCGCAAGGCTTCCAGGATACTCTAAATCTAACCTGTTGGGGTTGTCTTACCCCTTCACTCCTCGGGGTTGTGACGATGAAGTGTTTAGGGTCCAAGTGTCTTGAATCACAGTCTACATTCTCTGCCTTGCGTTTGGCTTTTGTGTATTTGGAGCTGCAAACATGCTGGCTAGGAAACCTTATCCTCCCACCCCATGGCTCCTGTCTGCGAATTTGCCCCCTTCCTGCCTCAGTCATTGCTAACTTTTGCGGAATGACAGCTCATCTGGAGTGTCTCGGACAGCGTTGCCCACGTACTTATGGGGTTTCCGGTAAACAGATGATGGGAATTTCTGGCTGGGGTAAATACAGGATGAGCTGGGAATGTGCTTGTATGTTCAGGGGACCTGGGGCCACTTGTAACTTTGGGCCTGGCAGTTTGGTGCCCAGCACTGGAGGATATTAGAGGCTACCAGGGCCCACACAGCAGGGCTGAGCCGGCCATGAGATGTGGGGATGGAACCTGAGGGCGCTCCCCGTGCCAGGTTCTGCCACTTGTGCTTTCTCCGTCGTGGCTTTTCTGGTTTTCTTAATAACATTTCCTTCTCTCTAACTTACTTTATTATAAAAATACAGCATCTGAAAGGTAGGCCGTACAAAATGGGAGGTTGTCAACCGTTCATGCTATCAGTAATGGTTCCGGTCAACACCAGGCTATTAGCAGTTGGGTTGGAGGAGTCAAAAGTTACACGAAGATCACTGACTGCACTGGTGGTGGTAGGGGGGTGTCAATGCCCCTAACTCCAACTCTGCTTTCCCCCCATTCTTAAGGGACAATTAACACAGCATTACTATACATGCTACGCTTGGGCTGAGGGCTTTAAATAAAGTACCGTAGCAATTCATTTAAAATTTACCATTGACTTCTGGTAGTCACTCTGAATGTGCGCTAGGATCATACCCATTAGATGAGAAAAATCAAGACTTAGGAGATGCATCCACAGCCACTGAACCCGCAATAACGAGCAGAAGAGAAACATGAATCAAGACCACAGACTGCAGTGAAAGGTGTTGAGTTTTGAGGTTCCTGCAGGTACAGGGAAAGAGATGGGAAAATCTGTGGAAGGAATTCTGCCAGTCTTTGTTATACAACTGTATGCAGTCTACTGTGGAGGGAGTACAGTAGCGGAGCCTCTTGGGCTGTGTCTTCTAGGACAAATGAAACATATTTGTCCTTTCCTGCCCATCCATCCATCCATCCATCCATCCACCCATCCATGCATCCATCCATCCATCCATCCATCCATCCATCCATCCATCCATCCATCCACCCATCCATGCATCCACACATTCCTTATTTCAGACATGAAGCCAACTGTCCTTGACTGGTCATAGGAGGCTAATACCCCTGGCATCTGCACTCAGCCAGCCCATGGCTTAGGGAGTGAGGGAGGGCATCATGGAACTGAAAGACTGTGGTGCCACTCTCTGTCACCAACCCATGCCCCAGGAGGAGAAGCTGGGCTGGAAGGAACTGAAAATGACAAGATAGACTGGAGAGTGGGAAAAGGCACTTGACTGGCACACAGTTGGCCCGGATTTGATCCCCCGCATACCATATGGTCCCCTGAGCGGCGTCAGGAGTGATTCCTGAGTGCAGAGCCAGGAGTATCCCTGGAGCATCATGGGGTGTGGCCTCCAAACAAAAACAAAGAAAAGAAAGAAAGAAATGAAAGGAACAAAGGCAGAAGCTTTGGACCAATTTTGTTTTTCTTAAACCAGCTGAATCTGAGTCTTGCTCGTATGATCTTGAGCCAGTTCCCCCTCCTTGGAGCTCTGCTACTTCTGCATATGGACAGAAGCAAAAGATACTGCCAGATTCAAAGAGGCTGGGGTGAGGGTTATCCCCCATAAATGTGAAGTAAAGTACATACCCATCCTGATGGCCGAGACCGGAGAAGGAGAGGTAGGCATGCAAAGGCGACAGAGGTGTTGTCAACTTCTCCATCAAACTGGAGCAGATGGCTGTGGATCAGTCCAGGCATGAACACCCCCAGGCACTGCACAGTCCCAGGTCTTTGAAATCGCCCAGCACCATGGCTAGAGCCGAACTTTCTCCAGGAAGAAATACTGTTTTCTGAAACCAGCATTGTTAACTTCCCAGGAAGGAGGTTAAAACACACGGCCGACGCTTCCGATCAGATCTCAAAGACATCAGTGGAGCACGTGGCAAGATCCGCTGACCTCCGTAGCATGCCAACACCGTGGTGATTTCTCCGGAGAGCTTGAAAGCACTAACGAGTTGGTTGGAAGTGAAAGAAGAACCGAGAGGAAGTTGGTACCAAACTGCCGCGCAGCCCGGACACAGCGGGAGCAGGACAAGCAGGGGCAAGCCCGCCCTGAGAGACGCTCTTCATGCCAGAGGTGGAAATCAAATCTGGAGTTTTAAATTTTGGTTTGGAGGCCTAGTTCTATGCTCAGGGGCCATGCCTGATGCTTGAAGGACCAGAAGTGGTGCCGAGTATTTGGACCAGGCTCCTGGCCACTGCCACATCCAAGGTCAGTGCCTCAACCTTGATCCTATCTTGCCATCCCCTCCAAGTCACCTTTTAAAGAGGGGCTACAATTTGAAAAGCAGATGGGAAAAGGTGTTGGAAAGAAGAAGGAAGGAAGGACAAGAGGCCATGCGAACTCAGGGGACTCCTGAAGGCAAGGCCAGGTCTTGGGCAGGGGAGGAAGAGAGAGCAGAAGAGAAGCTGAGCAGATGGATGTCGAGACTCTGCAGACGGTGGACAGGAAGGCTTGGCCAGCAGGTGGCAGCAGCAGAGTCTGGGACAGCATCTGGAGCCAGGAGATCACGTTTCATGCTGGGTTGGGGATCTCTAGGTTGACACCTAAAAGTATATAGAGGCCAACCGTGTGATACCCGGGGGACCATGTGATGTGGAGGCACTGAACCTGGGTCTGGTCCACCCTAACCACTGTACTCTCCGGCCCTCCTGAAGCAGATCACTTTGAACCTGTGCAGATTAAGAAAAAAATACAGGGGCACTGAGGGAACCTCCCAGCAGTGGAAATGACTAGGTCACAGAGTCATGAGCCTTGGCAGACATACACCAGGGATCTGGTGGCACCTGGAGGAAGGGGCTCAAAGGAGAAAGGGCACAGGCTTGAGATAGATTCTGGGGACCCCCTTGTCGTCGATAAGGCAGGGGGTGGGGGTTGACAGCACAGAGTAGCCCTCAGCATGCAACACCCGTGGTCCCCCGGGCATTGCAGGGTGCAGCCCTGCTGGTCCCCAAACACTCTAAGGTGTGACCCTGGAGGTCCCCAGCACAGCATGAAATGTGGCCTCCTGGCTCCAGGTGCGTCCCGCACTCAGGCTGCTACCTCCCAGCCCAGCCTTCTTGGACCCTCCTCTGCAGAGCCTCCACATCCGCTCAGCATGCATCCCCCAAGCACTGTGAGGGTCCCAGGATCCCCGACCCGGGCTGCAGGCTTGGGAGGAAGAGAGAGTTGTCTCGAGTGAGGGAATTATCCGTCACGTTGCACAGCACAGATCCAGAGTGACTGGGGCACGAGGACTAAAAAGGAGGTTTGTTTTGTAAGAAGGCACGTTGGTGGGACTAGAGAGCAGTCGGCAGCATGTACGAAAGCCGCATCGGGAGAGGAAAGTGTCTGCAGAGACCGTGAGTTCAGAGGGTTTGGCAGGAAAAGAGAAGAGATGGGATTCGAAGGTAGGAGAGGGTCGTCCTGGGGCCATCCTGGGTCGTTTGAGGAATGCAGAGCCTGGAGCAAGTGGAGAGGTGGTGGGGGAGGGGGAGGGGTGATTGCTCACTTGTATAGAAGAACCAGAGAACCTTCTGGAAGCAAACTCTCAGAGAAGATAAGGATCGGCATGCATGGGGAGCAGTTACCTTAGAAAAGGGAAGAGAAGCAGTTTCCTTTGAGAAGGAAGTGTGTGTGTGTGTGTGTGTGTGTGTGTGTGTGTGTGTGTGTGTGTGTAGGGGATCCATGGGAGGAAGGCTTCCATGCGGTGAGCAGGAGGGCGGGTGCGGCCCGTTCAGAGACTGCTTTTCATCTCGGCTGGTCTGGTGTGGCCGAGCAGCGTGAGTGAGATCCGTCGAGCCACAAGGTTCGCATTGTGGAATCTGCGCATTGTTATCGCTGCCCTCCCAGCCCATCCTGGCTGAGAGGAGGACAGCAGGGAGGGGTCGGGGTCTTGAGGAGAGAAAAGGCACTATAACAACTGCAGCCGTCTCCGAGGGGTCCCAAAGGATGCCTTTCTCCAACGTGTTCCCAAAGTTTCAAGCCTGGAGAAAAAAAATCAGAAACTGGTCAAATGACCATCCCAGGCCTGTCCCCAGACTCGCTAATTGCTACCCTGCAGCCACCTGCTTTCTGTCCCTGCCTGTGATGTATATGGACACACACCTCTCTCCCACCCTCCTCCTCTCCCTCCCTATTTCCCTCCTCCCCTCCTTCCCTCCCTCCCTGCATCCCTCCCCTTCTTCCTCCCTGCTTTCCTTCTTCCCTCCCTTCCTTACTTCCTTCCCCTTCCCTTCCCCTATTTCCTCCCTTCCTTCCTCCTTTATTTCCTTCCTCCCTCCCTCCCTTCCTTCCTTCCTTCCTTCCTTCCTTCCTTCTTTCCTTCTTTCTTTCCCTCCCTCCTTCCTTCGTCTTCCTTCCTTCCTCCCCTCCTCCCTTCCTTCGTTCGTTCCTTCCTTCCTTCTTTCCTCCTTCTTTCCTTCCTTCCTTCCTTCCTTCCTTCCTTCCTTCCTTCCTTCCTTCCTTCCTTCCTCCTTCTTCCTCCTCCCC
>JAOXYA010000041.1:8420830-8443119 GCA_028565675.1 Sorex palustris
ATATTTACTAAAATGTTTGTGTGTATTCATTGTTCAGGGCCCCACCCTGAACCTTGGAGCAGACCCAAGCAAATAAAGTGTCCTGGCTAAAGTTTTCTTCTCTAATTAGAACTCAGTCCAAGCTCATCATCCTGCCTCATCAGCAAAAGAACCAGGACCAGAATTCAGGTATGACCAAATACAGTTGCTTGAGTCTCGCTCTGAGAAATAACTAGTATTCAGGTCATCACTATCATCAGAAGATCTCAGTATTTCACTTGAATCCCTCAAATAACTTTCTTTTTGCTGGAGCTAGAACTTGCCCATTGAACCTTACCTCACAGACCCAAGAGGAAAAATTAATGAACAGGTGAAGAAAAGGTTGGCATGTGAGTCCCGATTTTATGTAGGAAGTTGGCCCAGTCATTCTAAGTTACCTTCCATTTGAGTTTGTGCATTTATTTCTCCCTTCCCCAGCAGCAAGATCCTGTTTAAGTGGCGTCTGTCTGTCTAATGTTTACTTATTTGTAAATTCGGTCCAACACAGATCTATCATAAACCAAAACTCTAGTGAACAGAGTTCACGCAGGCTGCTTCCATTCCCCGCTGGGTTAAGACACAGAGCACGAATCCTGGGTATAGCTGCTAGATTAAGATTCTCTCCCATCAGAGCTGATGGGAAAGGAAGAAAACAGGAAGAGTGGTGGGAACAGTATCTTTTTACACTTTTGAACGACTGCCGTTTACTTTGTTCTCTGCCATACGCTTCACGCAAAGTTTCTCATTAAAATGTAACACCAGCCCAGAATTCCCACAGAAATATTTCCATTCCTCCATGTCTTTATCCACAACATCCTACGGCAGCAAGGGGGAGAGGAGATGATTTCTAATAATCAATGTCAGTTAGTGCCAGGGACACCAAACCTTTCTACAGAATTTTTGCCATCACTGCTGGCCATCTTTAATCAAGAAATACACCCCAGACCCTCCCCCCAGTTATCATGGTCTCCATCCACCCACATTAATTACTTTAAAATGGCCTGAGAACTTATTTAATGTCACTGCTTAATCACTTTATTAAATGCCACTGCTTCTGAATGTGAATGTTTGTTTTCCTCTCATTTCTGACATGTTCCATCGAGCGCTAATCTAAAAACTTCAGCTCTTTTCCCGAAGGATGAGTGCTTTCTTTATATACCTTATTTGTCCCTGTTGTCCCCCCCGGAAACAGACAAATTATGTAAACTAAGTTATGTCAGAAAATGCATCCTTTCTTGAGGAAATGTACTGTAGTAAAGTGGGGAGGCCAAGGTCACTCTTGACCCTAGTGTTTAGAGAGAAGGACAGAGAAGAAAAGAAATCAAGGGGATGGGGGATAAAGAGAATGGGAGGTAATGGGTGAACAGGCACCAGGCTTCAGTTAAACTGGTGACATGAGTGACTGGTACAGCCATAGATCCAAAACAGACTCAACAACACTGAAAACCTGAGTTCTTAGCTTTAATACAACTATTAAAACTTGGTAGTGTATCAGTCAAGGTGGCAGGCGGGAATGGGATGAGGGTTGGGATGTGGAGGGAATATGGGAACACAGGTTGAGGGAAGTTGATACTGGTGGTGGAATTGTTGAAATATTAAATGCCTAAAACTCTACCAGGCTAGAGCGATAGCACAGTGATAGGGCGTTTGCCTTACAAGCGGCCAACATGGCTGACCCAAGTTCGATTCCTCCGCCCCTCTCGGAGAGCCCGGCAAGCTATCGAGAGTATCTTGCCCGCACAGCAGAGCCTGGCAAGCTACCCGTGACGTATTCGATATGCCAAACACAGTAACAACAAGTCTCAAAATGAAGAGGTTACTGGGCCCGCTCGAGCAAAATCGATGAACAATGGGAGGACAGTGACAGTGTTTTCTTCCATTATTATCATCATCATCATTAGGTTGTTGGTGGTTTATTTGGGAGCCACGCCCCGTGGTACTAAGGGCTTGATCCTTCTGCACTCAGGGATCCAGGGCTCCAGGGACCAGATGGGGTGCTGGGGATCGAACTCAGGTCAGCCACAAACAAGTGCCTTATCTGCTGTCGTTTTTCTCTCCGGCCGAGATCACAGCGCCCCTTGCCTCAGACCCAGCTCCTCTGTGCATGCATCAGCAGGCCGGCAGCTGTGCCAACACTCACAGTTTCTCCTCCCCCACGCGATGCATGAGGCCCGGGTTCAGCCAGTCCAGGCGGGAAGGGCAACATCACACCCAGCTCCACCGGCTCCACGTGATGGGTCTCCGGGGAAACACCCCTGCTCCCTCTGCAGCAAGTGCCCAGCAAGGTGGCCCCCTCCTGCTGCCCCCGGCATTGGCCACTGCCCTGAACAACATCCAGATACCAGACTCAGGGGCTGGAGTGTATAGGAACCCAGTGGCCACCTCCCAGGCCTGCCGGGCAGAGTTCCCTATGACCATGTCACTAATTGGCCCAGGAACCTCCAAGGGTTCCTGTGGACAAGACAAAGGCAGGGGCTGGGTGGGAGCACAGGGGTCTGGTGCATGCCATGTGACCACCAGGACCTGCTCTTGAACCCCCCCTCCCACCTCACCAGGTCCAAGCGATGAACCATCAGCTGTCTTGGCCGAGTATTGCCAAGAGAGGCCCCAGGCCCCCTATGCACACCCTCCACCTCCTGAAAAAAGAAAACCAATGAAAGCACCACCTGAGAAGCATCAAACGTTCGGAAGAAACTGCTGCTCAGACCCACGGAGAGGCAGAGTGGATTCCGCAAGCCAGACTCAGGCTTCATCCCTGGCACTGTGGGAGGCCCGGGAGCCCCCAGGCTGCACCAGGAGCCATCCAGGAGCACTGAGCCGGCGGTAGCAGCCCCAAAAAACCAAGAAAGAAAAAAGAAATGACAGAGCTGATCGTGTGTGAAGGGTGAGAGCAAAGGCCACCACCGCGGGAATTTTCCTGGCTGACCCTCCATCACCTTTTGTGGCCACAGCACAGGGCTAGGGGGAGGGGGAGGGGATGGGGAGCGGTCAGCCACCCCGGAAGTGCAGGTGCCCCGACCATCCTGCCTCTGATTAGAGACTGACATGGGGTACTAGGGCCCCAGCTCAGATCCCCCATCAGGAAACCCCTGAGCTCAGACATAGGGCCTGTTCCTGGAAGGCCACGCTCCTTCGGGGGCTGAGTGACAGCCAGAGGGGTGAAGAGACCACAGCCTCTTGGGAGGCCTCTTGGGACTATCCAGATCTAAGATCCCCGGTAGTGTCATGGGGAACTGACACCTGGGAAGAGGCAAACGGGTTTCACAGCCTCTCTGGGAGGAGGGAGGGGTTCAGTCCCACTTCACCCAGGCAGCCTTTTCTCTAAGGCCCCTGCAGGGGGCGCCCCTCAGCGCCAGGCCTCGCCCCTTCCCCTTTCCTGCTGCCTGCTGGCCAGCTACCCCCTGGGAGGAAAGCAGGGTCCTCTCCCATGGTCTCCCAACCTCCCACCACGGAAGCCCCCAGCCCAGATGGTGACCTGGGGATCACCGGGAACGACTTTATCCTGAGTGAATAAAGCGTTGCTATTCTCATCCCGAGAACCATTCCAGGAAAGATGGAAACCAATTTCTCTAAGAGAAACAAAACCATAAATCAAACTTCTCTTGGTCTACTTTTATAGGCAAGCAGAATCTCAAAAAACAACATGATTTATTCCTCCTTTCTTTTACCGCTTATTAGGAATTATCCCTTTTACACCCTTGTGTTTTTTCTAGGCTTCCTTCTCGACAGTGGAATTGAAGTGATGTGCCCAGATTCCACTGTTCTTCCTGCATTAACATATGCCTCAGAGACCTGGGCCCTACGAAAACAGGATGAGAATGCTATTTGGGTCTCTCAAAGAGGAATCGAAAGAGCTATGCTTGGAGTTATCACGCTTCACTCAAATGAAAGAAAGAATCCCAAGTTCCGACCTCTGTCAACGATCAAGAATCAGGGATGCTGTCTCACTTGCCAAGGTGGTGAAAATCAGATGGGCTGGACACATAATGAGATTTGGAGACGACCGCTGGACTAGAGCCATTACCAACTGGATTCCCCAAGACGTCAAAAGATAGCATGGCCACTCACCTTCAAGATGGTCAGACTTCTTTGTCAAGACCCTGAACGATTGGTTTGAGGCTGTTCGTGTTCCTAGAACGAGCAGACGACATTGGGCTACACTAACACACAACAGGGACGAATGGAGACATTAATGGCACACACTCGAGCAAATCGATAAGTAACAGGATGTCAAGTGATCAAGTGATCCTTCTCAACATGGAGGCTCTCCTCTTGGGCAGACAAGGAGCTCCAGAATCACAGGGGAGAAGTCGCGTTGTTCCCTGCCCAGCCTGCCCTGGGCCGAATCTCACCCCTAAGTATAAACCCATCCTTCCACCACCCACCATGGCACTGCACCCCTGCGCGACACCACGTACCTTCCATAGCAGCCCTGGAGCAGGAAACCCTGGAGGAGGGGCAGGGAGAAATCCCTCAGGCACCCCCTAGAGTGCCCCCTAAGTTGGGATCCCCCAGCCCCTCCTGAGAAGCCAACTCTTCGGCTCGTAGTCAGAGGCATCCTGCCCCTCCGGGAGGGCTTTCCTCCTGGGCATCCATCCCCTGAGCAGTTTCAACCTCAGGCAGAGCCGACTGAGTCAGAGAGGTCAAGCTTCGGTTCAATGAAGCTATGGAGGAAGTGCTTTCTGTCCCTCCTGAGGAGAAACTTTCCCCCAAGAGGCTCAGAACCTGGGAGGAAACTCAGCCCCCCTCACCCCTCACCCTCATCCATGCACAAATGCACGCACACAGGCTGGACCAAAGGGTTCTGGCTGGTTGTCTTGCACACACAGTCACCTCTTCCGGGCACTTCCCGGAGCCACACCACCGGGTTCTCTCTGCAGGTCACCTGTCTCCCCCACGACAATACTTCACAAAAGCCAACAAAAGCAGCCCACCCACGGAGTTCACCCCAAGAATGTTCTACAACTTCAATTTTGAAGTCTCCCGTTGACAAATCCTGGTCGTGCTAAGAGAGGGCAGAAGGGGGTCACTGTGATAACAATCTCCCCATGAGACCTCGAGGCGGCAACAAGTCCAGATGCCACCCATCCGTCTGTTTACCAACTGCTGAAGAGACAGCTGTGCACGCAGTTATTTCTGCTTCCAGATTGGGGTGGGGGGGAATCACTGACCAAGGCTTCCTGCCTGTATTTCTGATGACATTGAAAGTTCTCCTGAAGGATTGCTCCTTGGAAGCCAGCCTTTTTCGTGCTGGGGGAAAAGGCAGCTCAGATAGAGAAGGGACCACCAAGGAAAGGATGCTTGGAGGGCAGTTCAAGATGGGAGATGCGTGCTGAAAGTAGACTATAGACCAAGCTTGATGGCTACTTAATACCCACATTGCAAACCACAACACCCTAAAGGAGAGAGAGAGTAAAAGGGAATGTGCCTGACAGCGGCGGGGGTGGGAGGAATAGTGTGGGAGTGGTGGGAGGGATACTAGGAACATTGGTGGTAGAGAATGGGCACTGGTGGAGGGATGGGTACTCGATCATTGTAGGACCGTAACGTAAGAACGAAAGTTTGTAAGTCTGCAACTATACCTCAAGGTGACTCATTAAAAACTTTTTAAAATTTTGAAAAAAAAAAAAGTTTACTCTGCCCTTTAGAAAAAAAGAAAAGAAAAGAAAAAAAAGAAAATCCTCCTGAGTCACATAAGTAAGCCATGGCTAGACAAACCAGGATTAACATATTCATCAGGAACAAAAAGTACTGTCTTAGGAGGAAGAAGATGATCACCGGACTTGGAAAGGTTACGTGGGGCCACAGAGACAGGACAGGAGGTAAGGCACTGGCCTTGAGTGTGGTCACCGGGAGTTGGATCAGCGGCAGTACACATGGCAGCCCCACCAAGAGTGATCCCTGAGCACTGCCAGGTGTGGCCCAAAACTCTTTGAAGAACTCTGCTCTCCAGGGCAGATTTCCTGTAAGAAACAAACGCTGCCACAGCAAGAAGTGTCTGGCTTGGAGTACAGGAGGCAGCCTTCCCTCCACTGCAAAAGACTCACACAAATACACTCGGGCAGACTCTGGTATAGCCATTTTTTACGCTCTGGCCTTTCATGGTGGGCAGAGAAGATGAACAAGATGAACTCATAGCAAGCCTGGAAACACTGGGTGAGATTTTCGCGTCCTCCCCTCTTTGCTTTCCACGACCAACGGTGCTTTCATTAGGCCAAGGGTCCAGCTGTGCCCCTGCCCCACCCTGCCTGCCATCCACCCAGGCTGGCACACCACCCCGCTTTCAGGAGACACAAATGGGCGTCCCGTAAGAGGGAGCTCTGTGGGACAGCTCTGAGACTGCCAGCCCCTGCCCTGAAACTCACGGCCATTGCTGCTCCAGGGTAGCCGTAGACGGGACCTCAGGGCACCAGGGAGGATGCAGAAGGGCATGAAGGGGGCCTGGCAGAAGCCGGTGAAAACCTCCTCCCAAACCACCATCAGTCAAGGTTGGCCCATCAGTCAAGACACTCCAACAGCAACTTCCTGCTGAAGAGTGAGGACCGCCCCCGCCACCACTCGTTCCCTCCGTAAAGTGCCTCCTCCACACACTGTACTATCTCTCCGGCCCCGGGGCAGAGGGGGTGGTCAGTTATAGGCCAGGACATGCTGTCCTCTGCGGCCAGCACTTTGCTGTTCCTGGCTTTTGAGAACTACAGGTAAGAGTCAGCTCCACTCAGATGGACCCAATCCCCAGCCAAGTGCCACCTGCAGTTAGGGGCCTGGTGTCATGAGTCCAGGAGTCCATCCCCAGAGCCCTTCTCAGGGATGGGCCACAGAAGCTAATGAATGGGAGGCAAGGGAAGAAAGGGGCGGAAGCAATAGAGAAAGAAGAGGGGGAGCACAAAACATCAGGGCTGGAGACGAACCACACCCACCATGGAAAGCTGTAAAGTCCCGTGTCCCTGGACTCCATGGAACAGCACAAGTAGAGTCAGGTCCCGGCATTGCTTTGGGGCATTCAAATTCCACCAGTGGAGAAACCTCACCAGGATCCGCAGCTGGGACTGTCAGAAAGCAGAGCAGAGGCACGGGCAGAGGATCCAGAGTCCGTACAGCACACAGCAAGCAGCCGGGCCCTCACGCATCCCCCAGTGTGACCACAGGGGTAAGATGCAGGAGAGTGTCACTGTCTCTGGGTCACTGACGTGCCTCTGAGTGGGAAAACCACGGCATTAGTGCCTGGCCAACCCTCACCTCCAGGGAGCAGACATGTGGTCCCAGCCGCTGAGGAAGTTGGGAAACTCCCTGGGTTGAGATGGTCCAAGTCACCTGTGCCAGGTGCCCCTGCCCGGGAGCAGCCAACAATCCAGAAAAAGACTGGTCACTAAGTGGCCAAGTACAAAGATGGGTGGCGCCCACTGAACAGGAGATGGGGGTCAGAGGTGTCACCCTAGCAGAAGTGAGAAGGCTGAGAAGACACAACCCAGGGGGACCAAGGCCACTGCTGCCCCGGCAAGGAAGAAACAGGCCCTGCCCGCCCGAGCCAGCAGCACCCAGCCCCGAGCCAGGCCGCTCACGCATCTTCCTGCCCGTCTCCCACTGGACCAGCCTGTGCGATTGGGCTGCTCAGACCGGCTCTGACTGGTTCTGGAAGGAGTTCCTCAGACACTCCTGAGCCTACCCGACTTTCCCTGCTTCTGCAGCTCTCCCTGCTGTAGCCTTGGCACAAGGCACCATACTTCCTCCCAAAGCCAGGATGAACAGAGGATGAAGGAGTGAGAAGTTGGGCCTGGTGGCTTCCCGGCACCTCCACGTAGAGCTTGGCCCCAAAGTGGGGCGTGCAGGCCTTGTCCGAGTGGATAACGGGCTCTCTGCTTCCTGTTTCCGGTCACCTGGCAATTAAGGCCCTGTCACCTGGCAATTAAGAGTTCTCTGCATGGTTGCTTAGCTGAAAGCACCAGGTACTAATACCTCTCGAGATCAGGCCAGGAGTACATCTTGTCCTACGAACGATGATCTACTGGAAAATCATGCCAGAACCTCGCGATGTTCTGAGGCACTGAGTTAATGCCTCATGCCAGTATATTTTGTGAATGTCCTCAATGCACAGTGGGGCACTGAGAAAGCAACAGAGAAAGCAACCCCTGGCGGAGGGGAGCATGACCTTCCCAAGCACTCAAACTGATCCGAGTCACCACCATCCCAAAGACTCAAAACCAATTAGAGACGCCACCACTCCGCACATTCCCTGTGTCGTGGGCATCGTGGGTTCTTCCTCCTGAAGGCTGACTAACATCTCACTGCTTGCATTTTACAAAGGCAGGAGGGAAGAGCCTCCCACTGCATTTCCTCATGCGGATACTACTGCTCTGGTACTTGTAAGGACAGTGCAGAGCAGTTGCAAGCCTATGATTAAGTTGATTACATTAATATGCATATTAATAAGTGGGGCCATATAGATCAGGGCAACTACTAAGTTCTATGAACCTTTCAAAAATTGGGGGGAGGGGCCTCCCAGTGACTCTTGCCCCGCAGGGGTGCTCAGGAGGCACAGCTGCCCTTCCCAGGGATTCTTTTCATTTTTTTATTGAATATCAATGAGACAAGACTATTACAAAGCTGCTCATGACTGGGTGTTAGTCATACAATGATCCAATACCCATCCCTCCACCAGTGTACACTTCTCACCACCAATGTCCTATTTCCCTCCCACCATCCTTACATACACACACCCCCCCAGAGCCTGCCTCTATGACAGGCACTTTTCTTCTTTTTCCTCCCTCTCCTTTCTCCCAGGAATTCTTGACCAACTGGGCCATCAGTACTCAGGGGACTGTGTGGTGCCAGGAGCTGCACCAGAGTTGGCCGCGTGCAAGGCACACACCTTAGTCCAGGCACCACCTCTCCAGCCCTGAGCCCTCACATTTCTAACACAGCAGGTCAGCACTGGTGCATGAGAACGAGTAAGACCCTGGCCGCCCGGGAGAGTCTCTTCTGATCATGGAGAACCCCTGAGAGTTGACAAACTCTGCAGGAGGCAGCTAATGTGACCACACCAAACCGGCATCTGTAGCTGCAGAGACGTGCAGCTAGCAAACACGCAGGTCAGCAAGCCCTGCCTTTCTTGAGCTAGCAGCTCTTTGTATCCCCAAAGCACCAAGCCCACCTCCCAGATACAAAGATCACATGTCACCAAAGGAGACGGAAGAATGCACCATCAGCTCTAAAGGCAACTCCTCCTCAGCCCTCCCCCCTCTGCCAAAGAGGCCATCCCCCAGGAAACAGCTCTCCTCCACCACCCTACCCTCACCCCCTGCAAAATCAACCCCAGTTTAAGGGTGCTCTCAGCAGCTGCATGTGCTCAGTTCCTGCCCGATCCCGTGCACGTATTCGGAGTTCAATTAAATGAGCAGGCAGCTTGATAAGTCAAGAAACAGTAGTTTCTGGCTGAGAAGACATTCATTTTCCTTATTCTACAAATAAACATTAGCCCTCGTTAGCGAGCGCTGGCAAATTCAAAATGTGATTACAGCTGCTGATGAGCTGGAGCGATTCATCTCCCGTTTAACAGACCAGCATCTCCTAATGCTCGTGCCGATCATCAACGAACCACGGAACTGGAAGACGCCAAGGTCACACGACTAGACTGCAGGACTGGGCTCTGCCTCTCGTGGGGTCTAGGACGGGCCTGGGACGGGCATCCTGGCAGGTGTTGCCCTGGACCAGTGCTCGGTGCTGACCAGCACGAGTCTGACTGCTCAAAGATCTACAGGATCACAGGGGTTGTCATTCCTGAGAGGCAACCGAATCAACCACCTCATTTAGTTCCCGACGCCCGGCCTCTTCCGAAAGACTCCTGCTCTGCTCAACTGCACACAAGGGAAAGCAAACCCCCTTCACCCCCAATATACAACCTAGTCAGGCACACACCGTGAGTCTTGAAGACATCATGAAAAATTCTAAGTTAGGGGCCAGAGAGAGAGTACGTCAGGTAAGATGCTTGCCTTGCACACGCCCAAGCTGAGTTTGATTCTGACATCCCATATGGTCCCCCTGAGCACAGAGCCAGAAGAAACCCCTGAGTATCGCCCAAAAACAAAGAAAAAAATTTGTTAATAAGGAAGAAATTAAAAATAAACGTTTTTGTATAAATGGCAACCTGGGGGAAGGTAAGATGAAAACTGTGGTCTAAATCACGTGTGATATGTGATTATCATTCGGGTTTTTTTTTTTTTGCTTTTTGGGTCACACCCGGCAATGCACAGGGGTTACTCCTGGTTCTGCACTCAGGAATCACTCCTGGCGGTGCTCAGGGGACCATATGGGATACTGGGAATCGAACCCGGATTGGCCGCGTGCAAGGCAAACGCCCTACCCACTGTGCTATCGCTCCAGCCCCATCGGGTATTTTTTTAAAGGATGTTTTATTTGCTTTTGCATCCCCAAATCGCGGCTACTCCACCTTTCACATCTTATGCTAGGCTTTTGGGTGCTGTAATAGAAAAGAAAAACAACAACTGATTATCTCCTGACGGTGCCCCACAATCATAGTTTGGGGGGCAAGTGACAGATGGTGCCCCAGAACAGCAGAGGGCTATTCCTCCAGAGCTGAGGCTGCATACACCGGCGACGAGGCTCTGACACCTACCGGCCCCCAGCAGGTGAGACTGCAGCACGGGAACCACGAGGGAGGTGAGCACAAGGCTCAGCCACATGCCAATGACAGTGATTTTGAAAATGTATGTGCTCAACCTTCACCCAGCCCTGAGAGAGAGGACTGAAAAGTCACAATGTTCCCTCAATCTCAGAGGTCATTAAAATCGGACTCTGTCGCCAGGGCCACTTTCAGCAGAATTACCTTCTTGGCCTGTAACTGATGAAGCACAGTAATCGCCCGGGCACCTGTGACCTCACCGGGCACCCATCGGACAAGTAACAACACGGCTCCTCCTCCCCCTCCTCTCCCTTCCCCCCCCCTCCTCCTCCTCCTCCTGTCCTGCTCTCTTCTCAGTTTCCTCATGCATGCATACCCTTTCATTTGACTTACATTGGAAACTCAGCAACAGTCACTGTTCCCTATTTATTTTCTCCAGCGCAGCTTAAATGATGCCCAAGCAGGTGCCGTGCTCTCTGCATGTATCCTATCACTGGCGGGATGGGTGGGGGGGTTAGCAAGAGAAAGCTGGACCAGAGTCCAGGCAAGCTGTCAGCTCCCAGGGACATGGCTCGGGGACAGTGGCCATGCTGTGGATACATGAGGGCCTGGGTTCCATCCCTGGCCTGGAAATGTATGGCCACAGCTCACACCAGGGTGAACACGTATGATTTACCAGTTCCAAGGCACTTGTCCCTTCTGTGCTAACGATAATCCTCCAGGGACGGGAGAGACAGTACAGAGGGTAGGGTGCAGCCAACCTGGGTTTGATCCCCAGCACCTCATATGGCCCCTGGAGTATTACCGGAAATAATTCTTGAGTGCAGAGCCAGAGGTAAGGCCTGAGCCTCACCAGACATGACCCAAAAGCCAAAAATCAGAGATACTCCCCCAGGTCCTAGCACCAAGGGGACTCGGGGTCCTGGCATCCAGCATCTTCCCTCACTCTAACCAGTGAGCATGCACATCCCAGCACCCGTGAGGTTACGAGCCCATCTCCGAGCACCAGGCAGAGGCATCTGTAAGTTCCTGTTCCCTTTAGGGTTTCATGTCAGAACGCGTTTGGGTTTTATGGTCAAACTTCTCTGGGGAAGCCCTGAAGTAACTTTTCAGGATGGGCCTTCTCGTTCCTCCCCCAAACTTTCACCACCGAGGAGGGAAAAGCCTGCGGGGCCTGAGTCACCAGCAGAGCCATCTTGGAGGGAGGGAGGCCTTTCACAGCCCTTGATTACACGTCCCCAAGAACATGGTGGGGTCGGGAGTACAGGGGGTCAGGGGCTCACCTTGCGCGTGGCCCACCCTGGTTCACTCCCCAGCACCACACACGGTGCCCGGAGCCCTGCCAGGAGTGACCCCTGGGCACAGAACCAGGAGGAAGTTCTGAGCACCGCTGGGTGTGGGCCACCCCACTAAAACAATTAAGACAGAAAGGAAAAGAGGAGCACTGTGAGTCAGAACTTGGGGCTCCCATCTACGCTTGCTCCTCTCTCGACAAGTCAGCAAGCAGTTCCCGCAGTGTTCTGATGACACCGGGACAAGCACCCCATTCAAAGGGGGGTACACCAGACCCCAAGACAGCAGGGTACTTGTCCCCCCAAACAAGCGGACATCCTGAGTGGGCAGTGGGCAGGGCCCCACCATGTGGATGCCTCTAGCAACAGGGGACTCTGTGGCAGGCACAGGTGCCCCCAACCTTGGGGCCTGGCAGGCACTGTGCTCCCTCTGGGCGGGGAGGCACTGTCTGGGAGACAAGCAGAGCAGAGGCCACCTGATGGGCAGCACTTGTCCCGCTGGAGCGAGAGGGTGGACGAGTCAGGTTGAGAATCCTGCAGCTCAAGTTCTCACACAGCTGAGGAAACAGAGTCCTTTCTGGAGATGCAGGGTTGGGGGCGGGGCCTCTGGGGGAAGAGGGAATCACTGACCCAAGGTCTCAGAGCCAAGAGCTGTGGACTTTGCTCCTGCCCTTCTAGGTGCCTTTGCAGGCCGTTCCACTGCCCTCCTGAGCGTCCGAATTCTCCAGGCTGCAGGCAGGGGGCAAGGGTTGGCTCCCCCAGAAAGTCTCTGTTTGAATCAAGGGTCCAGCCAACAAACCCAGCCTCAGTGAGGCATAAGCTCCCGGAAGGTGGGGGAAGGGAGAGTCCGGGAAGGTCTTGGGACTTGGTCTGATCAATTCAAGTGCGCCTGGGTCTGTGGTTTGGGAATGGAGACAGTGACAGGTATGCCTCTCGGGACCACTGCATGGTGAGTCAGTGCAGCCTTGGGAGACGCCAGGCTCGATTGCAGTCCCTAAGCCTTCCCGGGCATCGTCAGCGCTTCCCCACCGCCTCTGAACAAGGAAGATGCCCGATGCAGGACAGGCAATGCTTTAAACTGAAGACACAGGTTTCCATGACTGCCTGGCAACAGAAAGACCACGGAGTGAGCAAAGTCTTGGTTGTAAGTGCCTCAATGTAGGAAATGCAAGGAAAACTGCAAACGATACAAGAGGCCTTGAAGGATGCTCAGCGTCCAATACAAACCAACCTGACAACAGAAATGAAAACTTGGGGTTAAGGGGAGAAAGAGGAACTAGCAGAGTTGGGGGAAATGAGCGGTCGACATCTCTCCTTAGAGTCACTGGCCATCACGACAGTTGTGCCCGAAGTTCCACCCTGGGGGTGGGGGTGGGGTCATCAAGGAAATCATTGAAAGAGGTTCTAAGAATGCTCTGCAACATTTTTCACAACATCAAAAAAAGGAACCAACAAAAGTACAGTAATAGTTTAACGTCGCTATGTTTATGTAATATCCAATTATGCAGACATTAAACTACCTTTTGGGGGACCAGAGAGACAACACAGCGGAGAAGACATTTACCTTGACATTAATGTGGCTGACCAGGGTTCGATTATTGAGACCCAATATGGTCCCTCACCCCCATCAGAAATGATTCTTAAGCACAGAACCAAAAGCCCTGATGTCACACTTAAATTATCTTTTTTATCGTTCTGGGAAAAAATAAGAAGCTAAGATTACAGTGCCTCATAGGTCATCATCATTTGTTTAAGTATGTTTTATTATGCCTAAGTCAACAGCAGTAATGCCCAGTATAAATACAAGAAAAATGACTGAAAGAATATTTATATTTCCAGTAGTCACTTTAAAAATAAACAAATCTGGGGTTGGAGACACGGTACAGTGAGTAGGGCACTTGCCTTAAACACGGCTGATCCAGATTCAATCTCCAGCATCCAGTATGGTTCCCCCAAGCACAGTCAGGAGTAATTCCTGAGTGCAGAGCCAGGAGTAACCCCTGAGCATCACCAGGTATAACCCAAACACCAAAAAAATAAAAAAGCGAGTCAGGGGCAGAGGTAACAGTACAGGAAGCAGGCATTTGCCTTGCATGTGGCCAACCTGGGTTCAATCCCTGGCACCCCCATATGGCCCCCCAAGCCTTCCAGGAGCAATCCCCAAATGCAGAGCCAGAAGTAAGCCCTGAGTAGCAACACACCAGCAAAAACAAGCAGGGTCTACGCATGAGCTCAGGTTCGTACCTAGCTCAGGCAGGCCCTGAGTCAATGTACTCACTGCCTTCCCCCAGCACACCTGGGTATGATCCCACGTTTCAAAAACAAAACAGGTAAACTGAAATATTTCACTGCAGCATGACAATGTTTTTACATTCAATGTAAGATGTCCGATGAGTCTGATCCCTGAACTCATGAAAAATAAAGCATGAATGTATCATTCTGCATTCAGTGTTTTGGACCAAGTCCTGATACTCATGTGTGCTTGATATCTCCATTCCTCTCCATCCCAGCCAGCCTCGTTCCAGGGGCTCCAGAGCCAGTGCAACAGCCTACTGGACAATGCAGGGACAGTGTCCTCTTGGACAATGCAGGGAGCACCCACGTGACCGGTGGAGACTATTTACCGGGATGGGCCTGCCGAGTCTGTGCCTTTCCTGCGTTATATGAATTGTTTCAATAACCATTTGTATTAACAGGGAAAAGGGGCATTATGAAAAACGCTTTTTAATTCTCTCGGAAGGCTCTAATAGGAGACTAGAAAGCAGAGATTAAATTTTAAACTTGAAACTGCTCTTGGTTCTTCCTCGGGAGACTGGATCGGGGGTGGGTAAGGAGAGGAGGGGGTGGGGTGGAATTTCTAACCGCCATGCCTCCGTGAGCTACGATTATCTATGATTTGAAGCACTGCTCTCTTCTCTCTCTCAGCAAGCCCCCTAATGAACGGAACCCCTGCAGGCTAGCAGAGGAAAGACTAAGAGAAAAGACCCACCCCCACAAGACTAGGGTGCACCAAACCCAACATTGCAGCTGCTCCCCTTGCCCCCAGTTTCTCAGGTGAGAAAGTTAAGGCTGGGGGCCAGGGAGATGACTCAATCACTAGGCTGCACACTCTGCATCCCAATGGCTACCCAGGGTCTGATCCCCAGCACCACAGGGTCCCAGAGAACAAAGCTGGGAGCAACCTCCAGCAACAAGCCCTGAACACTGCCAGGTGTGGTCCAAAAGCAAGACCAAAAACTCAGGATGAGTCAGGATAAGATCATAACCACAGAGACCAGGACTGCCCACACCAAGTTATGATTTGCTCCATATTAAGCTCGTGCCAGAAGACAATAATTTTTCTTAAAAGAAAACAAACTCCAGACACCTCTTACTTGCAAGAAGCTCCGATCCTGATATTACTCCTCTAAGCTCATTCTTACACATCCACATGTAATTCCTCTGAGACAAACCCCAGACTCAACACAAGTCCAAATGATGACCTTGTCCATCCTGATGTCTTCTGTCGGCCTTCAAGCTGGAAGCTTCTAGATCTTGCCTCCCTCCCCTCACATAACCCAAAAATTCTTGAGTTCTGGGCTCAGCAATAATCTTTTATTAATTTTTTAATTCACAATATATGATTACATTTCACATTCAAACACCAATCTCACCACCATTACACCTTCCCACCACCATATTTGATATGTTTCCATCCCAAGCCCCAAGCCCTGTCCCAAAGCACAACCGAAATAATATATTTTGTATTGTTTGTTATGAAAAAATGCTGAAAATGCTACAAAAAAAGTATCCACAGAGGAAACAGTGTGAAGAATGTTCTATTTTGGCAGGAGCCATTAAGACATTCTTGAGGATATCACTGACATCAGCACTATAGCACTGTAGCACTATCTTCCCGTGGTTCATTGATTTGCTCGGGTGGGCCCAGTAACATCTCCATTGTGAAACTTTGTCGTTACTGTGTTTGGCATATCAAATATGTCCCTGGTAGCTTGCCAGGCTTTGCCGTGTGGGCTGGATACTCTTGGTAGCTTGCCGGGCTCTCCGAGAGGGGCGGAATCAAACTCAGGTGAGCAGGGCCGGCCACATGCAAGGCAAATGCCCTACCCACTGTACTATCACTCCAGCCCTGCTGACATCAGCAATAATCCTTAATCACACCTAGCACCCAGATCTACTTTACACCAAAATCTTAGTTTCAAAATTGCCTGCATTGTTTCACTAGTCCTACCGTTGTTCAGTGATCCAGAAACCAAGAGCCGTCCTTAGCCAAAGGATCGAAGTGATGCTGCCAGGAGTAAGACACTCGGCGTATGTTTCTCCTGACATGGCCAGGCAAGGTCTGTGTTTTCGGAGATGGCACCTGCAGGTATGAGTCTCCTGAGGTGGCACATGTAAGGGTCTGTGTCTCCTGAGATGGCTCAGGGAGGGTCTGTGTCTCCTGAGATGGTTCAGGGAGAGTCTGTGTTTCCTGAGATGGCTCAGGGAAGGTCTGTGTCTCCTGAAATGGCTCAGGGAGGGTCGATGTCTCCTGAGATGGCACAGAAAGGGTAAATATCTCCTGAAGTGGCACACCTGAGACCAGCACATCACCTCTTCTCCCACTGCAGTGCTCAGGGGGGACACACAGTGTCAGGGCTGAAGCCCAGAACTTCCACATGCAAAATGGGTGCTGCATCTCTTTGAGCCATGTCCCATTACCTGAAAACAGCAGCATGACAAAACATACACACACACTCACTCGCAGAATCTGAGGGCACATTTCGTCTCTTGTCAGATGTGTGCTGGCCCTCCAGCAGTGCGAGAACGCCCCCTCGATCGAACAGATCAAGGTCAATAATATGCTTCACCGCAGTCACGTGCGCAAGCCCGCACTTTGCAACACCCACAAAAGCAGCAAGGAGAAAGGGGAAATAAAAGCTGGAAGAGTCATTACCATGCTTAGATGCTAACCAGACCTGAAAAGAGACAAAAAGCCTCCTCCTGGGGGGATCCCCCATGGTGAGTGAACTATCTGAGTGCAGGACCCCAGGGGAACAGGGAGAAACCAGCAGTCAGACGCGAGCATTCCCAAGAGGCCCGAGTGCAGAGCGCGCACGTCAGCCCAGGGTTTTCAGACCCAGGGAGCAATATGTGATGACAGGGATGCGCTGAGTATAGGGAAAAGCACTAGTTGACACGCTAGAGACACACAAAATGTTCTGTGTTCCAGGGTCAGTTGCACTGGGGAGCTACGCCACACCACCAGGCTAGTGGGATGTCAGGGGACAGGGAAGGAAAACCCAATGCAGACAGTGAGGGGGTAGGTGCGGACGGCCGCACACTCGTGAACAATAGGATAAGGCTTTCTGCACAGATGCCGGAAGTTCAGAAGTGCTCAGAGAACAGCAGGGGAAACAGAGGCAGTAGGAGAAGAGGCTGGGCAGGACGGCGGGCCGGAAGGTGGGAAGGAGTACAGCTGCTCAGAGCTCCCCGCCCCTTCCCATTCCATCAGCTATGAGGGTGCTGGCCCCATGCGCAGTGCGGGGCCTGATCACGGCTCTATGGGGCTATGCACTCAGGAAACGGGAGGGAGATCATCAACAGGAAGGGAAGGAGGCTAAGCTGGGAGTGATATTCAGGAAAGTCCCCCCAGAACTCTGCAAACAGTGAAGGATCACACCTTACATCTCACCTTCAAGCAAGACTAGGGAACAGGAGGCTCAAACTGCTCTTCTCCACTGGCCAAAGCCCTGACAGGGAGGGACGAGCAAGGCTCAGGCTCCAGGACTTTGGGCAGAGCCACTGGGGAGGGGGACAAGGGGTGGCAGAGTGAGTCGCTCCGAGCAGAGTGTCCGAGTGCCCGCACCCAACAACCCATGCCAACAGGGCTCCTAACAGCACCTGGACTTTCTGCCGCCATCACCTGGAGGCGGCAGAAGTGGTGACTGGTGGGTCCCCCCCAGAGGGCAGGGGGCCCTGGCTCTGAAACCTGTCTGTCCAGCGCTTAGCGAGGGAGAGGACACGGCTCCGAGCTCAAGGGTTCTAGATTCCTGATGACTCCTGGGATGCTTACCAGGGAACCTCCTCACAACAGTCCAAGCTCCAACCACCCAGCCATGAAAACCCAAGCCAGAACAGGGCCGCATGGAAGCACCAGCTGCAGTCTGGGGACATCCCTGTCACTCTGCAGGCTGAGGGCAGCGCAGAACTTGGGAAATCTCCTTCTCTGAACAGCAACCCTTAGGCTTTTCGTCCAGAATCTCCCTTCTACGGAGGAACTGCATGATTCCATGTAGCCAAAACCGCAGGCATTTGACACTGTGCAAACCAGGCTATGTACAGCAGTTATTATAATCAAACAGAACTCGTCACCCAGGCCCATGTTACTTTACCAATCAAAGCAGCCCCTGATGGCCCAGGACCCAGCTCACAGGGCTGGAGCACATGCTTTGCATGCAGGGATGTGTCCCCAGCACCACGGGCTCCCCAATCACTGCAATGAGTGACCTACCCCCCTGCCACCAGCCAACAATAACTGTCACACACACACACAAAGTTAACCAATAATGTCATTGCCTCTTCCTGTGGGTTGGAAGCAAGCCATCAGCATTTGCCACACGCAGAGCCAGCAGCTCCGTCTGGGTCTGGGATCGCAAAAGCAGCACCCTCAAAAAGTCGGCATTTTCAAAAAAAAAAAAAAGTCGGCATTTTCTCCATTTTCTTTTCCCCTCCCAACCAGACTCACCAATTAAAAAATATAAAAGGCAATTTCTCAAAGATAAAGAATTGGGTCTTCTGTAAGAAGAGTTTCTTTCTAAATGGAAAGTGCTCATCTTTGACCAAAATCAACTCCAAAAATAATACGCACATCGCCAACGCCACCACCACCACCACCACCCCCTCCCCCAGAGAAAGTGGAAAGAACACTGTAACCAAAAGGGAAAGAGGGAAGGCCGTTACTTGGATAAATAGAAATACAGAAATAAATTAATCAGGACTCTTACCTGAAATACTTAGAACTTATTGATACACTTAAATCTCTCACAGTCCAATAACACCTTCCAGCTCTGTCACCCAAGCAACAAGTAGGACCAATACAGGACTTAAAAGTTTTCAGGATGAAAGAAAGGACTGCTCAGTGCCAAAGCAGCCTGTAGACGTGAGACAGTGAGTTCAACCCTTTGCGACCCCGGCACCCCCTGTGGTTACCCCCCTCCACACACACACACACACACACACACACACACACAGCAATACAGAGTATAGCAGGGGCCCAAGAGATAGTACAGCGGGTAGAGCATACACCTAGCACACAGCTGACCTGGGATCAATCGCCAACACCCCATACGGTCCCCCGAGCCCACCAGGAGTGATGCCTGAACATCTCTTAAAAAAAAAAAAAAGTAAGACTGAAGTGTATTATCTGTAATCTCCAGCACTCCAACAAGCAAATGTGTGCAAGTATCACAACCAAGCATGCAACTCTTGCTCATTGCAACAATAATTAAGAAAAAGGGGATTTTTTAAAAAAAAATTCCATCCTACTTATATGGGTAATTATTTAATTATAAAGTATAAAACATGAATGTACGTGCCAGGATGCAGAGTTGTCTGCATTAGGAAAGCCCAGCAGCAGGTTAGAAATAAAAAGGAACTGTTTGCACAACATACCAAAACCAGGACCGCATCTCCAAGAAACAAGGTGAGTCTCAGCAGCAGGCCCTGCTCCCCTGTGTAATGTATGATTCATGTGTAGACTGACAATCCAGCTTAGCCAGTGGGGTGACAACGGTGAGGAAACACAATTGCTTCTCATAGGAAGTGCAAACATTTCAGTCTTCCAGAAAGAACAACAAATGCTCCGAACACAAATCGCCAAGCTACTGAGTCAGCCACAGAATTTAAGTTTTAAAACCCTCAGAAATGCCCAACAACTAGAAACTTATTAACAGGGCAAGGCACAAGCCAGGCGCCCCAGGGAGGAACCCTGATGAATTCCTTTGGGATTAGTTGTGCCAAACCCTCACACCCACAAAGCTCCTGAAGAAGAAAGAAAAACTATCGTCCCCAGATCTTTCCCTGCTGAAACAGTTTTGTGCAGAAAACCACGCGCTGGCACTGTTAGCCGGAGTCCCAGGAATGCCTCGCCCCCAGGAACCTGCATGCAACCTATCAAGCCTAGCTCAAATTCAGGTTGCGTGTCTCCACGGCCCCAGAACGCTCTGATTTTAAAACTGATTTTCAAATTCAGGGCCCCGAAAATTAAGGACTCGCTGGACTGTCCACTCATTTCCTATAATACAGCAGTTAATGATTGTCTGATGAAGGACTTTGGTAAGGTGCCGGCGTATTCCGCTCGGATGACACCATGCACGCATTTGGTGCAAGTAGGTTTCAGCTTCCTAAAGGCGGCTCAGGTATTTCCCCCAGCATAAGTTCCTGGTAACCGGCTTCAGAGAAAGCCCGGGAAGGTGGAGCCGCGCAGGCTCCTCCCAGGACTCCCGCGGCTGACCGCGGGTGGGGAGCTTTCCTCGAACCGCAAAGGTCGCCCCCGCCCTGCCCCCCTCCCAGCTCGCCCCTCACGCCGATCCCGGCGCCTACCCAGGGGAAGTGACCGCCGGCCCGGTCCGCGGTGGGCGCGGGGCAGGTGTCCCGAGCAGCTGCAACCTCGCCCCCAGCCAGGTCAGAGCCTTCCGCAGCCCCCGCATCCGTTCCCAGGGCTCGGCCGGGGCGCCCCTCTGGGAGCAAAGCAGCCGGACTAGAAAATTCCTCCCGGAATGGGGGTGCCCCGGGCTCTCCCACCCGCACGCTGACACCAGGTGCGGGTGGGGATGCGGAAGTGGCTCTTCCCCGGCCGACTAGACCTGTTGGCCCGGCAGGTGTGTGTGTGGTGTGTGTGTGGTGGTGTGGGGGGGGGGGTCTCGCACACCCACCCCTGACTTGTCTCTGCCACAAGCCACGCTCGGGCGCTGCGGGCCACGGGGACACGCACCCGAGTCACCGTCCAAAGCTGAGAGTGGGGTGCAGAGGGGCCCGAGGTCTCAAGGCTCCTGCACGCCCCCACCCCCGTGCAAGTTGAAACCCGAGGGCGGGGAGACCGGACAGCCGCACCGAAGCCAAGCTCTAACTTGAACCCCGGTCTCCGCGCCACCGCCGCACCTGTTCCCGGCTCCCAGGACCAGGACGCCCCGCACATCCCTTGACCTTGAGGGCGCCCTGAAAATACACGTTCCCGGGTCCGCGGCGACCACCCCCCCCCCGGCCCGGGACTCTTCCACACAGTCAGTGAAGCCCACCGCAAATGGCCAGTAATGCCCCTCGCAAGTGGCCAGTTCCGGGCCAGTGTAAGAGCGCGCTCCCCTGCGGGATACCTAGATACGCCCCCAGCATCTCCCCCGCGTCGCCCTCGGTCCCCGCGCGCCTCCAGCCAGGGCGGGTCCCCCTCGTCCGCACCCCCAACTTCGGAGCTCCCCCTCTTGCGCCCACGGGCGCTCGCGCTGCAGAACCTCCCTTGAGGGGGGTATGGGGTGCCTGCGGCGCGCCGGGCGCCCCCCAAGTCCCCGCTGGGCCGTCCCCAGGCGGCCGGAGCCCCGCGCTTCCCGCTCCTCTGCTCCTGGTGGGGAGGGGGCTGCGGAAGGTCCCGGGGGGACAGAGCCGGGACCCGGTGAGCAAGGGGAGGGCGTGGGGAAGGTGGCCGGGGGCGCGGCGCTGAACGATCTCGGCCGCCACCCCACCCCACCCCCCAACCCCCCCCGGGAGACGCTGCGAGGCGCTCCCCGCACAACCCAGCCAAACTTTCTCGGCCGCCGAAGTTCGGGGCTCGAGGCACGGTCCCCCCGCGCGGGCCCCACCTGGCGCGGCAGCACTCACCTGGCTGTAGAGTTCGCTGAGCGACATGACCCCTGCGGGTCGGGCCCGAGGCCGGGGGCTTCGCGCCTGGCGGGCTGCGGGGCGCGCGGGGCGCGCGGGGCCGGGGCGCGGAGGGCGCGGGGAGTGGAGGGGTGGTGGGCGCGGGGCTTAGTGCGCCGCCGGTGCCCCTGGCGCCATCTTCCAGCTCCCACACTTTCCCGGGGTGACCGGCTCGGCACCCGCTTCCTGGACTGGACCGACGCGGCGGCCGCTCGCTCGGGCCCGGCGCGACCTTTAGTCCGGCCGCGGCGGCCGGGAGTGGCGGGCGGGCCATAAAAAAAGCTGGGGTAGCCATCCTAATATCAGACCACATTGATTTCAGACTGAAGAAGGTCACAAGAGACAGTGAAGGCCATTTCTTGATCAAGGGATCTCTACAACAGGAAGAACTTACAATACTAAATGTATATGCACCTAATGAGGGACCAGCAAAGTACTTAAAACAACTACTC